>ML797472.1:410591-450067 GCA_009831015.1 Picea engelmannii
ATTAAAAATATTGTGATACTTGAAAAAGGATGGTATCTTAGTTATGCTCTATTAGATATTGGAAAAAGACTAAGTAAGCTATAATTTGTAAAATCCTATAAGTATAACAATACATTTTTAAATTTTGAGACTTGTGTAATATATATATATATATATATATAATCATTATTTTTGTATGTTTATACTATGTAAAAATGCACCAAAGAATAGTGTGCACTATTGTGGAAGCATTAGCTACTGAGTTATTGGATTTTCTTTAGTTTTGAGAATAATATGGAATTGTTCTAACACTTTCATATTCCATATTGCAATGAAAATAAAATCATATTTTGAGAAAAATATAGAATCATTGTAACACTTTTACATTAGACATTGAGAATGAAAATGAAGTAAATATGTTGCCTCAATTTATTGAATATTATGATACTTAACAACCTCTACAACTTAAGTAATATGATAAGTAATGTCAAATTGAACGTTCCATTATTAACCACAAAACAAAACACTAAAACTGATTGTATATTATATCAATTAACATGTTATAATTGTAGAGTTTTGTATATTTAATATTATTTAAAACTCTAAAGATTTATTTATTTGTTATAATTTCCAAGTTTTGTATATTTAATATTACTTAGTTCATAGTACCATATCTTAGATTCCATTTCATTAAAATTCAAACAAAATTAAGTATTATTTTTCACTGTAAAAATGATTAAATCAACGCACACTTAATTCTAGATTTATCATGCACATTGGCACATTGGGGATCATTATCAGTGAAACTCATAGAAAATACTAGAAACTTCCTTCTTCCACTTTCTGGATGAAATAGATCAATGCATGTTGGTTGAGAAGAATTAAATATTTGAAAGAAATGATAAATGAGATAGATGTTTTAAAAAATAAAAATAAAAATGATTTGTTCCTTAAACTTGTGGATCTTAAGAAAGAACCGCATGATCCCAATTTATTGATGAGTATATCAATAGAAATGATTAAGTTTATGACATGTTGCATCAATAGGGTATGAATATGAGAGAATTTGAAAATGAATTATTTGAAATTAAAAGTAGGAATGATATTGTCATACCTCCTTTGAGGACAATATCAAGGAGTGATTGAATAAAGAATTAATCAAAATTACTGAGCCATAAAATTAAGAAACAGTTGTAGCGGTTATGCCACCTCATTCACAACATGCATCTACAAAAAAGGAACCTTCAAGAAAGTAAAGGGTTATGAGAAATTTCAATCAGAGTGAGTCAATAAACTACTTTGTTGCAACAAATTTGTTCCTCCTTTTTAAGTATTTTCTTCGTCCACAATAGTTTGTCATACTGCCTTCTATTTCTCAGTATTCTATGAAAAATAGGTGAACCTTTGATTGTTTTCCTCTTGTCTTTCAGGTCTTTTCATTTTATGGTTCGCGGGAGCCCCATCTTAGTACTCTTTGATGGGAGAATGCACATATTTTATTTCAAGAAATTTACTTTGTATTTAAAGACTTATTCTATTTTTTGAGACTCTCATAGAACTATGTGGGATACTCCATTACTGTATTCACAAATACAATTGTTTAAAGCTTGATTTTCCAAATGTTTTATTCATCATAATATTTTTCGTTTTTAATGAAATGATCATTTAAAGTTCTCTTCTATATGAGGCCTATTTTTATTATCTCTTCATTGTGGATATCATTTACTATTTTGGTGAATGATGGGATGGAAATGTCAGCCTTCTGATCTATAATACTACAGAGAAAGACAAATAACATTCATAGAGAAAGACAAAAACAACACATGATATGAGTAAGCAAAATGAACAATTCATCTTATTTAGTAGAATAAGAAGCCTTTATATATGATAGGTTGAACATACAGTGATTCTAATCAAAAGTGGACCAATTCTAACTAGCCAATAGCTAGAAAAGGTCCCAAACCCTAAAAATTATCTTATTGGAGCAGCTCTTGGCCCTTGGGACTTGTGCCCAACCTTCCAGGTAGAGATGTGCTCCATCTTGACTTTGTGGTGAAGTGCACTGCATATGGAAGCAGGTGCACCATTGTGGTAGATCCATGTTAGTATGGCTCGAGATGTGTGCTCTCCTCCTTGGGGAGTGTGCCTTCTAGCCTACCCAATTCCTCCATGTTTAAGCATGGAAGTGTCTTGACTTCCGTGAAAAATTGCAGAAACTGTTGAGACATGGAAGAATGTGATATCCATTTAGCTTGGGATGGAATTTACCCTTGCGAACCACTAGAAAGGAAGTGTGTTGTTGAGTGCGAGTTGTGGTGTCATGTGTATCAAGCATTGTGTCCTGAAGGAGAGGTGGTTGAAAATATGGAACCAACTCATAGGGGTGTGATATTGTAACCTCTTCTTCCATAAGGGGAGATTCATAATGTTTGATATTGTTCAAATTTACCACATCTTGAATACCCAACTGCGGTGGAAAATTGAGGCGATAAGAATTGTCCCCAACTTGCTACAAAACTATGTAACGACCATAGTAGAGGGGTTTCAGTTTGTGATAACGTTGGGACTAAAAGTGTTGGCGCTCCATGTGAATGAAGAAATTGTCACCAGGGGAAAAAGAGAGTGTCTACATGTGCACATCATGAAGGGCCCTATAACATTGTTGGAAAGATTGTAAAGCCTCAAAAACTTTATCTTGTTTACGAGCCAAGGTTTGAAAAAGGGATGAGGTAGATGTTTTCTATTTTTGTTGTCGAGGAGTACCAAGAGGTTGGATCTGTAAAGGAAAATCATAGGGGGAAATAGGTTTTTGGCACATGGAAGACTTGGGGTTCAATGGTTCAACAACGCACCAACAAAACCCTAACTATCAGCCCTTTCGGCAACACCTGCAAAGTACATGAATTCTCAACTAAGGTAGAGGCAGGGGTGGCTGGATGACTCAAACTTCTACAACCTAGCTAGGAAATAGATTTGTGATCACAATATTCTAATAAAGCACTTATCAATTACCATTCATTAGTATTCAACCCTTGGTTACTTTGCAGATAAAACCCTAATTATGGAGCAACGCAATATTCAATCAGATCTAACAAATCTAAGTACTTTATATCATGAAACAGATCAAATCTAACATTAATTCACCTCACCAAGCACTAAGTTATCATATCATATCCATCGAAGAAAACATTATTGCACTAAGCATAAATCACATGAAAAAAATAGCCATAATCCACAGAGAAATCATAACACAGGATATACATGGTTCACCCCAGCATCGGACTACGTCCACCAACTCTTATATTCTTTATTATCTTTTGTCAAGCTTCTTACAGGAATAGAGAATCATAGTCCTACTCCATAGAGGAGAGGAGATCTGAGTGCACCTCACCAGATCCTCCTTCCCTGAGTTAGGTCACAGCACAAAGCCTTCTTACGGTCTACATGTAAGCTTCTTACAATCACTTGCACTTAACTTCTGCAAGTGTTTAACACAACATGCACAAAGCATTCATATTATCTGCACTTAGCTCATTGAGCTACAACATCACACTTTCCACTACTTAATTACTTCACCTAGTTATCTATTTATATATTACAAAAAGGTCCTAAACATGGGTAAACCCATGGGTTAACATCCCCATACCCGTTATGATCTGGATTATTTTCGGCACGAAATGAGATCGAAGATATAATAAAGAAATGCACAAAGATATCGTAGATATTCAATAATATAACAGAAATGTATCGGAGATGCATTCATAAACACAAATATACAGTAATACATGATTTCTATTAATGAAAGAAATGTACAGAGACTGTAAAAATACAGAGAGAAAGACTCGCTAGAATGGTGGCAACTTATCTCTGAGAAGAGATGTGATGGATACTCGCATTCGCAAGAAGATGATTACAATGAGGCTATGAAGGCCTTTTTACAATAAGAATGAATGCCGAAAACCCTAGACATCCAAAAACCTAACCCTGGGAGATGAAGTGCCAAAATTCACGTGGGCCCCATTTGGGTAAGTTTGTAAATCAACTTCCCAGGGTCGTAACTTTTGCATACGATCTCTGTTTTATGCGTGTGATAGCTCATTGGAAAGGTATCATCGAGGAGATTCATTTTGGGGGCTCAATCATGCCTTCAACTATCATTGAGAACCTAGATCTCAAAAAAACTTCATTTGGGCCCTCAAAATGGCCCCAGAAGTTAAAACCTACTAAAAATAGTAAATTGCCAAAATTGACAGAAAGCCATTTTGAGCCATTTGGAAAAAGTGGTTGGCCATAGATATCCACCTGGATCAATCCTCCCTCGTAAGGAAGAAATGGTATCCATTGCATTGAGTTCCCGGGGGAGAGGGAAAAGCATTTGTTGAATCTAGATCTTGGTGAGCTGCTTGTCTTGCTAGAGATGTCGTGCTGCTTAGTTTGTGGAAATCTGTCACGAACCTATTGCAGTTGAGGCTGCTCAAAAGGTCGAGATACATGAGACGATGATGTCCAGAAGGAATCTTTGCACTTTGTTGCAGCCTTCTCGACCTGCTTTTGTTGGATAGAAGGTGCTTGGGGCAAGGCTGTAGTGGTTGCATTGTCCTTTTGTTCTCCTTTTGAACAGATTGTGAAGAAGCTGAATTTTGTAGTATGAGATACTACCTTGTGACACTTTTTAGGTGGAACAGTAATCGGAACTACCTCTAGTATTCTGTAGAGATGACCCCCCAAAGTAACAATGACACTACGGGGTCGAGACTCATAAACAACATGTCATCTCCACATATATGGTTGGCCCAAGAGAACATCACAGACATCCAGTGGGGCAACATCACATAATACCTCATCCTTGAAGGGTTGGATGTCATATGACAATCGACACTATTGGTTGACACGGAGATCTCATCCTTGTTGAAGCCACCCGATGTTGTATGGTTGCGGGTGTAGTGTTATCAACAATCCCAACTGTTTGACAACCTCTGCTGAGATGAGGTTCTTCTGGCTTCCGCTATCAACAATAAAATGCAGCGGGGTCCCTTTCACCCACATCTCTGAATGAAAAAGGTGCTCCCTCTCTTCAGTATCTGTTGGTTCTTCTGGTTGAATTGTTGTGGTCGCGACAATAGTAGTGGGATCTACGTCAATGATCTTTCCTTTACCATTATTTCTAGAATCAGATTCTGAATCAGGGTTCGGCTCTTTGTCTTTGATGTTGGCCACCAATGAATGTTGAGTGACATTCATCGGTGTTGTTCCAGGGGATTTTGTGGAACTCACACCATTTTTCGGTGTCCTTCTTTGTCTTCCCGTGACCCTTCTTTTCTTGTGTCTTGGACTGGTTTTCGGGAGACTTCTTGTTAGAGCCGCCTTTGTCATACTTTGGTTGTTGCGGATTTGTAGACCTGAATTCTCGTTTTTTCTGATGCTTAAATTTCTGCTCAATTTTAACAACATATCAATAAGCAACACCGAGTGATGAGATGTCTAGAAAATTCATTTCAGTTTGGATGTATCTATGTAGAGCCCCAAGGTATTTCAGAACCAAATGTCGCTCGGAGTATTTGATACCCAGCTTGGTGCACAAGGTATGGAAGGTATTGGTAAGCTCTGAAACTGCTTGGCCCCTCTCTTGCCATAGTGTGGTCCATCTCATGTACTGGTCCTCATAGTTTCCAACAGGGTAATACTGTTCTTTTACCGCATCCACAAAAAAATCCCAAGTGTCATGGGCCCCATATATTCCAAGCTCCTCTCTGGAACTTTGCTCCCAGTAAGTTTCCCACCAATGTTTGATATGAGGGAGATCTTTAAGGAGTGCAAAAGTGCTATTTTCTTTGTTGGAAAAATTGTGAGCAGAGAAATAACCTTCCAGTAGAGTTAACCATTTTTCTAGGGCTTCCACATCTATCTATCCTTCAAATACAGGAATATCAAAATTAACTTGTACCTTGAAAGGCAAGGTGCGTCCAAAGTGGTCGCTTGATGAAGATGCACTTGATTCTATGGGCAAACGTTGAAGGATGTGGGAAAAATTCCCCATCATTTCATCCCTCTGTCATGTGAGAGCTTGCTCAAGCAACAGATTGATAGGATCGTCTGCTCCGTCGTTTTTCTTTTCTTCCGCCATTGAGGGTTTCTTGGGTGTGCGAGAGCAATTGTCTTCAAGAGAGACAAGCTCGAGACCCAAATTTCTATACTCAGACCTCGTCGAGGACATGCACTGAAAAAAATGATCAATAGCAGCCTGGTCTGAAACCATTGATCCAGATTATTTTTGGCACGAAATGAGATCAGAGATATAATAAATAAATGCATTGAGATATCGCAGTAATTCAATAATATAACAGAAATGTGTCAAAGATGCATTCATAAACAGAGATGTACAGTAATACATGATTTCTATTAATGAAAGAAATATACAGAGATTGTAAAAATACAGAGTGAAAGACTCACTAGAATGGTGGCAACTTATCTCTGAGAAGAGATGTGATGGCTACTCGCATATGCCAGAAGATGATTACAATGAGGCTCTGAAGGCCTTTTTACAATAAGCAAGAATGTAAAAAATGCTAGACATCCAAAAACCTAACCCTGGGAGATGAAGCACCAAAAGTCATGTGGGCCCCGTTTGGGTAAGTGAGTACATCAACTTCTCAGGGTCGTAACTTTTTCATACGATCTCTGTTTTAGGCATGTGATAGCTTGTTGGAAAGGTATCATCGAGGAGATTCATTTTGGAGGCTCAGCTATTCTTTCGATTATCTTTGAGAATCTCTAAAATCCTTTATTTGGGCCCTCAAAATGGCCTCAGAAGTTAAAACCTGCTAAAAATAGTAAATTGCCAAAATTACCAGAAAGCCATTTTGATCCATTTGGAAAAGTTGGGTGGCCACCAATATCCACCTAGATCAATCCTCCCTCCTTAGGAAGAAATGGTATCCATTGCATTGAGTTCCTGGGGGAGAGGGAAAAACATTTGTTGAATCTGCATCTTGGTGAGCTGCTTGTCTTGTTGGAGACGTCATGCTGCTTAGTTTGTGGAAATTTGTCATGAACCTGTTGCAGTTGAGGATGCTCAACAAGTCAAGATACATGAGAGGACGATGTGCAGAAGGAATCTTTGCACTTTTCTACAACCTTTTCAGACCTTCTTCTATTGGATAGAAGGTGGTTGGGGCAAGGTTGTAGTGGTTGCAGTTTCCTTTTGTATTCCAGCTCTGGTATTCTATAGAGATGACCCCCCAAAGTAACAATGACACTACGGGATCGAGAATCATAAATAGCATGGCATCTCCACATATATGGTTGGACCAAGAGAACATCACAAACATCCAGTGGGGAAACATCACATAATACCTCATCCCTGAAGGGTTGGATGCCGTATGACAATCAACACAGTTGGGTGACACGAAGATCTCGTCCTTGCCGAAGCCACCCGATGTTGTATGCCCGCAGGTGTGGTGTTGTCGACAATCCAAACTATTTGATGACCTATGCTAAGATGAGGTTCTTATGTCTTCCGCTATCAATAATAAAATGTAGCGGGGTCCCCTTCACCCACATCTATGAATGAAAAAGGTGCTCCCCCTCTTCAAAATCTGTTGGTTCTTCTAGTTGAATTGTTGCGGTCGCGAAAATAGCAGTGGGGTCTGCGTCAATGATCTGTACTTTACAATTATTTTTAGAATCATATTCTGAATCAGGGTTCAGCTCTTTGTCTTTGATCTCGACCACCAATGAATGTTTTGAGCGACATTCATTGGTGTTGTGCCAGGGACTTTTGTGGAACTTGCACCATTTTCCGGTGTCCTTCTTTGTCTTCCCGTGACCCTTCTTTTCTTGTGTATTGGACTGGTTTTCGGAAGACTTCTTGTTAGGGTCGTCTTTGTCATACTTTGGTTGTTGTAGATTTGCAGACCTGAATTCCCATTTGTTCTAGTGCTTAAATTTCTACTCAATTTTAACAGCATATCGATAAGCAGCACCGAGTGATGAGATGTCTAGAAAATCCATTTCAGTTTGGATGTATATGTGTAGAGCCCCACGGTATTTTAGAACCAACTGTCAGTCAAAGTCTTTGATACCCATCTTAGTGCGCAAGGTATGAAATATATTGGTGAACTAAGAAATTGCTTGGCCCCTCTCTTGCCGCAGTGTGGTCCATATCATGTACTGGTCCTCATAGTTGCCAACAGGGTAATATTGTTCTTTTACCACATCCACAAAAAAATCCCAAGTGGGATCGGCCCCATATATTCCAAACTCCTCTGTGGAACTTTGCTCCCAGTAAGTTTTCCACCAATGTTTGACATGAGGGAGATCTTTAAGGAGTGAAAAGGTCATCTTTTCTTTGTCAGAAAAATTGTGAACAGAGAAATAACCTTCCAGCATAGTTAACCATTTTTCTAGGGCTTCTGCATCTATCTGTCCTTCAAATACAGGAATATCAAAATTAACTTGTACCTTGAAAGGTGAGGTGCCTCCAAAGTGGCCGCTTGATGAACATGCACCTGATGCTATCGGCAGGCATTGAAGGATGTGGGAAATATTCCCCATCATTTCGTCCCTCTGTCGCGTGAGAGCTTGCTAAAGCAATAGATTGATAGGATCAACTACTCCGTTGTTTTTCTTTTCTTCCGCCATTGAGGGTTACTTGGGTGTGCAAGAGAGATTGTCTTCAAGAGAGACAATATCGATACCCAACTTGATATACTCGGAGCTCATCGGGGACATGCACTGAAAAAAATGATCAAGAGTAGCCTGCTCTGAAACCACTGATCTGGATTATTTTCAGCACGAAATGAGATCGGAGAAATAATAAATAAATGCACAGAGATATCATAGATATTCAATAATATAACAGAGATGTATCGGACATGCATTCATAAACACAGATATACAGTAATACATGATTTCTATTGATGAAAGAAATGTACAGAGACGTAAAAATACAGAGTGAAAGACTCACTAGAATGGTGGCATCTTATCTCTAAGAAGAGATGTGACGGCTACTCGCATTCACAAGAAGATGATTACAATGAGGCTCTGAAGGTATTTTTACAATAAGCAGAAATGCCAAAAAGCCTAGACATCCAAAAAGCTAACCTTGGGAGATGAAGCGTCAAAAGTCATGTGGCTCTATTTGGGCAAGTGAATACATCAACTTCCTGGGGTCGTAACGTTTGCATACGATCTCTGTTTTATGCGTGTGATGGATCGTTCGAAAGGAATCGTCCATAAGATTCATTTTGGGGGCTCAATTATGACTTTTAATATCACTGAGGACCTCGATCTTGAAAAACCTTCATTTGGGCCCTCAAAATGGTCCCAGAAGTTCAAACCTGCTAAAAATAGTAAATTGCCAAAATTGCTAGAAAGCCATTTTGATCCATTTGGAAAAGATGGGTGGCCACCTATATCCAGTTGGATCAATATTCCCTCCTTAGGAAGAAATGGTCTCCATTGCGTTGATTTTCCGGGGGAGAGGGAAAATCATTTGTTGAATCTGCATCTTGGTGCGCTGCTTGTCTTGCTGGAGATGTCGCGCTGCTTAGTTTGTGGAAATTTGTCACGAACCTGTTGCGGTTGAGGCTTCTCAACAAGTCGAGATACATGAGAGGACGATGTGAAGAAGGAATATTTGCACTTTTCTGCAGCCTTTTCAACCTGCTTCTATTGGATAGAAGGTGCTTCATGTAAGGCTGTAGTGGTTGCAGTGTTCTTTTGTTCTCATTTTGAACAGATCGTGAAGAAGATAAATTTTTTAGTATGAGATACTACCTTGCGACACTTTTTAGGTGGAACAGTAATCAGAACTACCTCTTGTATTCTGTAGAGATGACCCCCCAAAGTAACAATGACACTACAAGGTCGAGACTCATAAACAACATGGCGTCTCCACATATATGGTTGTCCCTAGAGAACATCATAGACATCCAGTGGGGAAAAATCACATATTACCTCATCCTTGAAGGGTTGGATGCCGTATGACAATCGACACTATTGGTTGACACAAAGATCTCGTCCTTCACAAAGCCACCCGATGTTGTATGGTTGCGGGTGTGGTGTTGTTGACAATACCAACTATTTGACGACCTCTACTGAGATGAGGTTCTTCTGGCTTCCGCTATCAACAATAAAATGCAGCGGGGTCCCCTTCACCCACATCTGTGAATGAAAAAGGTGCTCCCCCTCTTCAGGATCTATTGGTTCTTTTGGTTGAATTGTTGTGGTCGCGACAATAGCCGTGGGGTCTGTGTCAATAATCTGTCCTTTACCATTATTTTCATAATCATATTCTGAATCAGGGTTCGTCTCTTTGTCCTTGATCTTGGCCACCAATGACTATTTTGAGTGATATTCATCGGTGTTGTGCCAGGGTATTTTGTGGAACTCGCACCATTTTTCGGTGTCCTTCTTTGTCTTCCCATGACCCTTCTTTTCTTGTGTCTTGAACTAGTTTTTGGGAGACTTCTTGTCAGGGTCATCTTTGTCATACTTTGGTTGTTGCGGATTTGCAGACCCAAATTCTCATTTTTTCAGGTTCTTAAATTTATGCTCAATTTTAACAACATATCGATAAGTAGCACCGAGTGATGAGATGTCCAGAAAATCCATTTCAGTTTGGATGTATCTGTGTAGAGCCCCACGGTATTTCAGAACCAAATGTTGCTCAGAGTCTTTGATACCCAGCTTGGTGCGCAAGGTATGGAAGGTATTGGTGAGCTTAGGAACTGCTTGGCGCCTCTCTTGCACAGTGTGGTCCATCTCATGTACTGGTCCTCGTAGTTGCCAACAGGGTAACACTATTCTATTACTACATCCACAAAAAAATCCCAAGTGGGATCGGCCCCATATATTCCAGACTCCTCTGTGGAACTTTGCTCCGAGTAAGTTTCCCACCAATGTTTGACACAAGGGAGAGATTTAAGTAGTGCAAAGGTGATCTTTTCTTTGTCGAAAAAATTTTGAACAGAGAAATAATCTTCTAGCAGAGTTAGCGATTTTTCTAGGGCTTCTGCATCTATCTGTCCTTCAAATACAGGAATATCAAAATTAACTTGTACCTTGAAAGGCGAGGTGCGTCCAAAATCACCTCTTGATGAAGATGCACCTGATGCTATCGAAAGGCGTTGAAGTATGTAGGAAAAATTCATCATCATTTCATCCCTCTGTCGCGTGAGAGCTTGCTCAAGCAACAGATTGATAGGATCCTCTGCTCCGTCGTTTTTCTTTTCTTCCGCCATTGAGGGTTTCTTGGGTGTGCGAGAGCGATTGTCTTCAAGAGAGATAAGCTCGAGACCCAACTTTCTATACTCGGACCTCGTCGGGGACATGCACTGAAAAAAATGATTAAGAACAGCCTGCTCTAAAACCATTGATCCGGATTATTTTCAGCACGAAATGAGATCGGAGATATAATAAAGAAATGCACAGAGATATCGCAGATATTCAATAATATAACAGAAATGTATCGGAGATGCATTCATAAACACAGATATACAGTAATACATGATTTCCATTAATGAAAGAAATTTACAGAGACAGTAAAAATACAGAGTGAAAGACTCGCTAGAATGGTGGCAGCTTATCTCTTAGAAGAGATGTGACGGCTACTCGCATTTGCAAGAAGATGATTACAATGAGGCTCTAAAGACATTTTTACAATAAGAAGGAATGCAAAAAACCCTAGACATCCAAAAACCTAACCCTGGAATATGAAGTGCCAAAAGTTATGTTGGTCCCGTTTGGGTAAGTGAGTACATCAACTTCACGGGGTCGTAACTTTTTCATACGATCTCCACTTTAGGCATGTGATAGCTTGTTGGAAAGGTATCGTCAAGGAGATTCATTTTGGGGGCTCAATTATTCCTTTGAATATCATTGAGAACCCCTATCTAGAAAAACCTTCATTTGCACCCTCAAAATGGCCCCGAAAGTTAAAACCTGCTAAAAATAGTAAATTGCCAAAATTGCCAGAAATCCATTTTGAGCCATTTGGAAAAGGTGGGTGGCCACCGATATCCACATGGATCAATCCTCCCTCCTTAGGAAGAAATGGTCTCCATTGGGTGGATTTCCCGGGGGAGAGGGAAAATCATTTGTTGAATCTACATCTTGGTGAGCTGCTTGTCTTGTTGGAGATGTCGCGCCACTTAGTTTGTGGAAATCTGTCACGAACCTGTTGCGGTTGAGGCTGCTCAAGAAGTCGAGATACATGAGAGGACGATGTGTATATTGAATCTTTACACTTTGCTACATCCCTGTTGACCTGCTTCTGTTGGATAGAAGTTGCTTGGGGCAAGGTGGTAGTGGTTGCAGTGTCCTTTTGTTCTCCTTTTGAACAGATTGTTAAGAAGCTAAATTTTGCAGTATGAGATACTACCTTGTGGCTCTTTTTAGGTGGAACAGTAGTTGGAACTACCTCTGGTATTCTATAGAGATGACCCCCCAAAGTAACAATATGGGGTCGAGACTCATAAACAACATGGGATCTCCACATATATGGTTGCCCCAAGAGAATATCATAGACATCCAGTGGGGCAACATCACATAATACCTCATCCTTGAAGGGTTGGATGTCGTATGACAATCGACACTGTTGGTTGACACGGAGATCTCGTCCTTCCCGAAGCCACCCAATGTTGTATGGTTGCGGGTGTGGTGTTGTCAACAAGGCCAACTGTTTGACGACCTCTATTGAGATGAGGTTTTTCTGGCTTTCACTATCAACAATAAAATGCAGCAGGATCCCCTTCACCCACATCTGTGAATGAAAAAGGTGCTCCCCCTCTTCAATATCTATTTGTTCTTCTGGTTGAATTGTTGTGGTCGGGACAATAGAAGTGGGGTTTGCGTTAATGATCTGTCCTTTACCATTATTTTCATAATCATATTCTGAATCAGGGTTTGTCTCTTTGTCTTTGATCTCAGCCACCAATAACTGTTTTGAGCGACATTCATCGGTGTTGTGCCAGGGGTTTTTGTGGAACTCGCACCATTTTTTGGTGTCCTTTGTCTTTCCATGACCCTTTTTTTCTTGTGTCTTGGACTGGTTTTCGGGAGACTGCTTGTTAGGGTCGTCTTTTTCATACTTTGGTTTTTGCGGATTTGCAGACCCGAATTCCTATTTGTTATGGTGCTTAAATTTTTTCTCAATTTTAACATCATATCGATAAGTAGCACCGAGTGATGAGATGTCCAGAAAATCCATTTCAGTTTGGATGTATCTGTGTAGAGCCCCACGGTATTTCAGAACCAAATGTCACTAGGAGACTTTGATACCCAGCTTGGTCCACAAGGTATGGAAGGTATTGGTGAACTTCGGAACTTCTTGGCCCCTCTCTTGCCATAGTGTGGTCCATCTCATGTACTAGTCCTCATAGTTTCCAATAGGGTAATACTGTTCTTTTACCGCATCCACAAAAAAATCCCTAGTGGGATCGACCCCATATATTCCAGACTCCTCTGTGGAGATTTTCTCCCAATAAGTTTCCCACCAATGTTTGACACGAGGGAGAGCTTTAAGGAGTGCAAAGGTCATCTTTTCTTTGTGGAAAAAATTGTGAAAAGAGAAATAACCTTCCAGCAAAGTTAACCATTTTTCTAGGGCTTCTGCATCTATCTGTCCTTCAAATACAGGAATATCAAAATTAACTTGTACCTTGAAAGGCGAGGTGCCTCCAAAGTGGCCGCTTGATGAAGATGTGTCTGATGCTATCGGTAGGAATTGAAGGATGTGGGAAAAATTCTCCATCATTTCGTCCCTCTGTCGCGTGAGATCTTGCTCAAGCAATAGATTGTTAGGATCGTCTGCTCCATTGTTTTTATTTTCTTCTGCCATTGATTGTTTCTTGGGTGTGTGAGAGCGATTGTATTTAAGAGAGACAAGCTTGAGAACCAAATTGATATACTCGTACCTCGTCGGAGACATGCACTGAAAAAAATGATCCAGAGAAGCCTGCTTTGAATCCATTGATCTGGATTATTTTCGGCACGAAATGAGATCGAAGATATAATAAAGAAATGCACAGAGATATCGTAGATATTCAATAATATAACATAAATGTATCGGATATGCATTAATAAACACAGATATATAGTAATACATGATTTCTATTAATGAAAGAAATGTACAGAGACTGTAAAAATAAAGAGTGAAAGACTCGCTAGAATGGTGGCATCTTATCTCTGAGAAAAGATGTGATGGCTACTCACATTCGCAAGAAGATGATTACAATGAGGCTCTGAAGGCCTTTTTACAATAAGAAGAAATTCCCAAAACCCTAGACATCCAAAAACATAACCCTGGGAGATGAAGCGTCAAAAGTCATGTGGCCACGTTTGGGTAAGTGAGTACATCAACTTCCCGGGGTCGTAACTTTTGCATACGATCTCCGTTTTAGGTGTGTGATAGCTCGTTAGAAAGGCATCATCGAGGAGATTCATTTTGGAGGATAAATTATGCCTTCAACTATCATTGATAACCTCAATCTTGAAAAACCTTCATTTGGGCCCTCAAAATGGCCCCATAAATTAAAACCTGCTAAAAATAGTAAATTGCCAAAATTGCCAGAAATCCATTTATAGCCATTTGGAAAAGTTGGGTGGCCACCGATATCCACTTCGATCAATACTTCCTAATTAGGAAGAAATGGTATCTATTGTGTTGAATTCTCAGGGAAGAGGGAAAATCATTTTTTGAATCTGCATCTTCGTGAGCTACTTGTCTTGCTAGAGACGTCGCGCTGCTTAGTTTGTGGAAATTTGTCACGAACCTGTTGTGGTTGAGGCTGCTCAACAATTCGAGATACATGAGAGGATGATGTGAAGAAGGAATATTTTCACTTTGCTACATCCTTTTTGACCTGCTTCTGTTGGAGAGAATGTGCTTGGGGCAAGGCTATAGTGGTTGCAATGTCCTTTTGTTCTCCTTTTGAACAGATCATGAAGATGCTGAATTTTGCAGTATGAGATACTAACTTGCGGCACTTTTTAGGTGGAACAGTAGTCAGAACTACCTCTGGTATTCTGTAGATATGACCCCCAAAAGTAACAATGACACTACGGGGTCGAAACTCATAAACAACATGGCATCTCCACATATATGGTGGGCCCAAGAGAACATCACAGACAACCAGTGGGGGAAAATCACATAATACCTCATCCTTGAAGGTTTGGATGATGTATGACAATCGACACTGTTGGTTGACACGAAGTTCTCGTCCTTCTCAAAGCCACCCGATGTTGTATGGTTGTGGGTGTGGTGTTGTCGACAATCCCAACTATTTGACGACCTCTACGAAGATGAGGTTCTTCTGGCTTCCGCTATCAACAATAAAATGCAGCGGGGTCCCCTTCACCCATATCTGTGAATGAAAAAGGTGCTCCCCCTCTTCAAGATCTTTTGGTTCTTCTGGTTGAATTGCTCTGGTCACGACAATAGCAGTGGGGTCTGCATCAATGATCTGTCCTTTACCATTATTTTCAGAATCATATTCAGAATCGGGGTTCATCTCTTTGTCTTTGATCTCGGCCACCAATGACTGTTTTGAGCGACATTCATCAGTGTTGTGCCAGGGGCTTTTGTGGAACTTTCACCATTTTCCAGTGTCCTTCTTTGTCTTCCTGTGACCCTTCTTTTCTTGTGTCTTAGACTGGCTTTCGGGAGACTTCTTGTTAGGGTCGTCTTTGTCATACTTTGGTTGTTGCGGATTTGTAGACCCGAATTCTCGTTTGTTCTGGTGCTTAAATTTCTTCTCAATTTTAATAGCATATGGATAAGTAGCACCGAGTGATGAGATGTCCAGAAAATCCATTTCAGTTTGGATGTATCTGTTTAGAGACCCATGATATTTCAGAACCAAATGTCACTCAAAGTCTTTGATACCCAGCTTGGTGCACATGGTATGGAAGGTATTGGTGAACTCAGGAACTGCTTGGCCCCTCTCTTGCTGCAGTGTGGTCCATCTCATGTACTGGTCCCCATAGTTGCCAACAGGGTAATATTGTTCTTTTACCGCATCCACAAAAAAATTCCAAGTGGGATTGTCCCCATATATTCTAGACTCCTCTATGGAACTTTGCTCCCAGTAAGTTTCCCACCAATGTTTGACACGAGGGAGAGCTTTAAGTAGTGCAAAGGTGATCTTTTCTTTGTCGGAAAAATTGTGAACAGAGAAATAACCTTCCAACAGAGTTAGCCATTTTTCTAGGGCTTCTGCATCTATCAGTCCTTCAAATACAAGAATATCAAAATTAACTTGTACCTTGAAAGGCGAGGTGCCTCCAAAGTGGCCTCTCAATGAAGATGCACCTGATGCTATCGGTAGGAATTGAAGGATGTGGGAAAAATTCCCCATCATTTCATCCCTCTGTCGCGTGAGAGCTTGCTCCAGCAACAGATTGATAGGGTCATCTGCTCCCTCATTTTTATTTTCTTCCACCATTGAGGGTTTCTTGGGTGTGCGAGAGTGATTGTCTTCAAGAGAGACAAGCTCGAGACCCAACTTGCGATACTCAGAGCTCGTCGGGGACATGCACTGAAAAAAATTATCAAGAACAACCTGCTCTGAAACCACTAATCCGGATTATTTTTGGCACGAAATCAGATCGGAGATATAATAAAGAAATGCACAGAGATATCACAGATATTCAATAATATAACAAAAATGTATCTCAGATGCATTCATAAACTCAGATATATAGTAATACATGATTTCTATTAATGAAATAAATGTACAGAGACAGTAAAAATACAGAGTGAATGACTCGCTAGAATGGTGGAAGCTTATCTCTGAGAAGAGATGTGACGGCTACTCGCATTAACAAGAAGATGACTACAATGAGGCTCTGAAGGCCTTTTTATGATAAGAAGGAATGCCAAAAACCCTAGACATCCAAAAACCTAACCCTAGGAGATGAAGCACCAAATATCATGTGGGCCCCGTTTGGGTAAGTGAGTACATCAACTTCCCGGGGTCGTAACTTTTGCATACAATCTCCATTTTAGGGATGTGATAGCTCGTTGGAAAGGTATCATCAAGGAGATTCATTTTGGGGGCTCAATTATGCCTTTGACTATCATTGAGAACCTTGATATCGAATAACCTTCATTTGTTCCCTCAAAATGGCCCTAGATGTTAGAACCTGCTAAAAATAGTAAATTGCCAAAATTGCCAGAAAGCCATTTTGAGCCATTTGGAAAAGGTGGGTGGCCACCGATATCCACCTAGATTAGTCCTCCCTCCTTAAGAAGAAATGTTCTCCATTGCATTGAGTTCTCGGGGGAGATGGAAAAGCATTTGTTGAATCTTCATCTTGGTGAGTTGCTTCTCTTGCTGGAGACGCCGCGCTGCTTAGTTTGTGGAAATCTGTCACGAACCAATTGCGGTTGAGGCTGTTCAAAAAGTCAAGATACATGAGAGGATGATGTGAAGAAGGTATCTTTACACTTTGTTGCAGCCTTGGCGACCTACTTCTATTGGATAGAAGGTGCTTGGGTCAAGGTTGTAGTGGTTGCAGTGTCATTTTGTTCTCCTTTTCAACAGATTGTGAAGAAGCTGAATTTTGCAATATGAGATACTACCTTGCGAAACTTTTTAGGTGGAACAGTAGTCGAAACTACCTGTGGTATTCTGTAGAGATGACCCCCGAAAGTAACAATGACACTATGGGGTCGACACTCATAAACAACATGGAGTCTCCACATATATGGTTGGCCAAAGAGAACATCACAGACATCTAGTGGGGCAGCGTAACATAATACCTCATCCTTGAAGGGTTGGATGCCGTATAAAAATCAACACTGTTGGTTGACACGGAGATCTCATCCTTCCCGAAGCCACCCGATGTTGTATGGCTGCAGGTGTGGTTTTGTCGATAATCCCAACTATTTGAAGACCTCTCCTAAGATGAGGTTCTTCTGGCTTGCGATATCAACAATAAAATGCAGCGGGGTCCCCTTCACCCACATCTGTGAATGAAAAAGGTGCTCCCCCTCTTCAGGATCTATTGGTTCTTCTGGTTGAACTGTTGTGATCACGACAATAGCAGTGGGGCCTGCATCAATGATCTGTCATTTACCATTATTTTCAGAATCATATTCTGAATCAGGGTTCATCTCTTTGTCTTTGATCTCATCCACCAATGACTATTTGAGTGACATTCATTGGTGTTGTGATAGGGGCTTTTGTGGAACTCGCACAATTTTCTGGTGTCCTTCTTTGACTTCTCGTGACCCTTCTTTTCTTGTGTCTTGGACTGGTTTTCGAGAGACTGCTTGTTAGGGTCATCTTTGTCATACTTTGGTTGTTTTGGATTTGCAGACCCGAATTCTCGTTTGTTCTGGTGCTTAAATTTCTGCTCAATTTTAACAACATATCGATAAGTAGCAATGGGTGATGAGATGTCCAGAAAATCCATTTCAGTTTGGATGTATCTGTGTAGAGCCCCATCGTATTTCAGAACCAAATGTCGCTCGACGTCTTTGATACCCAGCTTGGTGCGCAAGGTATGGAAGGTATTCGTGAACTCCATAACTGCTTGGCCCCTCTGTTGCCGCAGTGTGGTCCATCTCATGTACTGGTCCTCATAGTTTCCAACAGGGTAATACTATTCTTTTACCACATCCACAAAAAATCCCTAGGTGGGATCGGCCCCATATATTCCAGACTCTTCTAGGGAACTTTGTTTCCAGTAAGTTTCCCACCAATGTTTGACATGAGGGAGAGCTTTAAGGAGTGAAAAGGTCATCTTTTCTTTATCGAAAAAATTGTGAACAGAGAAATAACCTTCCAATAGAGTTAACCATTTTTCTAGGGCTTCTGCATCTATCTGTATTTCAAATACAAGAATATCAAAATTAACTTGTACATTGAATGGTGAGGTGCCTCCAAAGTGGCCACTTGATGAAGATGCGCCTGATGCTATTGACAGGCATTGAAGGAGGTGGGAAAAATTCCCCATCATTTCATCCCTCTGTCGCGTAAGAGCTTGCTCCAGCAACAGATTCATAGGATCGTCTGCTCCGTCATTTTTATTTTCTTCTGCCATTGAGGGTTTCTTGGGTGTGCAAGAGTGATTGTCCTCAAGAGAGACAAGCTCGAGACCCGACTTTCTATACTCGGACCTCTTCGGGGACATGCACTGAAAAAAATGATCAAGAATAGCCTGCTTTGAAACCACTAATCCAGATTATTTTTGCCACGAAATAAGATCGGAGATATAATAAAGAAATGCACAGAGATATCGCAGATATTCAATAATATAACAGAAATGTATTAGAGATTCATTCATAAACACAAATATACAGTAATACATGATTTCTATTAATGAGGGAAATGTACAAAGACAATAAAAATACAGAGTGAAAGACTCGCTAGAATGGTGGAAGCTTGTCTCTGAGAAGAGATGTGACGGCTACTCGCATTCACAAGAAGATGACTACAATGAGGCTCTGAAAGCCTTTTTACAATAAGAAGGAATGCAAAAAACCCTAGACATCCAAAAACCTAACCCTAGGAGATGAAGCACCAAAAGTCATGTGGGCCCCGTTTGGGTAAGTGAGTACATCAACTTCCTGGGATCGTAACTTTTGCATACGTTCTCCATTTTAGGCATGTGATAGCTCATTGGAAAGGTATCATCATGGAGATTCATTTTGGGGGATCAGTTATGCCTTTGAATATAATTGAGAACCTTGATCTCGAATAACCTTCATTTGTGCCCTCAAAATGGCCCCATAAGTTAAAACCTGCTAAAAATAGTAAATTGCCAAAATTGCAAGAAAACCATTTTGAACCATTTGGAAAAGGTGGGTGGCCACTGATATCCACCTGGATCAATCCTCCCTCCTTAGGAAGAAATTGTCTCCATTGTGTTGAGTTCCCGGGGGAGAGGGAAAAGCATTTTTTGAATCTTCATCTTCGTGAGTTGCTTCTCTTGCTAGAGACGTCGCGCTGCTTAGTTTGTGGAAATCTGTCACGAACCTGTTGTGGTTGAGGCTATTCAACAAGTCAAGATACATGAGAGGATGATGTGAACAAGGAATCTTTACACTTTGTTGCAGCCTTGGCGACCTGCTTCTGTTGGATAGAAGGTGCTTGGGGCAAGGCTGTAGTGGTTGCAGTGTCGTTTTGTTTTCCTTTTGAACAGATTGTAAAGAAGCTGAATTTTGCAATATGAGATACTACCTTGCGGCACTTTTTAGGTGGAACAGTAGTCGGAACTACCTATGGTATTCTGTAGAGATGACCCCCGAAAGTAACAATGACACTATGGGGTCGACACTAATAAACCGCATGGCATATCCACATATATGGTTGGCCAAAGAAAACATCACAGACATCTAGTGGGGCAACATCACATAATACCTCATCGTTGAAGGGTTGGATGTCGTATGAAAATCAGCACTGTTGGTTGACACGGAGATCTCGTCCTTCCCGAAGCCACCCGATGTTGTATGGCTGCGGGTGTGGTGTTGTCGACAATCCCAACTGTTTGACGACCTCTCCTGAGATGAGGTTCTTCTGGCTTTCGCTATCAACAATAAAATGCAGCAGGGTCCCCTTCACCCACATCTGTGAATGAAAAAGTTTCTCCCCCTCTTCAGGATCTATTGGTTCTTCTGGTTGAACTGTTGCAGTCACGACAATAGCAGTGGGGTCTGCATCAATGATTTGTCCTTTACCATTATTTTCAGAATCATATTCTGAATCAGGGTTCATCTCTTTTTCTTTGATCTCAACCACCAATGACTATTTTGAGCGACATTCATCGGTGTTGTGATAGGGGCTTTTGTGGAACTCGCACCATTTTCTGGTGTCCTTCTTTGTCTTCTCATGACCCTTCTTTTCTTTTGTCTTGGACTGGTTTTCAGGAGACTTCTTGTTAGGGTCGTCTTTTTCATACTTTGGTTGTTGCGGATTTGCAGACCCGAATTCCCGTTTATTCTGATGCTTAAATTTCTGCTCAATTTTAACAGCATATCGATAAGTAGCAACGGGTGATGAGATGTCCAGAAAATCCATTTCAGTTTGGATGTATCTATGTAGAGCCCCATGGTATTTCAGAACCAAATGTCACTTGGAGTCTTTGATACCCAGCTTGGTGCACAAGGTATGGAAGGTATTGGTGAACTCCAGAACTGCTTGGCCCCTCTGTTGCCGCAGTGTGGTCCATCTCATGTACTAGTCCTCATAGTTTCCAATAGGGTAATACTGTTCTTTTACCACATCCACAAAAAAATCCCCAGGTGGGATCGACCCCATATATTCCAGACTCCTCTGTGGAACTTTGCTGCCAGTAAGTTTCCCACCAATGTTTGACATGAGGGAGAGATTTAAGGAGTGCAAAGGTCATATTTTCTTTATCGAAAAAATTGTGAATACAGAAATAACCTTCCAGCAGAGTCAACCATTTTTCTAGGGCTTCTTCATCTATCTGTATTTCAAATACAAGAATATCAAAATTAAATTGTACCTTCAAAGGCGAGATGCCTCCAAAGTGGCCGCTTGATGAAGATGTGCCTAATTCTATCGACAGGCATTGAAGGAGGTGGGAAAAATTCCCCATCATTTCGTCCCTCTTTCGCATGAGAGCTTATTCAAGCAACAGATTGATAGGATCGTTTGCTCCGTCGTTTTTCTTTTCTTCCGCCATTGAGGGTTTCTTAGGTGTGCGAGAGCGATTGTCTTCAAGAGAGACAAGCTCGAGACCCAACTTGATATACTCGGACCTCGTCAGGGACATGTACTGAAAGAAATGATCAAGAGTAGCATGCTCTGAAACCACTTATCTGGATTATTTTCGACACGAAATGAGATCCGAGATATAATAAATAAATGCACAAAGATATCACAAATATTCAATAATATAATAGAATTGTATTGGAGATGCATTCATAAACACAAATATACGGTAATACATGATTTCTATTAATGGAAGTAATGTACAGAGACTGTAGAAATATAGAGTGAAAGACTCGCAGAATGGTGGAAGCTTATCTATGAGAAGAGATGTGACGACTACTCGCATTCGCAAGAAGATGATTACAATGAGGCTCTGAAGGCCTTTTTACAATAAGAAGAAATTCCAAAAACCCTAGACATCCAAAAACCTAACCCTGGCAGATGAAGCATGAAAATTCATGTGGGCCCCGTTTGGGTAAGTGAGTACATCAACTTCCCGGGGTCGTAACTTTTGGATACGATCTCCGTTTTAGGTGTGTGATAGCTCGTTGGAAAGGTATCGTCAAGGAGATTAATTTTTGGGGCTCAATTATGCCTTTGACTATCATTGAGAACATCTATCTCAAAAAACCTTCATTTGGGCCCTACAAATGGCCCCAGAAGTTAAAACCTGCTAAAAATAGTAAATTGCCAAAATTGCCAGAAAGCCACTCTGATCCATTTGGAAAAGGTGGGTGGCCACCAATATCCACTTGGGTAAATCCTCCCTCCTTAGGAAGAAATGGTCTCCATTGCATTGAGTTCCCGGGGGAGAGGGAAAAGTATTTGTTGAATATGCATCTTGGTGAGTTGGTTGTCTTGTTGGAGACGTCGTGTTGCTTAGTTTGTAGAAATTTGTCACGAACCTGTTGCGGTTGAGGCTGCTCAACAAGTCGAGATACATGAGAGGACGATGTGTAGAAGGAATCTTTGCACTTTGCTGAAGCCTTTTTGACCTGCTTCTGTTGGATAGAAGGTGCTTGGGGCAAGGCTGTAGTGGTTGCAGTGTCCTTTTGTTCTCCTTTTGAATAGATTGTGAAGAAGTTGAATTTTGCAGTATGAGATACTACCTTGCAGCACTTTTTAGGTGGAACAGTATTTGAAACTACCTCTAGTATTCTGTAGAGATCACCCCACAAAGTAACAATGATACTACGGGGTCGAGACTCATAAACAACATGGCATCTCCACATATATGGTTGGCCCAAGAGAACATCACAGACATCCAGTGGGGCAACATCACATAATACCTCATCCTTGAAGGGTTGGATGTCGTATGGAAATTGACACTGTTGGTTGACACGAAGATATCATCCTTCCCAAAGCCACCCGATGTTGTATGGCTGCGAGTGTGGTGTTGTCGACAATCCCAACTATTTGATGACCTCAGCTGAGATGAGGTTCTTCTGGCTTCCGCTATCAACAATAAAATGCAGCGGGGTCCCCTTCACCCACATCTGTGAATGAAAAAGGTGCTCCCCCTCTTCAAGATTTATTGGTTCTTCTGGTTGAATTGTTGAGGTCGCGACAATAGCAGTGGGGTCTGCGTCAATGATCTGTCCTTTACCATTATTTTCATAATCATATTCTGAATTAGGGTTCGTCTCTTTGTCTTTGATCTCGGCCACCAATGACTGTTTTGAGCGACATTCATCAGTGTTGTGCCAGGGGCTTTTGTGGAACTCGCACAATTTTTTGGTGTCCTTCTTTGTCTTCCCGTGACCCTTCTTTTCTTGTGTCTTGGACTGGTTTTTGGGAGACTTCTTGTTAGGGTCATCTTTGTGATGCTTTCATTGTTGTGGCTTTGCAGACCCGAATTCCCGTTTGTTCTAGTGCTTAAATTTCTGCTCAATTTTAACACCATATCGATAAGTAGCATCGAGTGATGAGATGTCCAGAAAATCCATTTTAGTTTGGATGTATCTATGTAGAGCCCCACGGTGTTTCAGAACCAAATGTCACTCAGAGTCTTTGATACCCAGCTTGGTGCGCAAGGTATGGAAGGTATTGGTGAACTCAGGAACTGCATGGTCCCTCTCTTGCCGCAGTGTAGTCCATCTCATGTACTGGTCCTCATAGTTTCCAACAGGGTAATACTTTTCTTTTACCGCATCCACAAAAAAATCCCAAGTGGGATCGACCCCATATATTCCAGACTCCTCTGTGGAACTTTGCTCCCAGTAAGTTTCCCACCAATGTTTGACACAAGGGAGATCTTTAAGGAGTGCAAAGGTGATATTTTCTTTGTCGGAAAAATTGTGAATAGAGAAATAACCTTCCAATAGAGTTAGCCATTTTTCTAGGGCTTCTGCATCTATTTGTCCTTCAAATACAGGAATATCAAAATTAATTTGTACCTTGAAAGGCGAGGTGCCTCCAAAGTGGCCTCTTGATGAAGATGTTCCTGATGCTATCGGCAGGCGTTGAAGGGTGTGGGAAAAATTCCCCATCATTTCATCCCTTTGTTGCGTGAGAGCTTGCTCAAGCCACAGATTGATAGGATCGTCTGCTCCATCATTTTTCTTTTCTTTTGCCATTGAGGGTTTATTGGGTGTGCGAGAGTGATTGTCTTCAAGAGATACAAGCTCGTGATCCAAATTTCTATACTCGGACCTCATCGGGGACATGCACTGAAAAAAATGATCTAGAGCAGCCTGCTCTGAAACAACTGATCCAGATTATTTTCGGCATGAAATGAGATCGGAGATATAATAAAGAAATGCAAAAAGATATCACAAATATTCAATAATATAACAGAAATGTATTGGAGATGCATTCATAAACACATATATACAGTAATGTACGATTTCTATTAATGAAATAAATGTACAGAGACTATAAAAATACAGAGTGAAAGACTCGCTAGAATGGTGGCAACGTATCTCTGAGAAGAGATGTGATGAATACTCGCATTCACAAGAAGATGATTAGAATGAGGCTCTGAAGGCATTTTTACAATAAGAAGGAATTCCAAAAACCCTAGACATCCAAAAACCTAACCCTGGGAGATGAAGTGCCAAAAGTCATGTGGGCCCTGTTTGGGTAAGTGAGTACATCAACTTCCCGGGGTTGTAACTTTTGCATACGATATCCGTTTTAGGCATGTGATAGCTCGTTGGAAAGGTATCATCAAGGAGAATCATTTTGGGGGATTAATAATGCCTTTGGATATCATTGAGAACCTCAATCTTAAAAAACCTTCTTTTGGGCCCTCAAAATGGCCCCGAAAGTTAAAACCTGTTAAAAATAGTAAATTGCCAAAATTGCCAGAAAGCCATTTTGAGCCATTTGGAGAAGGTTGGTGGCCACCAATATCCACCTGGATCACGTTACATAATACCAAAACACAAAATTTCCCTAAAAACGGCCCGAGATCCTATGATCTTCGCTTCGACTTCCACTCCACCTTCGACCAACCTGTCGAAGTCCCAAAATATGTCAAACATGACCAAGGATCTCCAAAAATTGTTCAAGGGCCAACAGGCCCCCAACACTCACCTGTGACTAGTCCCGAGTCACTCTACTCTGGATAACTCTGCCTCAAACATCTCGATCTTGGCTCGAGCTTCTTTAACCTGCTACTTCACCAAAGCCTCGTGCTTCGTGATCTCTTGAATAACTGCCTCATTCACAAGTCCCTCTAGGGACTATTCTACCGAAGTGACTACTTGTTCCAGCTCGACTCCTCGGCCTTCAATCTCCTCAAAAAGTAGGCAAGCTCCATTCTATATTTGTTGGAGCTTCTGAGTTACTTCTATGACTCTTCTTTGTATAATATGGACATGTTGCTGAGTTGTGTGTAGTTATTGGGATATTTTCATCCTCTCAACTACTGACAGGAGTTTCAACTGTGCTTGTATGGTTGTTGCTTGCTTCTTTTCCTCCTAGATTTGTGAATCTAGTGTCTTCATTTCAAGGTCCTCGGTAAGTCGCTCATAATTCTGCGCACCGTGATCACTTAGTTTTTTACATTCCATGACGAAGGCCTTGATTCTCTCAAATACGCTCCCAACAGTTGCTTCTCTCTAGTCTCGCATAACCTGCAGAGTGCTTGGCACTGTTTGCATCTCTAGTTCTGCAATCCTTTGTTGAAGCTGTTGAATGGCTTCAACAAGCTTTGCCACTTGATTCTCCACTAGATCTTCCTCCATTTTCTCTAATCCCGTTACAGAGTGAAGTGCTCTGTGGACTGCTTATTTGACTCCAACCTGATCCACAAGAAATTTTTCTTTCTCCTACTAGATCTGTGTTCTATCCTCTTTGAACTTGGTGTGGAGGTCGTCCTTCTATTGTTGCACAACTCAAAATTACTATGTCACTGCCTATTGTTCTTTCTTCAAGGCTATTGTGGCCTGTTATTTTTCTTCCCGTGCACAATGAAGGTGATCTTCAGTTGCATCAACTATTCTGCAGAGTTTGGATGACTCATCTCCCAACTTTGTTTCATCTGATGGTGGGGGCCATAGTGGAAACTACGCGACTGGAGTGAAGGGCTTGCTAGACACCTCTTAGTTCTGTCTCAATTCAATCATACATGGCTTCTTGTTTTTCTTCAATTCTCTACAAAATATCTTCAGAGGCGTCTGATACAACTGCGATAATGAAGTTGAAGTCACTGACTTTGAGAATAGTTTGCAGCTTTGTCTTACTAGCTTTGGACTCCTTCTGTGATGTAGGTTTCATGGGGAAAACCTTTATTTTCTTATATGGTTTTATGTCATCAGGGGGATGCTGTGGCGGTGTTATTTCGCCTTACTTTTATTTATATTCTTCCCCATTGTTCTCTTCTTTATCTACTTCATCGTCACCTCCTCCTCCTCGTGATTCTAAAATAGTATCATCTGATACATTGTCCATCTACTGTACCTCTTCTTTCTTTTTCTTCCTTTTTCTACTACTAGGTGCATCGTACTCTTCGCGAGTAACCACAAGATTTCCAATGAGCTTTGGGTCAGACAGTTCTTCCTAGTCGACTGGTATAAGGAACTTGGCAGACCATTCCTTAGTGTTTTCTTCTAGGTCCTCCTATGTGAGATTATAGTATGATTGAAGATCTTCTTTACTCTCTTCTGTGCACATAGTGATATAAATAAAATGCCTATCTACGCAGAACTTCATAAGGGGCCTAAACCTGTCCAGAGTGTTCATTGTCATATGAGGGAACGACTCAATAGCCCTATTTAGGTGGAGGTAGTAGGTATGGAATACTTCGTTCAATTTCCATTGTTTCCCCATATCGCTCGAATACTAGAGCGTGGTGAGCTTCACAGCAAGCGGCTTGAATAACTCAATGTCAGGGAAGGTAGCACCTTCCACCATCTCCCAAGCTGTAAAAGCAATGAGGATCAACATCCAGCTAAAATGGAATTCATAGCCCTAATTTTGAGCTTCATGGAAATCCACTTCTAGCTGGTTGACTAAGTAACTATCCCAGTTCATTTGTAATCCCTCCACACACTTTCCAGCGAGGTCAACGAAAAACCCTATGACCTACGTGGGTTCGTTCTTCCTTACTAACTTACCAACAATCAACAGGAAAGTAAGGCACACTACGTCATTCTTAATGGAGGCTACCTTATAGCCTTGCATCCCCTTCTCTACATCGCCATAGGTATCTTTAATCCTCTGTGCCAGGATGCAATCCGCAGCCTTCCCTGGGTAAAATTCTTGTGGGTTGGGTCCCTACATACTTAATCTGGTGATCCTATGGATCAATGCTAGATCGATGGTGATGCGTCTGTATAGCTATATTAACCTCCATGGAAGCATGAAAAAGGGAGTTTAACACATGCGTTAACCTCCTGGTGCCTTCCAAAATGTGGTATCTTCATCATGTTCAAGATAGTGGACTGCGCGATGTTCATGGTCCATGGATGGGGAATGATCTTTGATTTCTTCCCCTTGGTCTTGTTCAAGTACTTGTGATGTGTGATCATGCCATAGCTCTTGCTGTCTACTAGGTTATAGTCATTGATCTTCAAAGTTGGAATCCTCTCCAACTGCGGTCTGACTGCGCATATCTCCTTCGAGAGGTACGCAGTGATGACTGTGTAGTCAAAGTCCCTTGGGACGTTGTCACGACTCACCACACCAGTTAGGGGTGGGATGTAGTCGGGCAGGATATATGGGATTAATTTTGCATTCTCCAAGTTATCTCGATGTTTTGTTCTTTTCTTGGTTGCAACTCGAGATGGTCTAAATCCATGAGAAGTCGATGGGGAGGCTTGCACTCCTCACTTTGATGAGGCTTGAACTCCTACAGAAATTACCTTCTCAGTCATTAGATTGATTAGAATTTCCTCTACTGAATTTTCTACTGCACTAATGTCATCCAACATGCACGCTCGAGATCAGATATCTCAGGCTGATGAACAAATACTCAATGCAACTGAATGGATGGCGAGGTATCAATGATCACTGCACGAAATAAACTAGTTCTCTGTGGGCTTGGATAATCACAATTGGCAAAAAGTGTTCTCGATGCAACGCTCGATAGCATAAATAGACAACACCATAATGGTTTCTTCCAACGGTTTGAAAAGACTTAATCAATGCAATCCCAACCATTACGGCATGGTACTAACAGTCCAATGGCGAAATTTTGGTCCATAATTTCTCTTCTAACCATTTGGGAGTGTCGATCTAATGGTCATAATATCTCCAATAGTCACATTCCTCTGCCATGCCGAAGTGCCAATTTGTGTTGTATTGATATTCCGACGAAGTTCAAATTTTGGAAACCTTCCTTTTGCGAAGTTCTTTCGGGAGATTCTTGTAATTTTTCTAACTTTGTTTTCTTCTTGTTGAGATTTCTAGCCTTTTTTCCTATAATCTGAGTTACTGGGTTCCTCTTCCCATTTTGATTCTTATCTTCTCTTGGCATAGTAACTTCACGCTATTGACGCTCTTTCATAGGGTTCGAGTGTAATGCTTCTTTTCTGTCTGGGTTAGGTGCTCTGTTTCCCTGTGAGGATAGGTTCTTCGAGTCTATGTGTGTTATTTCAGCTTTGACATCCAAATATATGGTCCTTAGTAGCTTCGACTTGTTTTCCTTTTCTTCTATCAAGTGTGTTATTCTCCTAATCATGAAATATGTTAATTCTTTTTTTTTTTGTTCCAAGGCTTCCTCTTCCTTTCTTCTTCGTATATGATCTTTCTCAATCCAGGTTTTTCCTAATAGCATAGCAAATGGGGTGTTGTTCTCAAAAAAAATAATGACCTCAAATTCTTCCTTTGTCGAAGTTCCATGAGAACTCATAGATGTCTGGGTTAGCCTTTCACATAGGTTGATTAGCTTTCCTCTATATAATCCTATTCCTCACAATGAAGGAATCATAATAGGCTTTTCCAAAATTTCCCAAGTTCTTTCTGTCATGGTATTCACTTGTGTTTCCTCATCTAGAACATAGTTTATGTCGAAGTCTCCCATTCTTTCTTCTATGCACTCTTTGTCTTTTCAAACTTCTGATAGATTGGTGTCGCTATGATCGTTCATAGTTTCTTTCATCTTTAGTAATACAATCTCTTATTCTTTCTCGGATTCTTCCATAGTCTAAATTTTTGGGTCTTTCTCATGGTTTTATTGTCTCATATTCATATTTTCATCTTTAGCAATCATTCTAGGGCAATCCAAAACTTCATGGTCCATAGATTTACAACAAAGACAACTAGGTCTTCTACTAGGGAATTCCTTAGCAAGGTGTCCCGGTCTTTTTCAATTGTAACAAAGGGTTAATCATCTCTTTCTCTTCAATGATCCCCAACTTTTCTTGTACTATGCACTAGGGTCATAGTAACTAACCTGTAAAAAATTCTTTCTAGGATCATACATCCATTTCTCAGTCCAAACATTATTTCTATGCATAGGAATAACATATCTCTCACTATTTCTATTAGATCTACTCATATCAAATCTTCTTTCTTCTAGCTATGCCCTAGTTTTCAGACTAGGACAAAATTTATCAAATATACCTAGATCCATACTTTCGAAACAAAAAATTTCACTTAACTTACTTTCAGCTAAACACAAAGATTTCAGATCTTAAAATTTTCACTACTCTTACCTTTTTCAGAGCACCCAACTTTCATATATTACCTCTTTTCTTCAGATCAAACTTATCTTCTTATCACAGAGATTCACAACTCAAGTGGAATACTGTGCACTAAAGCAACAGATCTACACACATACTTATTTATTTTCCTTAGTTCCTAGCAATCACAGTTTCAGGTCTCGGCAACAGAACCATTTGTTGGGACAGGGGAAACCCAGGGTTCAACACGTCAACAATGCACCAACGAAACCCTAGCTACTGGCACTTTCAGCAACACCTGCGAAGCAGATGAAGTCTCACTTGAAGTAGAGGCAGGAGTGGCTGCATGACTCATATGTCTGCAACCTAGTTGGCACATAGATCTATGATCACAATATTCTAGTAAATCACTTAGAAGTTACCATTCATTAGTATTCAACCCTTGGTTACTTCACAAATAAAACCCTAATTACAAAGAAGTGCAATATTCAATCAGATCTAACAAACCTAAGTACTTAGCATTATGAAACAGATCAAATCTAGCATTCATTCACATCACTAAGCACTAAGATATCATAACATGTCCATCTAAGCATACATTATTGCACTAAGCATAAATCACATGAACAAAAAAACCATAATGCATAGAGCAATCATAACAGAGGATATACATGGTTCACCCCAGCATGGGGCTACGCCCACCAACTCTTCTCTTCTTTATTATCTCATGTCAAGCTTCTTATAGACATAGAGCATCAAAGTCCTACTCCAAAAAGGACAGGAGATCTGCACGCACCTCGCCAGATCCTCCTTCTCTGAGTTAGTTCACAACACAAAACCTTCTTACAGTCTACACATAATCTTCTTACAATCACTTGCACTTAGCTTATGCAGGTGTTCAACACAACATGCACAAAGCATTCATACTATCTGCACTTAGCTCACTAGCCTACAACGTCACACTTTCCACCACTTACTTACTTCGCCTAGTTATCTATTTATACATTACAAAAAGTGCCTAAACATGGGTAAACCCATGGGACAACATCCCCATACCCATTACATAATCCCAAAACCCAAAAGTGCCCTAAAAAAGGGCTGAGATCCTGCGATATCTACTTCAAATTTCTCTCTGCCTTCGCCCATCTTGTCGAAGTCCAAAAATAGGTCAAACATGACCAAGGATATCCAAAACTTGGTCAAGGGACAACACAGGTTGATACCCAAAGAAATCTTCGAAAGGGGAAAATCTAGTAGAAACATGAACTTCCCTATTATAGTTGTGCTAGATAATGTGGAGGGTGGCATCCAATTATTTAGATTTGGTAAAATGAATGTGGAGGGCATGGACCAGGATATAGTTAACAACTTTGGTTTGTCCATACTTCTATGGATGGAAAGAAGTGGATTATTTGAGGTGAGACCCCAAGAGAGACCAGAGAGTTTTCCAAAATTTACCGAGGAAACATGCATCACAATGAGTGAAAAAGAAATCTTTATTTTGAGCAACAGTAGTATTCTTAGTGCAAGGGACAAAAATGGTCTTTTTGGATAAGTGACACACAACCAACCAAATGGCATCATGACAACGAAAGGTCATGGGAAGACCAATGATGAAGCCCATACATATATATTCCTAGGGAAGGGAGGGAATAAGTAAGGGTTGATAGAAGCCATACTTGTGGTTGGTCGACTTATGTTGACTATAGAGGGTACAAGCTCAGATAAATTTCTCAACTTGGTGCTATAAAGAAGGCCAAAAGAAATGATGTTGAATATGTTGAGTAGTTTTGAATGTGTCGATGTTCCCACCATAAGAGGAGACATGGGATTTGTGAATGAGAACAAGGAGATCATCAATGCTAGGCACACATAGATTTTCAAGCTTATACAACCATCCGTCCTGAATGTGGTAGTCTAGGAAAGAGGTATGGTTAATGAAAGTAGGTTGTTTCAAGGCAGTCCATATGGAACTAAAGAAAGGGTTAAAGGCATACAGAGTCTTCCAATATTCATAAGAAGCACAACATGCATACAATATTTGAAGAATCTGAGGAGGGGGGTGACTAAGAATATCAACCATGCGATTGGTGTCCCCTTTCTTATATTTGATTACCAAGTGGAACTATTGTAGATAAACATCCCACTTCATGTGACATTGTTCCTAGAGCTTATACTAAGAATTAATAAAAATAAAAGGCTGATGATCAGTATGAAGAATGGTCTCCTTACCCAAGATATAGTTGCACCATTGTTTTAAGGCCTGGACCAAGCTATAAAATTCCTTATCATAGGTATTGTAGTGTTATTTTGATTGAGATAATGTCTCATAATGATAAGCAATGGAATGCCCTCCTTGTTTAAGAACTACCCCAATCACATGTTGAGAGGCATCAATCTCAATTTAAGGAACCTAAACTACTCCTGAGCCACCAGAGTCCAAAGAAAAGTGGACTGATTGGCCAAATGATGAAGGGGCTTGGCCAGCTGAGAGAAGTGAGGAATCAATTTCCTGTAAAAGTTGATGCCAATGAGAAAAATTTCAAGGGGCAACGTGGACTGAGGAGCGGGACATTGTGCTATAGCCTGAACTTTAGAAGCATAAGGATGAACACCTTCCTAATTGATGACAAACCCAAAATAAGAGACATAAGTATTTCCAAAGGAGGAATTGAGTTACTTGACCTGAAGGCGATTGGTACACAATAATTGGAGTATGTTGCGCACATGTTGTAAGTGTTCCTCCCAAGTCTTATTGAATAAAGGAATTTCATCCAAATAGATGACCACAATGCATCCCAATAGAGGATGAGATATTTTATTGATGAGTCTTTTAAATGTGGAAGGGGAGTTGGTGAGGCCAAACGGAGTCACCATCCATCCATAGATCCTAAATATGCTTTTAAAATTTGTTTTCCAAGTGTTGGCAGTAGCCATGCACATTTGGTGATAGCCCGTCGTCAGATCCATCTTTGTAAAATACTTTTACCCTTTGATTTGATCAATAAAGTCTTCGATACGAGGGAGAGGATAGCCATTTTTTATAGTAATATTGTTGAGAGCTCAGTAATTGGTGAATAAACGTCACTTTCCACTCTCTTGTTTTGGAACAGTTAAGGGGGGGAGCTGCAAGGAGAGCATTTGGGTTATATATGGCCGATATTAAGAATTTGTAGGAGATGGAATTCAATTTCCTTCACCTCACTCAGAGCTAAACAGTACGAAGGGGAATTAGGAAGATAAATACCATGATGAGGTGGATAGAATGCTCAATAGGGCACTGAGGTGTAAGGCCTTATGGAGGGGAAAACACATCAAAAAATTCAGAGAGAGCAACAAACAGATCAGATGCAATGGAATCGGGTGTCTGATCTAACTTAATATGGTGCAGAAGGCATAAGGAGAGGGATTTATTGAGGATAACTTGGTGGACGACAGCTTGGCCAATGAGGAGAGGAGGATATTTCAGGGATGAAAAGGTAAGAACATAAGTTCGACCATCTTGTTTGATGTGATATTGATGGGTGCAAGCATGATATATGAAATCATGTTGTAGAGAGACTTTGAATCTAGGAATCCATAATGTCTCCATTGATCTGCCCAAAAAAATTAGGAAGTTGGAAGCATGCATCCATTTGTAAAGGCACTAGAGTCTAACATTGCAACCTAATAATCTCATGAAGATCCAAAGCCAACTGTTGGATAGGGAAGAGTGGACATAAGAGGCATCATCCTCTAAAGTGTCCCTTATTGGAGGCATGATCTTCATAAAATAATGTTGCTCCTATCCAGATCTGAAAGACAGACCACTGATATGTAGAGAGGAGGAGGGGAAAAACCATAGCCCACCTCTAGACTGCAAACTGAGCAGAGAGCAGGAGGGGGTTTCCCTAACACTCCTCTGAAAAACTTGACATAAATAAGAGGAGGAGGGGGTTTCCCTAGCGCACCTATGTAAATATTCTTGAGTTGAGAGGAGGGGCTTTCCCTAACACACCTCTTGGGAGAGAGAGAGAGGAGGGTGAAAAGAAACCATATGACATCCCTTACCTCCAGAAAAAAAAATGCCAACCCTAGAGTATCCAAGGAAGGGATATGGGTTTGTCTGGATCTACCACTGAAATATATGACTAGTGGAGAAGACGCACCTTGGATCAGTGCTCTGATACCATTTGATTTGTAATACTGTAGAGAAAGCCAAAGAACATTCACAAATAAATACAAAAAAAACACAGGATATGAGTAAGCAAAATCAACCATTCTTCTCAATTAATAGAATAGACATCCTTTATATAGAATATGTTGAACATACAAAGGTTCTGATTAAAAGGTGGACCAATTCTAACTAACTAACAACTAGAAAATGTCCTATACCCTAACAAATATCTTATAATTTCCCAAACCAATTCTAACTAGCAACTATCTTAGTTGGCCAGATGGTGCACTCCATTTGGCCTTTGTGGTGAAGTGCATTTCATATGGAAGGAGGTGCACCTTTGTGGTATCTCCATGTTGGTCTGCCTCGAGATGTGTGATATCCTCCTTGGGGAGTGTGCCTTCCATCTTGCCCACCTTCTATTTATCATACTCACTTGGTTTATGTGTTTATAACATATTGTATATATTTTCTTTAAAATATACTTGGTCCCAATCTTATTAGGTATTGTTTTGAATTTGAATTTTTTCTTTAAAAAAGTTTGGTACTTCTCAAGATTTGTTATATTTATGTTTATAATTTCATAAGGAAAAAAAAGGAGTACCACCTCTCTAAAAACGTAGGGGTATTCATATCCTCATGAGGTTGACCTTAAGACTGTAAAACAATCTTTTAGATCAACAAGTTCCTTAGTTTTTCCCTTTGCATTCTCTGTCTTTGGATTTAGTAATATTTTTCCACCGGAAAACAAACAAAAGTTCATCAATGTTTGTCTTTGCAATTGTCTAGTTTATAGAATTTCATATATATTTTTTTATTATAGATGCATTTAGTAGTTCTCTTTTATTAAATTATATGTGCACGCTTAGGAATAAACTAGATCATTTTTTACAATTTTTTTTTGAAAAAGGGTGCAAAGGTGAGTATAAAAATAACGCATTTATTCCACTATTTCACCCTTGCATGTCTTAAATGTTTAGTTTTTTTTGGTTGGTTTATCTCATTTTTACTTGTCAAACCCATGTCCCATGCTAGTCAAATATTATTCTTCTTCTCAATCTTAAGTATACATGATCCAAATTTAGGTTTGCCGAAATCCTCACTCCATATTACAAAATTTCACCTCTTATTCCTTATTGGCATATGTTATGTTTCTTTATTGGTTTGTTTATATTTAATGACAAAACATAAAATATGGTTAAATATTTTTTCATTAATTTCACATGCTTAGTTGTAAATCAACCATCTAAGTCCTAATTTGTCTACACTAATTATACAAACATATATAGAATAGTATGGGAACTTATTCCTCGGGAATTTTTCTATATTTAGTTTTTTATAATCATATGTTGTTACTTTATATTGCTAAATTTTAGGTTGTTAAAGAGTGATTTGTTGCTTCCATATAAATGTTGGAATTCAAATGGTTCACAGGATCATATATGTTCTTAATTTGAAAATATTTTTAAATATTTCAAGTTGTATTTAAAATCTATACATCATTCCATAAAAAATAAAATTATCCATTTCACTTGCTTAGTTGTAAATCAACTATAGACGTCCTAATTTGTCTAGACTAATTATACACATATATAGAATAGTATGAGAACTTATTCTTCTTGAATTATTCTATATTTAGTTTTCTATAATCACATGTTGTTACTTTATATTGCTAAATTTTAGTTTGTTAAAGAGTGATTTGTTTCTTCCATATAAATGTTGGAATTCAAATAGTTCAGAGATCATATATCTTCTTAATTTTTAAAGATTTTTAAATATTTCAAATTATATTTAAAATCTATATATCATTCCATAAAAATCTGTGTTTCAATAAAGTACGCCTGTTACCATCGTCATACTTTAGTTCCACCATACATTTAATCTCTCTGTTTTTAAGGTATATTTTGGTTAAAATATATAATTAATTATGAAAAAATTAATTAATGTTAATTTTTTTTATTAGTTATAAATTTGGAAGAATCATGAAATAGACAAATGGAAATTGTCACTAAAATAAAGGAGAATGAGGAACATGTATGTTTCATCATTTAAAGGAGGTCATGATAATCACATCAATCACCTATAAGAGTGTGTTACTAACATCTTCAACATGGCAATTATTTAGGATATAATCAAATGAACCATCAATTATCCCTCCCACTTGTAAACTCCTAAGTGTAACAATTCTTGTCTCATCCTACACCAACTCCAATAACATACTATCTTAATTGATAAGAAATAATGAGATAACACTTGTTAACTCCTAAGTGTAACAACTCCCTCATTCTACAACAACTCCAACCTACACCAACTCCAATAACATACTATCTTAATTGATAAGAAATAATGAGATAACACTTGTTAACTCCTAAGTGTAACAACTCCCTCATTCTACAACAACTCCAATAACACACCATCTTAATTGATAAGAAATAATGAGATGTTAGGAATAATTTACTTCCTCCATCCTTTTTAGTAACCATATTCTTTTATTTGAACATATAATTTATGTCCAATCTCTTTGTACTTTTTTGAATGATGGAAAAATAATTTAAACATTTGTATTTGAGATTTGTATTTGAGGCTAAAATTGGAAACATTTTCAATACCTATTTATAGACATGTGTCAAATTATATCTTATGAATTAAGATGGATAATCTCATTTTGATATTATATAAAAAGAAGTTATGGATAAAATAATTACTCTTTTTTCAAAATTTTCACTATTTATAATTTAAAATCTAACTATTTACAATTTAGATTTTAAAGATATCTTTAAAATATATTTCTATTAAAAATATCTCTATGAATCTACTTTCATCTTCAATATTATCCTAACATCTAATAAAAAGAATACGCTAAAACCAACATCTAATAAAAAGAATACGCTAAAACCAATCATTGTTGACCCAAATTAGAAATTGTGCATAACTGTCTAAGTTTCCTAGTAAATTTAACATAGCAATTTAATACACTTTAAAACCTATTTTAAGGGAATGTCTCTATAATGAATTTCATTATTCTTTTCAATCACTTCAATTTAATATCATATAAAAATTCATGATGCCAAACATTATTGTTATGACTCAACGCATAAGAAACGTGCTTCTCCATAAGGATCCATAGAGCACTAGGCACAATATTCTAAGTTATTTAAGATATTTCGTAAGTAAATAACATGTTTCACTCGATTATGTGAATTTTGTATTATTTAATTTTTATTATCCAAAAGACTCTTATGTAATCTCTATATAAGAGATTCACCTATGTAATGAAATGTAAGCAATCTATTTAAGGTTTCCAGGTTTCCTCATTTTATTGTTTGACGTTTATTATTATGTGTAGGTTAATATTTTATGTCCCGTGTTTACATACATAGGCTCATTGAGCTTCATCATTTGGTATGACAAGATGTGATCTTTGGTCTCAAATTTTCAAGTCATTTTCCTAATTCAATTCAACACCCAAGCTACATTGAAGCCTATCCCCATGCAAGAAGAGAATCACAAATCTAGTTTCTTGGCTCAGCTACCCGCGCAATTTGCTTCCGGGCATATGTTATCGTTTTTTTTTGTCTTCGAACCGACTTAAAACCAATCTTTTCATAGCTCTCTGGTTTTTTTAGGAGATTTTCCCTCCGACTCAGCATGTTGGTTCCTTGGAGATCTGCTCTCCCACCCAGCTACTGATAGTTACCTTGCTTCGGTTTCTTGGAGGAATGCCCTTCCACCCAGCTTTCATTTTCTTCCTCATTCTAGTTTCTGGAGAACTGCTCTCCCACCCTGCTATTTATTTCCCTCTCGCTCTAGTTTCTTGGAGGTCTGCCCTGCCACTAAAAATGTGTGTTTTATTCTTCGCACTAGTTAATTAAATCTTACCCTCCCGTATAGCTCCTCCTTTGGCATGCTCCCTATGGATTCTGCAGTCCTACAAGCAAGGATCCATTCCCTTAGCCTTTAACCAACTTTTCTCTTACTCTTTAACTAACTTTTCAGCTCCCCATGCTCAGATCTGCTACTTAGTGCCTCTCTTTAGTAATACATATTCTTTTCAGTATCAACAATATTCTATATTCAAAGTGGCCTAGCATTGAATGCTCTCACCACGCATCCTTCTAGTCGATTAGAGAAACCATGGTGACCTATTTTCGTGGAGATTTATTTACGGTCCTATGACCTGGCTATGATGTGATGTGAACAATTTCTCACCAACTCCAAGGCCCTCCATATTCTATTCCATATATATGCTCGAGAAACTACTCAGTGATTGGCACCTGCCAATGCTTGATTGGATCTCTCTTCTTGTTGGCATGCTCTCACCTCGGCTCTCGAGACCGTGCTTCTGCTGGTGCTGCAGCTGGATATTTCAGTTATCTCTCAATATCAATCTGTTGAAGACACTTCTCCTAGAACCGATGTGCACTACCACAGGCAGACAAAGGCTTCTTCTTCTACTAGAGTTTATAGTTGTATGCTTTTGATAATGAAGGATCCAGACGACTTGCACCATTTGAGGATTATTCTGGTAGGAAGCATGTTTTCCAGCAGTTTGACCTGGACGTCTCTGTTCTTAATGAAATCTGGCGTATGATGATTCAGAATGATTCTCGTTCACGAGTTTTTCCAGTAATTTCTATTGATCTCGAGCCTTATTCTTGTTAAGATCTAATGACATCAGGTGAATCTTATGATATATATTCTGCGTATGGCAGCTTCCAATAATACCAGCTACAAAGTTAGTCAATGGCTACCTAGTAGAAATAGCACCGCATACATATGTCAAGCTGATGAAGTTCATATGTACTGCAAAACATTTTCCCAATTATGTATATGTGAATGATGGTTTGTATCGTGCCATTCATATATACTTGGGGTCACATCCAGGACTGCTAGAATTGGAAAGCCAGCAACTCTGTAAACTAATTGATTATCACTAGCTTTCACAAGGCAGAGTTATCTCCTATTTTTGGTACTCCATATGCAGCACTAGTTATTATGAGCTACAACCTTGCACAGCTCGTACATCCAATTCTGGAAAATCCTTCCACCATTAAATTTGATATGCCATAATATCAACATGTCGATTGAATTGTTGGACCATATTGTCGCTGGGCATGGACCTGAAAAGGATTCATTTCTTTTGGGGTATCATTCTATTTTTCGCAGTCATTGTGCCTAAGATTGCAGACAAACATTTAACCTAATATGAGGAGATTTGGCCTCCCCGTAGTGCATTATTATCCCACTCTGCTGACGACTACATAACACCGCCAACTCCTATCTGCACATCATCTATTATTTCTCCTATGTTAGGTGTACCTATACCACATTCTCAACAGATCTTTTGTACGTTGGTGTGTTGAACCAGATAGAAGCAACGGGTCTAGTTTCATTGGGTTCATCAACTGCCACCTGACACAGTAGGTTAGAATGCTTATTCTAATGTCAGGCCTCCCTGTATTGCACCTACGATTAAGCTAGTCAACTATACTTTCAAACAGCAATCACAAGTATCTATTGGCCATCTTCCTCAATCTTCACTGGGTAATTATTTTTTCCCAACATCCTATCTTCATTTTGAAACAA
>ML797472.1:455946-481243 GCA_009831015.1 Picea engelmannii
CCCCCCCCCACTGATTTCCTTAAACTCAACTTTGACGGCGCTTCTAAGGGCAACCCAGGAGATGCAGGATACAGAGCCATCTTTCGTAATCACCTTGGACATATCATCGCTATAGGAGTGGGCCCCCTCGGGCACTCCACGAACAATGCAGCAGAACTCTGGGCTCTCATCAATGGCCTGCAAATGGCCTCTCAGAAAAAATACAACAAACTCATTGTCGAAGGAGACTCTCAAGTCATCATTGGCCTACTGAAAAGAATCCTCCACGGAGCCAACCCGGACAACATATCGCCAAGTTGGAGACTCACCCATGGTCTGCAGCTCATTGCAGAAATGATGCACCCACAACAGGTGATCCTGCCCACCCATATCAGAAGGACGGTGAATCAGATAGCGGACGAATTGGCCAATGTGGGCATTGAGTGGAGAGGACCAGATCTTCACTGCTACTCAGCCCAGAACCCAGATCATCCTATCCTCCAGCAATGTATTCGCAAAGCCGATTCTGTGGACGCCTCCCCGGATGGGGTGTTAGTGGACTCCCCGTGGCAAGGGGAGAAACCGGACACGCAGCCACGCAGCACGGAGCCACGTGACCAGCCCGTGCTGCGGTACAGGGCAGCGAGGGAGGTTTAATGAAGGTTAAATGGACATGATGGTAGGAGCAAGGGGCATTTACGCCACCCCCCGTCCCTCCGCACTTTGTATTATGGCTTGGCTTGTAATTTTCGGCATTTCACCAGGCTTGCGCACTGAAGGGCTCCTCCCTTCACGTAGCAAGCGCAACCAGGCTCGTCCTAGCGATTTCGCCATTGTCTATGCACTCTTCTGGTCTGTCTCTGGTCGACTCGGCTCACCTGCATCCATGAGAGAGCGCATTAGAGGAAAGCCTAAGCGAGGCTCACCATGGAAGCCCCGCAGACCCCTGGCCTCGTTCTCAGCCTCCCCAATGACGGGCTCTTCCTTACACCCCCAGTCTTCGTCCCCTACTACCTCCCCTCCACCAGCACAGTCAGCTCGTCGTCACTCTGCAATCACTCCGCCTCCGAAACCATCTCAGCTTCTACACTCCATGGCCACCCTCCCGCGAGCACTGCCTCCTTCCCAGCGCTGTCCTGAGGATCCCCGTATGCAATTCGTCGCGACCATGTCCTTCCCTGCTTCCTCGAGCACTTGGTGAAGTGCACCATCAGCATTTGCGGAGTCCAAGCGACTAATTCTCCACTCCACGACCAAACCTGATGGCGAGCACTTTCGAGAACGCTTGGGCATCTTGTATGATCTTGTTTTTGAACTACGAAGGGAGGTGGCGGACTTCAAGTTTCGATTACAGTCCACCGAGGACAATGTGGCCTCCTTCTTGCATACCCTCTCGGCTATGCACTCAGAGCTCTCACCGGACCCCTCTGGCACTCCCATGGGGGAGGCACAGGATACTGACATGGAAGGCGTGCTGCGCCAGGCAGCAACGAGGAAGCGACTAGCGGAACACAACGACCCAGTGCAGAACAAAGAGCGTGAGGTGACCAAGGAGCAATTCGGGAACGAGCAGTCGAGCAACACTGATGCAGAACCGTGGGCAGCAGAACTCCGTGACACGTGGTTGGGATTTTCGACAGGTGTTTAGTTTCTCTTGTTATGCTTCCCCCTTCTTAGACTTTCAGAATAATTGGCTCATAGTTTGGACCTTATGGATTTTAGATGTTTCAGCTACTATCTTAGACATATGACTAGGGGCTGACTAGACTGGTTTCCCCTCAGTTGGGGCAGTCCAGAATTTTCAGCCAGTTGTATACTGTTTTTTGGAGACATGCTATGCTTTAGCAGGCACCTTATATATAATATATTTTCCTTACTTACAAAAAATAAAAAATAAAAAATAAAAAAATATTATGATACTTAATCATTGAACAATTTATCACCCCCTATTATCAGTTCTTAAAATCTTGTAGTGAAATTGGTTTAATTGTTGAACCATCACCCTCTATTATGAGTTCCTAAAATCTTGTTGTGAAATTTGTTTAATTGTTGAACCAACCATATTAAGAGTTTTTTATAGAGTGAATGTATAATTCAAAGATATCAATATCTAGTAGTGGGAAACAAACTTGAAGTAAAATATTGAGCACTAAACTTGTGATGATGAAATTCCTATATAAAATCAATTTTAAGAAGATTCAATTCCCTTTGATGCTAAAAAGGGAAAAGTATGCCAATTGGATTTTAAGAAATAGATTTTATTTCGCTCTATATATATATATCTTATGGAATTATAAATAACATCTAGAATTATATGAGGAACATCCACAAATTATTGTGATTGAGGAATTTTTTTTAATGCTAAAAAAATTAAAGTGTTGATGAGTTCTTTTTTATAAAAAAAATAATTCTGGTGAAAATACAAAATAATAAAAGATTGAAGCTAATGTGTTACTGAGTTCTTTTTTATAATAAAAAAGATAAAAATAATTTTGTGGTGAAAATAAAAAATAATAAAAAATTGAAAAATAAAATTTTGATGAGTTGTCATTAACAAAAAAAAAAAAAAAAGAAAGAAAAAATTAAATAAAAAATATTGAAATATAAATTTTATATTTTATCTTCAAAACTCTTCAACAACTATTATTTAAAAATTAAATATTATTTTTGGAATTCAAAAATTTAATAACGCCTTATTTTCAAAATTGTGTAAAATCTAACTATTTCATGATAATATCATATTTATAGTATTGAAAATTCTAATCACGTATATAAACATAGTTGTTACATAATACTATCATATATATCATGTTACACATTCATAATTTTGATTGTAAATTTTATAACAATGATGTTGATCCTCAATTTATCCAATAAATGAATTACCATGCCTTAAGATGAATCCAACATTATAGAAACGTTATAATACTATCATATATATCATGCTACACACTCATAATTTTAATTGTAAATTTTATAATAATGATGATGATACTCAATTTATCCAATGAATGAATTATCATGCTTTAAGGTGAATCCAACATTATAAAAACATTGATAAAGATTGAATATTCCAACCCTATTGAGGTTTCAATATTCTGACTTACTAAAAAAATGAAGATTCCATCCCAATCAAGATTGGTGATGTATGATACTTATAACACCAATTCCTCTCAAATCAAGTATACCTATTTCTTTTCTCATTCATTTAATTATTAGTGATGTATGATACTTATAACACCAATTCCTCTCAAATCAAATATACCTACTTATTTTATCATCAATTTAGTTAAATTAGTTAATTTTCAAACACATATTGATTTAAATTATTATGACTATATTTGATGGTATCCCCACAATTTACATTCGTTTTGATCTTTCTATCAACTTGCACCCTTTTCAAATCACATCCCCTACTTAACTCACCAAGGATGCTCTAAATTTCAATTGGGAGTGCGGGGGTGGATGGGGATACCATCTCATTTCTAGTTGTTTCGTTCTTATGAATTTGAGTTTATTTGAATCATAAAGGGGCACATTCCAAAGTGATGGATATAAAATATATGAAATCATTTCATGAGATGATTTTAAGAAAAAACTAAGTATAAATTAAGTATTGAAACTGTAATTTTATGAAAATATTCAATGAAAAATATTAATGTTGATAACATATTTTTTTAGGTTTTATAAGATGGAAAAAAATGAAATTTTTTATGGATGCATTGTTAAAGTGTTAATTTAAATTGGTGATTCTCATGTTCCATAACTTCAAAAATATAGATGAAGAGAATCATTTCATAGCCTCAAGAAGCAAAGAAAGAGGTTACACTTATAGATATGTCAAGCAGAGGAATAAACGAGTTTGTTAACCAAATCATCTTATCAAAATCGGTGGAATAAAAGAATTTGTTAAACAAAAAAATGATAAAAAAAACAATGGTTAAAGTTTCTACTATAGATAATTTGTTCTCATCTACCATATGAGTCACAATAATAATAGATATCTTGTGAATTTTATTTTACCTATAATACCAAGAAATAGAAGTTGTAATCAAGAAAGTAGGTATACTACCATGAAATAGAAGTTGTAATCAAGAAAGTAGGTTTGATGACTTAAAAAGGTATCTAATGTAGAAGAAATTAAAGCTATTTTGTTAATAAGACCAAGAAGAATTATACCATGTGCATTAAATAATACAACAAATTGCAGAACATGTTGTCATTGTTTCATTAAGATTGCAGCCAACAATTATTCAAAGCTTCCACATAGAATTATTCATAAGAAATTGAATATTCTAGAAATTGAAAATATTCTTAGAGTGAAAAGTTCTGGTGTTTGTGAGATAGTTTGTGGGGTAATAATATATATGAAAGTGGTGAATAGCCTTATTGATAATAATGTTGAAATAAAATATATCAAGATTCAAACAATGTCCACATATATAACAAATATTTGAAGGTTATGAGTCAAGGAGTGCGTAAGTTCTTCTATTAAGCATGCTAGGATATCATATATATACTTTACTTTAAAATTATTATTATGATCATTAATGGTCCTAAAAAAAGATTTATTATCACAATTTCCATTAAATAAAAATTAATGAGTGCACTCTAAATCCCTTAAAGATTTATTTGCTATTGGTTGAAGAATTTCATTTATATGATATTTTAGAAATCACATGTTTAAAGTGTACAATAGAAATGGAGGAATCTAAGACCTTTGAGAGAAGTAGTACTAGACAAATTTATTGAGATTCAAATTCAAATGAAAAAAGAAAAAAATGAAAGAAAAGAAGAGGCTAGGTCAAAGATAGAGGAAAAAGAAACAAAGGTAGAAGAAAAATCAAATACTTTTATGAACCTACAAAGAAGAACCATAACTAATGAGCCTTATTGAATAGCTAATGAACAAAAAAATTACATAATAAAGACAACACTTCAAGGAAACCAACTAATAGTATACCATTTTCCTTTTTTTCTTTTAATTGTGTAACTAGTGTGAAACCCTTTAATTAGAGGGTATATTGATTCCTTAATTTTTTTACTTTCATTCATTATTTATCATTTATTTTTCCTTCCATATCTTCTAAATATACATTTGTATAAATGAAATATTTTCATAATTACCAATTAATAGCAATTTCAATTCATCTAACTTATTTATTTGTGAATTGATATATTTGACATAATTGTTGAAAAAAGTGATGAGATATTCTGGTTTATTGATTAATTCATTTTAGATATTTTATTTCTACATGTTGTAGAATATTGTTCCATGTGATAGTATGCCACTAAAATCTATGCTATGTAATACTAAATTCTATGCTATGGAATACTATATTTTAAGATGGTTCGCCTCTTTATCTAAGATTCTTGTGCTATATAATCATAGTTTTCTTGATTGATGTGAATATTGTTTTATCATGAGGGATCTATAAAGTCATATTTTAATTGATTGATGTGAAAAGTCATATTTTAATTGATTGATGTGAAAAGTGTTTGATCATGAAGAATCAAACACCTCCTTCTTAGTAACGTCCCACTCCAAAGTTGTAATACATTCTTCTTAATAAGTTCACACTCTAAAGTTATAATAGAAGATTAAGTTGGTTTTTATTTATTTTGTTAATGGGTGTATAACTTTATTTTACTATTTTGTTCTATATACTTTTTTATTTTTGTGTTGTTTTGTAATTTTATTTATTTGTGTATTTATAAATTCTCTAGTTAGATGTTTCATGGTTTACTCATTCATTATTCATGCATTTTATAGCTAAGGTTACTTATGAATTTCACATCATAAGAAACATGTGGATGGGTGAGGAATTGATGTCTTGGTTTGAATAGTTTGATCTCATGCTTTTTATAGAACAAATTTATTATTTTATGTGTTTTTTTATTCCTCAATAAAAAGGAGTTTAAATAATCAATTTATTGATTTCTTATAGAATATATTTATTATTTTAAGTGATTTTTTATTCATTGATAACAATTTGTTTAAATAATCAATTTATTGATTTTTATTAAATTAGATTTACTATGAATCTCTCATTTAGTCTTCAACAAATAATTACAATAATATTTCTTAACATGCATGGATTAAGATTTATAAAATTTAATTTATCTAAAATATAAAAAATTGATAACTTAATATTGTTAGGTTTTTATGAACATTTTACTCATTGTGAATATTGTTATGTCTTTATAACTTCTAGGTGTATCCACACAACCCACAAGCACGGGGCACTAGTAAATTTCGGTGAGAATTCAACTTGAAACCTCTTTTTTACACATTTCCTTTCATTTACAAGGCACTTACCAATAGATCTACACCCCTTTACACCTCATTTTTTAAATGTTATTAACCATTAAAATTTAAATATAAAGTAAAACACACTCAATTGTAAAAATATATGCTAATTAACAATATTAATCATGAATGTTAAGGATATATACTAATTAAGAATATTAATCATTAATTAAATTTGACATTTAAAATCATAAAATATATGCTAATCAAGAATATTAATCATAAATTAAATTTGACATTTAAAGTCATGAGAGTATACTATTACAACATGGTCCACTCTGTATGTTTTGGCCTTACAATAGGCGTTTCGGTTTGTATATTATATGGTATCTTACATATGGTGATTATGAAGGAATAATGTTCAATGAACATTATTTCAATATACTTTGAAATTTTACTATTACTATTAAGAGTTACCTTTTAATATACTATGAAATTTTAGTAGTAGCATTAAAAATCATTTTTATAAACAAAGCGAAAGTATGAAGCATGGCATATATACCAGGTTTCATTAATATTGGACGGAATGGTATTTGAATTCGGATTGAGAGGTGAGTTTTGGAACAAAATATAGAGATTGAACCAGGTTTCATTAATATTGGACGGAATGGTATTTGAATTCGGATTGAGAGATGAGTTTTGGAACAAAGTATAGAGATCGAAAGTTTTAGTAGCATTAAAAATTATCTTTATAAACAAAGTGAAAATTTGAAGCATGACATATATACCAGGTTTCATTGATATTGAACGGAATGGTATTTGAATTCGGATTGAGAGATGAGTTTTGGAACAAAGTATAGAGATTGAACCTAATATGAATTCAGACAAACAGACAAAATGTTATACGTTGAAAAATACACCATTGTTCCGAGCATGAATATCAATGATGAAATCGTAGGAGATTGATTACCAACGTCTCATAGTTTAGCAACCTCCCAGGCATCTTGTTATTTGTAATGTCTTCCTTGGCTCCAGAGGATGCTTCGGCCTCTTCTCTTGATCCTTCTTCCCTCGTCCGATCTTCTCATTTTTCATGTCTTCCTTGGTTCGACACAATACTTCGGCCTTTTCTTTCTCTGCTCCCTCCCTGTCCGGCGTCTTAATGTCTTCCTTAGTTTCACACAATACTTCGGCCACTTCTCTCTCTGCTCCCTCTCTGTCCGCTTTATCCTTCGCCTCCACATCCTCGTTGATTGGATCCAAAATTTTCAACGGCGGACTCGTCAGTTTCGTTTTAGGTTCGGGTGGAAGCATCACCGGACCTCCTTTGGTTGGACTAGGTATTATAGATTCAGCGGGGTCCGACTTAGGAAACGGACGGCTCCTGCCCGGCATCTTAACATCTTCCTTGGTTTCACAGAATACTTCGGCCTCTTCTCTCTCTTCTGCCTCCCTGTCCGCCTTATCCTTCCCCTCAACATCCTCGTTGATTGGATCCAAAATGTTCAACAGCGGACTCGCCCGGTTCGTTTTAGGTTCGGGTGGAAGCATCACCGGTCCTCCTTTGGTTGGACTAGGTATTATAGATTCAGCGGGGTCCGACTTAGGAAACGGACGGCGATTATCTGTATTCGGGAAAGGAATGCGATTACGCGGACTGGCCTCCAGTGCGTTTCTATGCGCTGCATCTCTATTTTCTTCCCCGGAATCGACTTGCTCCTCTTCCTTATCTCTAGTAGTATCTGCAGCGGACTCTTCGATCTCTTCTTCTACACGGTCTCCATTGCCTTCTCCACCCGCGTGCTGTTCTTCTTCATCTCTAGTGGGTTCTGCAGCGGGTTCTGCATCCTTTACACTGGCTTCTCCACCCCCGTCCGCGGTTTCCAGAAGCCGATCGTTGTTAGTTGGATCCATTTCCTCTTCATAGAAATCGGCTTCTTTTGCCATACTTTTAATTACTTCATTCATATTTATAAAGGCCTGGGAGCGTTTCACCGGCTATTGTTTCATCTCTTCGACTGCCACTACAAAGGCATGGGGGCGTTTCACCGACTGTTCTTTGATCTCTTCGACTGCCAGTAATTTGTTTTCATGTTCATACGTTGAAACTGTATGATTACCGAGACGACATCTGGCATTTAAATCATTTGCGATGTATAAAAATCATTGGATACAAATCTGTTTCATCGTTTTGATTCCGTTATGCCACAAAACCTAAAATATTTGTAAAGTTAGTTTGATAAGACACCTAGATGCCCTTTTCCCTGTCCTCATTTAAATTTAAATAGTTTACATGATATATTTAACAACTACTGTATTACAACTCAACCCATTAACAACTACTATATTACAACTCCACCCATTAGCACAATTAAAAGTAGATTTACATAGTATTCCAAACACACTAGCATATTATAGCTTGCCATTTTTATGTGTTCTCCATAATATCATTGATTTTTCAATTTTCTTATTTATTATTTTAATTTATTACCTTACATTTATCATATTTTTTAAATTATCTAGGTATTAAATTTCTTAATTTGCACTCAAACATACACTTTTGATTAAATATTTGTCTATAAAAGAATTTGGTCTCTTTAAATATCATGACTAGAAATTTTATATTTATTAAAAAAGTTATATAAGTGTAGTGAAAAGTGAATTTGGAAGCCACAATAGAACAATGTTTCTCCTAGTGCAACAACTACAGTATGAAAATTACTAATTTGATTAGTTCTAATAATTATATGAATACATTTACCTTCATTTCAATCCACTTATAACTTTGTTTCTCACGTGAGCAATTTAGAATTTGTCTCCAAGATCAAACAAGCCACACTTTCTGTCTTGATGGTGCTTCCGAAGGTAATAGTGGGGAGGCACGTATGAGAGGGGGGGTTCTTGTAGGGCCTGGAGGACAGATTGAAGTAAGCTTCTATTGGAATCTTGAGATGATGTCAAGAAATAAGGCTAAGGCCTATGGGGTGTATGAAGGGATGCTAATAGTGCGCAATAGCAACTTCCAAGGATTATCCATTGTTGGGGATTCACATGTGATCATTAGACTCCTAAAACCCCAGTCTAAGCCCACAGATGCTAGTATTATACTAATTTTGGAACTCATTCAGGACCTTCTTATGCCTTTGACAACACAATCTATGATTTATTGTGTGGAAATAATGCTATTGTCCATGCCCTGGCCAACAAGGCCATTAGTCTAGTTCTTGGTTCCTTATGGATAAATGGCATGTATTCCATTTCCCCTCCTCCCTAAGGGAGGAGATCTCATTTTGAGTCCCAATCCATTCGAGACTCGTGGAGAGTGTGATCATCTTTGGGAAGTTTGGTGGCGCGGATACGAGAGAACTGAAGTCATGTTATATGGTAGGGATAGAATTTGATATGCCGGTGTGAATTAATTTATTCTTTCTTCACTTCACCTACATGGAAATGATGCATCAATTCTCTTTCCATGCATGGCATGTATGCATTCATCGGACCACACAGAACAGTCTTGTCCTTGAGATTTGATGCATGAATGGATTGGTCGTGGCCCTTCTTTTTGCCTGGTGAGGTATTCATGTGTGGAGGCTATCATGGTAGTGAATGATTTCAGTTCTGTTGTACCAAGGTGGAAGATATTTGATCTACCCAAGAAGGAGATCTACAGGAGAAGGTGACCATGCAAGCCATAGCTTGACTTCTGACCAAAAACTCTCCTCAGGGGTGCAAATCTAAACAGGGGTGCACCATTAGTTTGGGTGACCAAGAAAATCGAGATCTAGATCGGGGTGATCTGAGAGTGACCAGGAGTTTTTCGCGATCTCTGAGTGAACTCTGGGGATTAGTGGGAGAAGCCTAGAGCAGCCATGGAAGAGGGTGCACTCACTTCATTCCCACAAAGATGAAACCAGCAAGGGTGCAAACCTCAGTTGGTGCACCCTCCCTTCTACCTCAGAAAACTCGAAGGAAATGGTTTCCCCCCCAAGAAAGTGGCTAGCTAATGAGATAAGCTTTCTCTCAGAGGTGGAAGCATGGCCAACGGAGTCACCAAGAGGAATCCATGAAGGAAGGCACACTGGTTATTCTTCAGAAACCCTAAAAACAAAATTTTCATGAATGTAAAATGAAAACTCAGAAAAGAAAACAACCAAGACACATAGCTTCAAAAGAAAAGGTAAGAATGCTTTATTTTAGTCCCGATTCACCTTATATACCAAGGGAACCATTTATTTTACATATATTTAATTCATCATCAAAAGGTGAAGAAGTGTTGCGCCTAGGTGATTGACTTGTGCACCCTAGGTGGGCATTCCCCTAGGTGGCCTCCTTGGCCCAATTCCTCCCCATTTAGATCTGGAAGCGTCTCGGCTTCCATGAGAAGATGCATAAACTTGTTGTGCAATAAATCAGTTGTGATCCACTTTGCATAAGCTGAAGTTTGGCCTTGGTGGGCTACCAGATATGAAGTGTAATTCTGGTGTCTTGTAGAGCAACTTTGAGTGTCCAGTATAGTGTCTTTGGCCAGTGGGAGTTGGAAATCAGGAATGGTGTCCACTAGATGAGTGATGGTGACTGGTTCTTCCATGAGGGAAGGCTCAAACAACTTTAAGTGATTTACATTAACAACATTGTGGATTCCCAGTTGTGGTGAAAGATCCAACCTATATGCATTTTCTCCAATCTCGTCGAGTATTGCATACAGACCATATCTGATTGGCAGAAGCTTTTGATGGTGGCCTTTGAAGCTCTTCTTATCCAAGTGTAACCATACTTTATCCCCTAGTTAAAAGTCCATGAAGACTCTTTGTTTGTCATGGCACTGCTTGGCATGATCTTGGGCTACTTTGAGTGATGATGTGACTGCATTGTGGCATTGTGCAATTTGTTGTAGAAATCATTGAGCTGACAGTTGGTCCTGATGTTGATGGAAGGTACCTTCAGGAGCCCAAGTGAGTGGAATCTCGGTTGGAGATGCTGGTTGGAAGCCCAAGAAGAATTCAGAAGGGGAAATGCCTATAGAAGAATGTCTTGCCTTGTTGTAGCTATGTTGGAGAATGTGTAAGTAATTGTCCCATTGTTTGTTGCGCCCAAAGTGAGTTCAGAGAGCATGCACCAAGACTCTGTTGACAACCTCTTTTTGGATATCTATTTGAGGATGGAATGCAATAGAAAACTTGGGGTGGCACCCCAATAATGCCCATATAGTCTTCCAAAATGTACTGAGGAAGCGAGAATCTTTATCTGAGATGATACTGCTTGGTAGGCCAAAATGGGGCCAGACATGACGGAAATAGAGTTATGTTATTTGTGTTGTTGTAGTAGTCTTTGTTGATGGGATAAAAAGTGCCATTTTGTTGAAGCGACGTACCACTAACCAGATTGCATCATGTTTCTTTTGGGTTGTTGGAAGTCGACTTAGGAAGTCCATTGATATTGACTCCCAAGGCCGAGAAGGAAGCGGTAGTGGTTGATACAACCCATGCTTCCGGTTGGATGGCTTGGATTGTGAGTATAAGGCACAAGATCTGATAAATTTTTCATCTTGAGGCTGCATGGAAGGCCAATGAAAATGGCGTTGTAGATGTTGGGTGGTCTTTGAGGTCCCGAAGTGGCCCCCATAGGCTGAAGCATGCGCTTCTCTGATGAGCAAGAGGCGGTCTTATGAGTGTGGAACACATAGCAAATTCAACTTATATAGCCACCCATCTCGAATAATGTAGTCTAGGAAGGGGCTATGATTGATCATTGCGGGGATTTGCAAAGCTTCCCAAATCTCTCGAAAGTCGGTGTCAGTAGCATATTGATCTTTCCATGTGTCATAAGTAGCACAACATACATCTAGAATGGAAAGAACTGGAGTGGGAGATCGACTTAGCAAATCAACCATTTTATTAGAAGTTCCTTTCTTGTATCTGATGACTAAGTGAAATTATTGAATGTAGGAGGTCCATTTAAGGTGCCTTTGTTATTGAATCTTCGATTGAGGGTTGATGAAAATCAAAGGGTGGTGGTCGGTATGTAGAATGGTTTCTTTACCCAACAAATAATGCCTCCACTGTTTGAGTGCTTGCACCAGACTATAAAACTCCTTGTCATAGGTACTATAACTTTTCTTTTCCTCGGACAAGGTTTCAGAGTGGTAAGCAATGGGGTGTCCTCCTTGTTTAAGTACGACACCAATAGCATATTGTGAGGCGTCAGACTCAATCTCAAAGGGTTGGGAGAGGTCTGGCAGACATAGATAATTTTAGGGGCGAAATTTTGCCATTGGGCGAAATTTGAGGCCCTAAAATTTCAAGTGGGCGAAATTTTTATAATATAATGATTTCTGAAATTTCTGAAGTTTAGCCCAAAAAATATATTTAATAGATAAATACTTAACTTATTCGCCAATTGTGTTTTTAAATCTTTTAATTCATTGGAATATTTAGCCCTCTGTGCTCTGCAGTTCGAGTCCGCATTTGCCCACAAGAATTTGACCCTCTACATTTCAAATACACATTCGCCCAAGAAAATTCAATCCTTCGCGCTTCAAATCCACATTCGCCCAAGAAACTTGGGAAAGGTGCAGGGAATGCAGTTTGCCCTCCTGAAATTTTCACGAATGTTGTTTGTCGTTCAGAAAATAATGAGAAAAGTCGAGTTCACCCTCCAAGTTTTTTGAAGGTCACAAAGTTCTCCCTCGTGAGTTTTCTATGTGAAGTTTTCCATTCCAAAATTCCTTGAGCAGAGTTTGAATGTGTTTATATGATCTTGATTCTTATTCGATGGCATAGGGAATATTGTAGGGTTTATTTCGTTTTTTTTCCATTCTTTATTTTTCTGTTNAAAAATTATATATACATTTTATATTATTGATAAAATAGCCCTCAATTTTTCCTATGTATCATGGGGATTCGCCCATTTATTATACATATAAATTTAGGGGGGGTTCTTAAAATCACCCCTGCTGGCAGATGTAAAATAGGGGATGAGCAGAGGGTGTCTTTGAACTGAGCAATGCGAGTAGTTTCTTCTTTGGTTCAGATGAATGTAGGAGAAGTATTTGAGATCTGATGCAAAAGTCGAGCAAGATATGAAAAAGAGGGAATGAACTTACGATAGAAATTTATGCCACCCAAAAATATTTTCAACTCCTTAGCTGAAGAAGGTAGAGGCCATTGTTTCAATGCTTGGATGTGAGTTGGATCAGGTTGAATACCCTTTGATTTGACCACAAATATGAGATAGGGGACTGAAGTCTGACCAAAATATGATTTCTTCTCTTTGACTTTCAACTTGTGTTCTTGGAGAATTTGGAGAACTTGTCAGACATGCTGCATGTGAGTGTCCTATGTCCGACTAAAGATGAGAATTTCGTCTGAGTAGATGACCACAAATCGACCGAAATGTTCTTTGAAGATGTCATTGATAAGCCTCATGAAAGTGGTTGAGGCATTGGTAAGACCAAAAGGCATGACTTTCCACTCAAAAAGACCAAATTTGGTCTTGAACATTGTTTTCCAAACATCATCTAGGTTGATTCAAACTTGATGGTAGTTGGTTGTCAAATCCAATTTAGTAAACCACTTATCTCCTTGGAGGGTGTCGAGTAGTTCCTCAATCCAGGGAAGGGGGTAACGTTTTTTTTTTGTGGCTTTGTTTAAGGCTCGCTAATCAATGACAAGGTGCATTTCTGAGGTATCTCATTTAGGGATGACAAAGACAGTAGAAGAACAAGGAGAAGATGAAGGTTGGATGTGGCCAGAGTTGTTGAGGTAGGTCGATTGTATTTCCATTTCCTCTATTTATATTGGGTCCAACCAGTAAGTAGGGGAATTAGGTAAGGCAAATCTGGGGATGAGATGAATGGAATGGTCAATGTGGTAGGAGGCGGGAAGTCCCTTCGGAGGTTGAAATACCTCTGTGAACTCGTGGAGGAGGGGATTCATAGTTTCAGGAACAGTGTGTGTTGTATTGTTTGGTGTTATTGGGCACACCAAACAGAGATAGAGACATTGATTTAAGTGTACATGTGGGATTTGTTCTTTGGTAGAAGGGGGTTTGGGTTTTGCTGCAGTTAAGATATAAGTGTGGCCTTCTTTGGTAATTTTCTACTTGCGGGATTTGGCTAGATAGATAGCATTTCTTTGGTTTTGATATGGGATACTGAGTATAAAATCCGCACAATCCAAGGGGGAAACATCACAGTGGAAAACATCTTTGAATTGGCCTATGTCGAAAGTGACCAGACAACGCTTGGAAACTAGGAGGCAAGGGCCATCCTTTTGGACCCATCCAAATTGATAGGGTTGCGGATGTGGATTGGTGACAAGATTAAGGTGGTTGAAAAGGGCTTGAGACAACAAATTTTTCTAGCTTCCATTGTCCATAATCAGTAAAGCCAAGGCGTTTTTGATTTGGTAGAAGAGGGGTTGGGTGGATGCGTTCGAATATTCCTGGGTCATTAGAATTAATGAGGGATCTACTTCTACGGGATTGTCTAGAGGAACTTCTTTGGTATCTTCTACTTGGGAAGGTGCAATGAGCTCAGTGAGTAGAGTTTTGTTATTTTTTATATTTTGGAGGATTCGACAATCTGATGAATTGTGTGAAGTAGTTTTGTGGAATGAGCACCAAGGTGTCTTTGTAGTTGTATTGGGTCTGGGGTTTTGAGTATGAGCAGGTGGAAAGCAATATGAGGGATGGGAGTTGGATGGTTGAGAGGAGGGGGGTTTGGTGTAAGGGTGGGACTAAGGAATATGACCTCTAGAAGCGACTTCCCTTTCTATAGCCAAAGACCTCTGATTTTTTTTTATCTAAAGTTGGATTTTCAAACAACTTTAATTCTCGATAGAATTGAATTAATAAACAAGCCACAAAGTTTAATATGAGTACCTTTTCTAGATCTGTAACATGAAGTAAGAGGTGCATCTTGCAAAAGAATTCTATGTAGCCTTGCACTCCTTGTGAAGGGAGTTTTCGAAGTTGGTGCCATTTTATCCATAAGGATTGCACATAACTAGGTGGGTAGAAGCGATTTATCAAAGATTTGGAAAGTCGAACCCAGGTTTTGATGGGTTGTGAAGTAGAGGATTCTGGAGCATCCCCAATCTCTATCACAAATGTGGTCTTCTCTTGCTATGTATCCCACCAAGTTTGTTCTAATCCTTCTAATTTCAATGCAACAATCTGGAGTTTTCTTTCCTCGGTAAGGCCTGGACATGTATTGAAATAGTTGGATAGGCTACAGATCCACGAATCCACCATTTCGCCATTTTTTTACCCAACAAACTTGGGTAGTTGGATTCGAGTGTCCAACTGGAATGGATCTGGATTGTTTTATTGTTGCATTCTGAGTAGCTCATTGAGGACAGAGGCAAGATCTTGGACGGTATTTGATGTGTTCAAATCTGAGTCGATTGCCAAAGGATCTTTGCGTGGAGGCATTATGAGGCCAGCTGAAGAGAAAATACACACATAGGTTGCAATGCTGAACATAGGACTCTGTTTTGAGAACAGAGGACTCAAAAACCCTGAGGCAATGGAGCTTGAACTAGTCTAGAGGGAGAGATCTATATTGTTTTATATTTGTGGAGCTCCTCTCTGTGGAAATGGATATGTAGGTTCTCTTGGGGCTTATGAGATCTGTGGATCTTCTTGCATAAAATGGAAACCCTCGAATCGACAAACTCTGAATTATTTCATGAAACCCCCCCAAAAAACATTTGGCTCAATCTTCAAGATCAGAATCTTTTCCATGGATCTTGAGGCTCTGATACCAATTAATCTGCCCAAGAAGGAGATCTATGGGAGAAGGTGACCACGCAATCTATAGCTCTAATTCTGACCAAAAACTCTCCTCAGGGGCACAAATATGAACAGGGGCACACTATTATTTTGGGTGACCAAGCAAATGGGGATCCAGACCGGGGTGATTCAAGAGTGGCCAAGAGTTTTTCGTGATCTCAGCGTGACCTACGAGGATTAGTGGGAGAATCCCAGTGCAACCTTGGAAGAGGGTGCACTCACTTCATTCCCACAAAGAAGAAACCAGCAAGGGCGCAAACCTCAGTTGGTGCACCCTCCCTTCTGCCTCAGAAAACTCGAAGGAAATGATTTTCTCCCTGAGAGAGTGGCTAGCTAATGAGATAATCTTTCTCTCAGAGGTGGAAGAATGGAAAATAGAGTCACCAGGAGGTAACCATGAAGGAAGGCACACTAGTTATTCTTCAAAAACCCTAAAAATGAAATTGTCATGAATGTAAAATGCAAACTCATAAAAGAAAACAACCAAGACCCATAGCTTCAAAAGAAAAGGTAGGAATGCTTTATTTTAGTCCCGGTTCACCTTATATACCAAGGCAACCATTTATTTTACATATATTTAATTCATCATCAAAAGGTGAAGAAGTGTTGCGCCTAGGTGATTGACTTGTGCACCCTAGGTGGGTGCTCCCCTAGGTGGCCTCCTTGGCCCAATCTTCCGTGATGCTCCCATCAACTCTACAAAAATTCTAAACCTTATATTAATTGGGTATGCTCTAAAGCCTTGCAAGGGAACACATTATTATAATTGGAAAAATTGGTGCTTACATATATATTTCTAGCCATGTATGCCATCTTATTGTGATGTTTCCATTAGAAAAATGAGGAAGCTTGAACTTATATCAGAAACCACCTTCTTGAATGAGAACTTGGCTATCTCTGATGGAGATTTAGTTTTTGGGTTGGGGATTTTTTCACTTCAACCCTATGGGTCGGAGGTGTTTCTATTGGCAGATTAGTTAGGATATGGTGATTCAGAAAATAAAAAACTCGTCGCTTAGGACATCAATTGGCTAGTTTTCCTGTCGTTTTTTCCATCGCTCATGGAGAAGTGGGACTGTGGACAATATTCTAGATGTAATATGAATTTCACAGTTGATGAAGAGATCGTTGTTCATCCCAAGCTAACAATCCAACTGAATGAAGTAAATGAAATAGTTTCTTTTGTACTAGATGAGATTGTGGCACATCATTATGTTATGGCTTGGAAACAATATGAAATTGGAGCCTTGCGGGTGAAGCTGGAGAAAATTTGGAATAAGGACACTACAGCCAGTGAAGTACAGAGTAGCCTCACATCCAGTTGATGCAAACCTGAACCCATGGCTCCTCTCCAAGACTTGAATGAGCCTCTCAGTTATTAAGTGTTTCGTACTGACAAGGGTTAAACTTATATTATTATAAACCAAGCATGTTTTTTTGTGTCTGCGTTCGATGGTTTTTTCACACAATTTATCCCACACAGTTTTGTAGAGGATTCTTTTTGAAATGTTTTAGTAAGGGTAGTTTGGATGTCTTTGTTGACAATCGAGTGTCTGAACTAGGATTTGTAGAAAACTATCATCTCTTCTTATGTACTTAGTGGCTCTCTTCGTGCCCTTTTAATGATAAAATTTCTCAAGTTTGTGTGAAAAAAAAACTATATAAATATATTTAACATAATACTGAAACTTTAATATCCATAAATATTCGATTAGAAGATGAGAAACAAAACTAAAAATATGTATACAAAATTTTAACATCTTTTTAAAATTAAGGTTTACATATATAAACTTCAAACATCTTTGTAAATTTGAAGCATTATTCTTGTTTTGATTGGAAAAAAGATAAATAGTACTACTCTTGTAATATGAAAATAAAACAATAGTCAATGATATGGTTGGGTGATAGAAAATGTTTGTCATGGATAGGATATTGATTTATTCACTTTCATGTTTAGTCTCGGCTTGAAGGAAAACATACATGCATTAAAAAAAAATCATATCCAAAACTATAGTGAGTATTATTAAGTTTTTTTCACTTTACTAATTTTTGAAATAATATTTGGTGTAGATTAGTCTTTGTTTAATAGTGATATTTTGAATAAATATAACTAAAATATTTGTAATAATTCTGTATTTTTAATAATAGAATAAAAATATTTACATTTTAATTTGATATAATTTTAATTTAAAGTTCTCTATTTCTGAAACTCCTTTCCAAACTCCCATTTTTTTTGATGTTGAAGCTCCTAAATTCCCAAAACATTTTCCCTATTAAAAACTGAAAACATTTCTATGAGTTTTCAAGCTTTCAAAACTTCCAAAACTAATTTTCAGAAATATTGAAAATGGAAAAAATGTTTCTATACAACTATGTTTTTAATATAAACATTAATATAAAAAATATCATTTTGAAATTATATAAAATTTAACTTTTATTAAAATCTCATGCTTTCATGCTTTCACATCTTTTTATGTAGATTGTATGTTGAAAAAAAAAAAATAATTGAAATTGAATACCGTCCAAACCTTCTAGTTAAGAGTATTACAAGCCATGCACGACCTTTATTGATTTCCATTGTTATTGAATTCCCTTTCCAACATCATATTTTTGTTATAATTTTATTTACATTTTACTGCGTATATTATTGTTATAACTTTATTTACATTTTATTGCGTGCTCTTATAGAGAATAAAAGTCAAAGTGGATCATATAATACTCGTTCTTCCCACTTTATTTTTTTAATATAAAATTTTACCATTAATATAAAATTATAAGTTGTTATTGTTATAATGGGCTCCATTTCTTCGTGTCTTTGTTCTCACACCAATTCCTTCATGTTTGATGTCACAAGTGTCCCTACTTGCGAAACAACATGACAAAAGAAGTATAAAATGCATCCTCTAGAAACCATTGAGATTAGATAGGCAATTTACATTTGTAGCCCACTAAATCACAAAATATTCAAGAAATGGTGTGATTTACTATAGTGAGTTAGGGGATGGCAGATAAAATAAAATCTTTCTGATTCCATGCCTTAAAAGTTGTTAAAAGATTGGTTAATAATTTGATACTCTCTAATGGATATAATTATAATATTTTTTTAACCTACTCACATGTGCAATCCATTCCTCAATAATTCTCTCCTATCATATTTATTTAACATGATCAAATCATTAGTTCTGAAGAGGAGGGTGTTCGTTAGCTTTCCTAAACCAATTTGAAAAATTTCTTCACTTTCAAATATGTAATCTCAATCTCCAATAAATGTGGTCATACCTATTAACCATTGAATTTATAGATGAATGTCCACTAAGAATAAATCAGACATAACCACTAATAGGTTGATAACAATTTTAATGCTACATTGTTGAAATTGACATAGAAATTAGTAGAATGCCATGAAGAATTAGCAAAATTGAAGTTTTATTGGCTTCCCAATATCTATAATAGATTTCGAGAAATATTTTACACATGTAAGCAACAATGGTGTATTTTAAACTCTATAACATAACACTACAAATTGAGATAGACATTTGCATTCAATGCTAACGAGTTCATGGATTAATTTTGAGGTGGAGATGAGAAGGGAGGATTGTCATAGCAATGTTGAAATTTTCCCAAGGAATAGAATTTTACAATGGAAATGACTAGAGGAGTGAACATGGATAACACTAAATAATTAATTTTTTTTATAATTGATCCCGGTTGTGAAAGGAACAAAACAAAAAATAGGAAAATGAATTTGACAAAATAAATTAAAAACGATAATATGGCATGAAATTGCAACAAATTAAGGTAAACGAGATAATATGGCCAAAAATAAACTCTTTATTAAAAAAAAAATCCTAGGAAGTAGATCATGAACGGATCATCTCCTTTACAAATGAGGCATGTATTTTTTTTAATATTCAAATACCATTTTCAAATAATATGGGTTAAAAAAAAACCATGGGTGAATTCCATGAGTTGAAAAATCCACGCACATGGCTTTTCTGCACTTATTATTATTAATATTTATTATTGATATTTTGGTGTCACCAAATAAAATGGTTGTATATCCCTAATGGTAAAAATAAATTATTATTGTGATTATTCAATGTAACATGTTGATGTTCATGGATTTCCACTTGGATCAATAATAGTTGTACAATGTTGTGTATTTTTCAACTAGTAGGATGGATAACATTACTCAACCAACTAGAAGGGAAAAATCAAGAAATTATTCTTAAGTTTTCCCAACATCCTACTTGAAATGTTGGCATACTCCATGGATTGGTTGTTGAGGCCATCAAGCACTATATCTTCTAGCGAACATGCCTCTAATTAGTAGTATACAAATTGTTCAATAGAAAAAAAAAAGTTCAAGAAGCTAAAAATACTTCTTACTGGCTAGTGAAATAGTGGTGGGTAGAAGAGAATGAGTGAAACGAGACATCTTATTGAGGCCATGCGATGAGGTTTCCCTACATCTCATTTGAAATTACTTGTGAAGGTGGGCACAAAATCATGTTTTCTTACCATTTCAAGTTGTCGGAGTACTTAAAACACGGATGACTCATCAACATTTTATTTTTCCTATTGCTACTAATAGAGAAAATTTCTATAGAGTTTCAACTCAGTTAATAAGTTGCCTTGGAACACCATGGTGAAATTAATATCTTGATGTTTTATTCCATAAAAAGTAAGAAGATGTAGTTAACCTGGGATTTGTTCACTCATAAACAACCTAAAAGGGTTGCATAAGCATGAATGGGTGAACTAAAATGTATTATAAAAGACGGTGCACAACCTTTACCTTCTCTTTCATAGCTTAGACTTGCTATTCCATATTTTGTGGTTATTGTTGTAAACCTGCCAATTTCTACAAAAGAAGCAAACCTAGCGGTAGCTAAAAAATGAAGTACCAAGTGAAGAGTTCTCAAGCCTATTGAGGAAGGAAAGTTAAAAATTTGTAAATTAACTATAGAGGGTTCTTCAAAACATGCTAAAATACATATAGATATTGAATCTTCTCCTCATTGGGACGGACGTTACCCCAACATGATTTGGATTTCCCATCAGTGAGAAGAAGGAAACCATAAAAATCGACATTTTTAATGGGTACAAATTTTATGGATAATAAGACTACTTAGAAGAGATTGAAAAAATAATTCCATGGTCCCACGAACTATTAAGGTTGGTGAATTGATGAATAAATTGTATATCACCCATGAAAAATATTTGAAGTGGAAATAGTTATTGAAGCACGAGTCGAGAGCATATATTCACTAAGGATCATTAACGAGTAGTGAATTTATTTACTAATAAATATGTCCTGAATATTATCATGGCTTATATTCATTGAGGATAAACAAGACATAAAAATAATCATTATGAATGGGTACAAATTATTTGGATTATAAGGCGAGTTAAAATAGATTTCAAAAAATAATTTCATGGCCCCAACAACCATTCAGGTTGGTGAATTGATAAATAAATTGTATATTTCCTCAAAAAATCCTTCAAGTGGAAAATAGTTGTTGAAGCAAAAGTAGAGGGCATCATATTCACTAAGGATCATTAACAAGTAGTGAATTTACTTATTAATAAATGTTTCTCACTTTTATTTAATAGTAGTATATATTAAATATTTATTGATGACATATAATATTAGATTAAATATTTAAATGGGAAAGTGAATAGAAGAAATTAAGGATGATGAAGTGGTAATTTTGACAACCATGTGTATCAAATTGTTGAGTATTTTAATAGATATGTTATCTTTCTAACCCTAGCAAAAGTATATGCTCAAAGATCAGAAGGAAAAATGGTATAAAATTATGATTAAAGATGTGTTTATCATTAGATTGTATAGATTCAAAATCCTTGGAAATTTTGTGAGGTTTACTTTGGCAACACCTTAGAACAAAAAAGAAGGTAATTTGTGAGCTTTATTTAGATAACTACATATTGACCTAGGTTCTAAGATGGTTCATGAATCCCTATGTTGGGAATGCACAACTTAAGGCATTCATCTCTTAGTTGTGGAATTACCATTCCACATTTGACATAATGAAGAAGTATAAAGTTGTTGATGTGCATGATAGGATAAGGATAAGAGTGGTGTCCAACCAACTAACATTTGGATGAATCGTGTACACATAGTAAAATATTCTCTAGCATTCCATATGATTGATATGTCATAATTAGAGCTAGCCTCAGTCTCTAACAATTTAATAAGAACTTCTCGAAATGAGTTGATATAAAATCATGAAACAATATGGATAGAACTTCCTCAAAGATTGGAAAGAAGAGAGCTCCATTCCTTTGCAATAATCAAGAAACATCTCTTCAAGACTGAGTTATATATGGATGGGTGTTGTCACATCACATTCAATTATATTAGATTGGTATTCAAGTTTCCACATATATTTCATCATGTTCCTGTTGGAGATATTAAAAATTCAATGAGCGCACACTAAATCCCCTAAGGATTTCTTTCCTATTAGTTGAATAATTTCTAGTAAGGTTGAAGAATTTCATTTATATGATATTTTAGAAGTGCACACTAAAAATGGAGAAATTTAAGACCTTTGAGAGAAGTAGTACTCGACAAATTTATTGAGAATCAAATTCAAAGGAAAAGGAAAAAAATGAAAGAAAGGAAAAGCATGGCCAAAGATAGAGGAAAAAAAAGCAAAGGTAGAAGAAAAATCAAAGACTCTTGTGAACCTACACATAAGAACCATAACTAATGAACCTTATTGAATATCTAATGAAAGAAGTATTACATAGTAGGGACAACCGTTTTTCTTTATGTTGTGAAACTGGTGTGAAACCCTTTGGTAGGAGGGTATATTGATCCCCTAAATTTTTTACTTTTATTCATCACTTATCATTTATTTTTCCTTCCATATCTTCTAAATATTCATTTATATACATGAAATATTTCCATAATTATCAATTACTAGCCATTTTAATTCATATAACTTATTTATTTGTGAATTGATATAATTGACATAATTCATGAAGAAAGTGATGAGATATTTTGGTTCATCTAACTTATTTATTTGTGAATTAATATGTTTGGCATAATTGTTAAAGAAAGTGATGAGATATTTTGGTTTCATGAGTAATTCATTTTAGATATTTTAAATAGATATTATGCCACTAAAGTTTATGCTACGGAATATTATATTTTATGATGGCTAGCCTCTTTATGTAAATGTAAGATTCTTGTGCTATAAGTTATAGTTTTCTTGATTGATGTGAATAGTGTTGACCATGAGGGATCCAACACCTTCCTTTTAGTAAGAGCTCACTCCAAAGTTGTAATACATTCTTCTTAATAATTTCTTACTCCAAAGTTATAATAGAATAATAATTTCGTTTTTATTTATTTTGTTAATGGATGTATAAATTGTTTTTACTATTTTTTTTTATATACTTTGTTATTTTTGTTTATTTTTGTAATTTTATTTGTTTGTGTATTTATAAAATTTTTAGTTGGATGTTTCATGGTTTACCATTCATTATTCATGCATTTTCTAGTGGATTTCACATCCTCAAAAATATGTGGTTGGTTGAGGAATGGATGTCTTGGTTTGAATAGTTTGATCTCATGCTTCTTATTATGTGGTTGGTTGAGGAATGGATGTCTTGGTTTGACTAGTTTGATCTCATGCTTCTTATAGAACATATTTATTATTTCATGTTTTTTATAGAACAAATTTATTATTTTAAGTGGTTTTCTATTCCTGTATAACAAGTTGTTTAAATAATCAATTTATTGATTTCTTATAGAACATATTTATTATTTTAAGTGGTTTTCTATTCCTCCATAACAAATTGTTTAAATAATCAATTTATTGGTTTTCATTAGATTAAATTTACTTTTTGTGAGTCTCTAATTTATTTTTCAACAATTAATTATAATAATATTTCTTATCTAATTTAGTCTTCAACAATTAATTACAATAATATTTCTTAACATGCATGGCTTAAGATTTATACAATTTAATTTATCTAAAATATAAAAATTTGATAGCTTAATATTGTTAGGTCTCTATGAGCATTTTTTTAATTATGAAAACTTCATTCCTAAGATAGTTTTAATGATCCTCTTTTCTCTCATTTTTTAAATATTCATTAACCATTAAAATAGAAATATAAAGTAAAACACACTCAAATGCTAATTAAAAATATTAAAGATATATTCTAATTGAATTATTAATCATGAATTAAATTTGACATTTAAAATCATAAGATATATGCGAATTAAGAATATTAATCATAAATTAAATGTTTGACATTTAAATTTAGAGACTTAATATCGGTTTGTCTATTATATGGTATTTTACATATGCTGATTATGGAGGAATAACGTTCAATGAAGAGTGACCTTTTAAATGGCATATATACCGGGTTTCGTTAATATTAGACGGAATGGTATTTGAATTCGGATTGATAGATGAGTTTTGGAACAAAGTATAGAGATTGAACCTAAAAATTATTCATGTATATGAGTGAAAAATTCAGACAAAATGTTATACGTTGAAAAGTGAAAAACGGATCTGCAAACAGAAAACGAAGTCGATAGAAGAGAGAAACGGTTTTTAACAGAACCGCAGAACAGAATGCATAAAACACCACACGGATCTCATTATTTGAATTGATATATAAAAGGAATTACATGCAAGGAAATGCTTCGTAAACAACGAAGCGTCTAACAGTTCACTCAGCGATGAAAACAAGAAACCAAACAATTAACAGTTAACTAAACTAATCAAAGGAGCGATTTGCTCAACTTATTCGTCTAACACACCCCCTTAAGTTGGAGCGCGACAATCATTTAACCTAACAACACTCAGCTTAAATCTGAGTGATATAAATGTTTCTATGCCCAAAGGCTTTGTGAAGATATCACCTTGTTGATCTGCTGATTTACAAAATTTTACAGTGATTACATCTTCATTTACCAATTCTCGAATAAAATGATAACGGATATCAATGTGCTTGTTTTTTTTGTTGAAGACTTGATTCTTGGACAATGTAATTGCAGAACTATTGTCACAATATATTGGAGTTGGCTCCAATTTCTTTGGTGATAAGTCACTCATTAACCTTCTTAGCCAAACAACGTGACATGCTACGGAAGTTGCTGCAACATATTCGGCCTCTGCGGAAGACAATGTAACAACTGGCTGTTTTCTTGATGCCCAAGAAATCAGACTTGATCCATATTTGAATGCATAACCGGAAGTGTTTTTCCTGTCATCAATGCTTCCGGCAAAA
>ML797473.1:9964-41895 GCA_009831015.1 Picea engelmannii
TTAAAAAAAAAAAAAAAAAACATAATTACTTTGTTATTTATTGAGAATAACTTTATTTTATTAAATTTTTTAAATAAATAAATAATATAATTATTTTGTTTTAACATATTTATATAATAAAAAATTTGGAAATATTTTTTTGGAACTTTCATATATAATTTACTAACTCAACTTCAAATAGATATAAATAATGTTAGGATATAAAACAATGTTCTCAAAGGAACCCCATGGTGAATGTGTTTGGTGGTCCCATGGTGAATGTGTTTGGTGGTGGAAGTGTTTATGAAAACAAAAACACAACTTCAAACAAAATTGTTCTTCTAGAAGAAAATCTTAATTTGGAACTTTATGAAGTGAAGGTTGCATGAATACTTGTCCATGTTTTTCTAGCCAACAATTGATACCCACTTGAACCCATTTAAAGCTTTGAACCATTAACTAGCATAATTCATCATTTAAAAATAGAAGTGGCTTCTCAAAAGAAGCCATGCTTAAGTGTAGTATTAAAATTTTAGCAAATAATTCAAAGAATACTAATTGAAATAATGGGACAAACATACACATATTCATTCTTTAATAAATTCGTGCACATTCAATGCACAAACCTTCATTATAACATGCAATAAAAAGAGTTAGATTACACAAATGTGTGGTAGCTCTTCCAAATAATCATAGAAAATATATTTATAGCAGTTCCCCTCATGGAGTAGAACATGTGGTATGAAATGGGGTTTATTCCCTATCCACCCATGGGACGTGACCCTAATGGTACTAGTGTGGGAAACTTGTACATATGGGGCCCATCATAGAATCCCTTGGTCATGTGCATGTGTAGTCTACACACAACAACAACGATAACAACTATATTCCTAGCCATTCTCTAGTGAGACCTTGTCCTTGAGCTCCGTTTTAAGAATATATACAAAACATATTTATAATAGTTAAATTGCAAGGTATTTTGATTTAAACTCACATGGCTTGACACCAATCATTATAACCACATATTATAATTTATACATAATTTGGTCCAATACCTTCCAAGGGTTAAATCTCGAGTATTATGTCTAGTCAAACCCCTTTTTGAGCCTAGAATGACTTTGATTAATGTTAGAAACAATGAAAAGAACCTCTAATTATTTGTGTTAATTATCTTGTGATAGTACATTAAATACCTAATCACAACCTTACTCTCCATGGGAGGGAGACCAACTTATGAAAGGAGGATTAGATATTATATAATATTACCTTTAATTTTAAGGTTATTTATTATAAAACTCTTTTAGGCTCCGTGGAAAAATAAAAAAGGAAAAAAAAAACATTTCTGGATTTGGTCGATTTGAAATGATTTGAAATGTTACATCCCCAAACTTCATAATGATATAGAATCATCAAGGAAACAAATGTATTGAAGAGGACCTTCTCTTTTTCCCAAAACTAAAACTTTGCAATTTTATAATTGTTCTCAAGACTTGAATAAGGTTTCCAATCTCTATTGATTATGCTTTCAACACTATAGCTTTGATTTAGTTTATGATGAAAATAAACTCCAAGATACTTACAAAAATGGGCTTCTTCCAAGTTACTATTATTGTGAACAAAATCAAGGTCAGTGATTTTCTTGGACTTAATGATCAATAATTTTGTTTTATTAGTATTCATTAACATCCCATAGTTAGTGAGAAAATATTTGATAATTTTAAGTTGTTTTTCAAGGTCATAAGGAAAAGAACAACATCATTCACGTATAGAAGGAGGATATTGAATTTAATCCATCTAAATTCTTGCTTGCACAATGTGCTTCCTCTAGACAATCCTCCAACCTATCAATGTAAATATCAAAAATAGTTGGAGACAAATAACAACCTTGCTTAACTCCTATATTTCAATTGATTTCTTTCAACCATCTATTGTTATTTCTAAACTTGACAATGACCCTTTTGCACAACCTTATTACTATAGCCCTTAACTCAAAGGTACCCCAACTTCTTTTGTCCTCTTCCTGAGGTTGTTTCTAGGGACTATGTCAACATCTTTCAAAAGTTTTCAAAACAACAAAGAATATTAACCTTATTCTTTCAACATTTTTTAGCTATAATCCCCAGAGTGATTAGGTAGTCTAAATTCAAGTGATAACTTCGAAAATCAACCTAACCTTAGCTATATTACTTTGAATTTTGAGCCATGAGATAATCTTCTTATCCGTTATTTAACCATACAACTTAGCCAAATTTAGAGGAATGATAATAATAGTCTTATGTTTTGAAGGATTGTTTTCATCTTCTCTCTTAAAAATACGAAAAATAAGGCTTTTCTCCCACCACTTAAGAAAGTTGTGCTTGACTACTAAGTTAAAAAGGTTGTGAATATTATGAGGAATAAAGAATATATAGCTACCAATTTTTAGAATTTCATCTTGATAACCTTCAATGCACTACTACAATACAAGGCCTTAATGTCGAAATTTGCATTACTTCCATTATTATTATTATTATTATTATTATTATTGTGAAGTATGACAAAACAATCTAATGCATTTGGGGGAATCAAATCTTATGTCACTTTTGTGTCACATTTTTTAGTTTTTGCATTGTACATGCATAGCCTTTTGCATTCTGTGTCATGGAAATTTCATTTTGTGTCACATTTTGCAAAGGAGTCAAGGCAAGTAGATCTTGCTAGTAAGATTCATTCCTTGTTTTCTCTTTCATTTCTCCACTCCTTTTTTAAGAGAGGTTTTAGGGTTTCTTGAAGAGTTTATTTCAATGAGTTTTTTTTGTTGGTTTATTACATGTTATTGGTGTGACTTTTGCTAGATTTGTAGTCTCATTCATATATAAAATAGTGTTGTATCAAAGCCACAAAATTTTTCTTCTTGAAGCAAACATCTAACCCATTTTCATAATGTTTTTGTTGCAATGTTGGGGCTTCCCTTGGCCTATTGTCTACATACTTTTAAGGGTTTCAAGAGGGTTATAATGGCCTTAAGGGTACTTTTTTTCTCCTTTTCTTTTTCTCTAGTTTTGTGTAATGAAAATGACAATTTGTTAGAGGGTTTTCAAGTGAGTTTCTGGCAGCGTAAAGCCACACTTACTAGGTAAATATTTGTTTTTCTAAGGAAAACCTCGTGAGATCCCCTCCCTCTTCCCTATAATATCTAGATGGTGGGAGGATCAATCACCAACAATAATAGTAGTTGATAACCCCAAGGGATTTGATTTTATTTTAACCCTTGACATATGGTCTTTTCATGGAAACATGCCTTGGGTGGATGGTTCAACCAACTGGGCTAAGCTTCTTTTTTTTTGTTTTTGTTTTAAATTGAAGGAAACATGGGTGCACTTTAATCCATTTATGTGTGCATGAATCACAAGATCATTCAATATAACATCTTTGGGTGTAACCACATGTTTGACCACTTTTGATTCTATGGCTCTAGGAAAATCCATGAAGGGAATTGAACCTTCCGCAATGGTGAAAAACTCTTCACTCTTGATCAATTGATCCAACCCATTTCAGCATACTTTGGTGGATTTTACTATTAACAATCTCACAAAATCTCTTCTAGGTATTTAGCCAATAGAGTTTTCATGCAAAGCATAATTTGTACAAATTATTGTACCAAAGGCATTTAGCTTTCATGTAGTGTTTGTAAAAATTCATGTACCAAAGGAAATGAGTTTTCATACAAATTGTTTGTAAAAAATGCTTGAGCCAAGGAAATGTAGTTTGCATGTAAAGTATTTGTAAAAAATATTGAACCAAGGAATGGATTTACTCATTGTCCTCCAAGTTGATTCTTCCTAAGGTTGAAACTTTTCCGTATGAACTCCATTTTAGGTACATGATCCACCATTGGAAATCCCTTGACAAGCCCTTTGTGGCGATGTAATTAAAAAAAAAAAAAAACTTCATAGAAAAATTGTCAAAAATTCGAAGTTAAAATTGTCGATTCTTTGTATAAAATTTAGTTTTTAAATTGTGTTCTACAATAAAACATTGATATATGAATGTTACAAACATCAAAATATCAACAGATTTATAACAACATTAATTCTCAATACCTTGCAAAATCAAGATTTATGAAAAATGGTGATTTCAATGATTTTAACATTAATGCAATGCTTATTTAATGTGGTAATTTCACCCAAAACTTAGTAGTGCCAAGAAGTCATGGTTACTAGGTGTAATCTCTAGAGGTGATAATTTACACTATGTGACTCATTTCTCTAGTTTCAATATCACTTTTTAAAGGTTGTGATTGATGTTATGTGATTCAATTCTCTAATTTCAATCCCACCTCTTCACCCTTGTGAGCATAACCTAATCCAATGAATTCCAAGTAGATTATTCAACTTCATATATTATCATATTTCATAGTGTTAGACTACTTAATCCACACTATATACTCCCCCCCCCCACCCCCCCCCAAAAAATAAATAACCTTTGCGAAATTCCCCTCTCTTCCCCTAAATATTCGATGGAGGGTGACTCGGCTACCAACAACTGGTAACCCCAAGGGACTTGACTGGATTTGAACCTGTGACATGAAGATGGTTCAACTAATTGAGTTAACCCTTAAGGCTTAGCCACCCTATATACTTATTTAAATATCCTTTTCTGTTTTATGAAAAAATAATGACAGCTTTCAAGATGAAAATATTATTTCAACCTTGTTTGTCAAAAAGTGAGTTTTATATTTCAAATTAATATATATAATCCATGTAATTAAGAATTTATTACAAAGGAGTTCCATAAAGCATTGAGAAACATTAAACAATGTGATTAAGGAGAATATTTTCTTGTAGGTTTGGGTGATGTTGAAAAGATAAGTTGAGTTAGTGACCAAAGGTGAACAAATGCGTTTTGAACAATATAATTTCCCTCTCTTAAAACAACATGGAATTAAACCTTATGCACCGTAGTTACAAAGTGACTACATAGTGAATGAGTGATATATCTTTGGATTGAATTAGTGGAGGAAAACTAATGGCCCATTTCAAATTTTCAACCTCTCTCTCCCAAAATAACACGATTGTAAACCTTATGTGTGAGTATAATTTTGGTCGTGGGAGGTTGTTGACCAACCATTATGTAATTTCCATCATGTCTTCTACAAACGTTTTGCATGTACAACATCATACATAATTTGCATTTGAACTATAAACTTCCTATTCCTTTGAATGACCATTTGGAAACCCTGTGCAAGCTCTTCGAACCACTACTTTGTGGTTCCTAAGTATTGTTATGTTTATTTCTTTTCCATGGTGGTCCTCTAATGGCCAAGAAAAAACTATGGCAGGGCCTTCCACTACCTCTAAAGGAATTCCAAATACTAATGATTCTTAGAAAGAGGCTCCACATTTTTAATCTACATTGGACAATGGAAAACCCTTTCCTTAGGTTTCATGTCCTTGCTCCTTCAAAGATGTAGTCTAATATAAATTTTGTCCACTCTAGGAAGGAAGACTCCACACTTATTTTCTTTCTTCAATTAAAAGGATTCTTTAGTGTATATTTCAACACCATATAATAGTTATGGAGGGATGATGGTTTTGGGTGGGAGCTAGCCTCTTCTTCAAATCACGGTTTCCTAAATTTAACCTTTCATCAATGTCCATCTCCTTGAGTGACATTTTCGAATCTCCCCTTGTACATGTAGGAACATGCAATCCTTCAAGGAATAAAAAATTCCACAGGGAAATTTATAAAGACAGATCCACTATCTACATAGAACTCTGCTTGAGTAAAGGTCAACTAGATAAGATTGTGTTAGATTTTGTTAAATTGATTTACAAGAGGGTTAGAAACAAAGAAAAAAAAAAGAGAAAAATGGATCGTTTTTCTACTTATAAGATCCTCAACCAAGAAATTTAAAAGGTTGCATTTCCATTAATGAATTAAAGAAACCATGCTAATATGTCGTGATGAGCAACTCAAACAAAATGTTAAAAAATGAATATCATATTTTGAATAGGAGCTTGTAAGGGTTAAAATATTGAATATTAAACCTAGAAAAAGGGTAAATGAGTTTCTAAATTTTTCTACTGGTAATACAATTATTTACTTATAAAAAATATATGAGCAAAAGAGAATAATTTTGATTTTTGAAATTGAGTTGACTAATCATTCAAAGTAAGTGTTTGTACCCATTCTCACTTTGGTTTGGGAGGTCCATACTAACCTCTAACTACACGCAATGTTGTTTGCAGATTGGATTTTTGATGGGTGGGTTACTTGTGGCTAAATCACCACCACTATTATAGTTTTTCTTACACCCTTACCATCAAACTAATTTATTTTTTTATGTTTTGGGTTTTTATATTCCCTTCCATAAAAATATTTTTTTCAAATAAAGTGCCATTCAATAGTGAATTTTTGTTAACCCTTTATTAATAAATTTTTATCAGATTATATAATCTAATCCAAAATCTAGAGCTTAAATACTCTCATTGGGATCAAGTACTATAGTGGGGAGAAATAACACAAATATTATGGGAATCAATTGATATCATCAAAAACATATGTGTGTTGACCTTCCTCATCATAAGACACTTCATCTTTATCCAAGACTCCATTTTACACAAAGAGATGGCCCATGTAAGTGGGAAAAAAAATCATATTATACATCCCACTCTTCTCAATATTTAATGTTGAAACCAAAAATTGTATTTAAAAAAGCTAATACTATACAAAACAAATTCTTACAAAACTCTTCATTATTGTTTTTTTTAAAGAGACTGAAGCTTTGTGTTATATGGTAGCTACGCAATATAAAACAAAAAAAAATTAGTAGTCTTAGTACAGATCATGGCTCATGGCCAAGTTTTCTTCTACTATTGTAAGACTATGAAACATGCTTACTATCCAAAGAAAATTCCAAGGAGATTTACAACAATATATTTTTACAAACTACCCCATCAAAAAGATGACCTTGTAGTGCATTAATTGTTGTTCAAGTCATAATTTGGGACCCCCTGCACTCCATTTTGAGGTGGAGTTTCTTCTTCAACTTCCATTGGTACAACTCCATATGCTCCTTGTCCTTCTTCAGAAAAACCATGACAGGAATATTGAGGCACTACCAAGGCTCTTCAATATTGGCATTCAACTTCCATACTTTTGATACACTATGTGAAAATATGTTCCAGGTTCTCCACCTTGATTGTCAATTGTTGGAGAGAAACCCTGTTGGATTCTATAATATCTTCAAGGCACTAGAGGATTTTCTTAATATCCCTCTGGGTAGGTTCCATTGTAATTCTGAATAGAGTACCCCTACAACCTATTGAAAAGAGCTTTGATCCACAATCACTTGTAAATTCAAAACTAGAATGCATCGAATTGCCAATGGTTATAGAATTGCTCACACCCTTGACCGCCAAAGCTATTGTGGATAGGAATGTTTATAAAAGCATGGTCCACACAACCATAAGAGAGAATCAGAGTTACAAGAGTTGGTTCGAATGAATACATTGATGCCAACCACTTTCGAAAAACCTTGTGCTAATAATATAGCAGCTGAATCCAAGGTACAAATCCCAACCAAATTATAGACCACAAGGAGGTTTCCAATCACTTTGCACCAAAGGGTTTTCACACCAGGGATACCGCCAAAAACACGAACATCCAGAGCTAATCCTCGAGACGGAGGAACAATTAAAGAGGAGCTAGTAGTGGCTAAGAATGCAAAACACAGAGCTCGAAATTGAAACCCTTTGAATACCTAACAGACCCACTCAACCTCAACAAAATTTACATTGGATGACAGAGGAGAACCCCCAATGTTCAATCAAACAAAAGCCAAAAAAACACTACTTTCCACACCATTATCCCTAACAAATAGGATAGAATCAACTAAATTCGAAGACAAAGAAGAAAACACCTAGAAACGAAAAACAGTGAGAGAATGGGGTAGGAACGATGGCCAGAGAGGGTTTGGCCAACGGAGGAAGAGAACACACCATCAAACTCTTGGAACAATGCTCTTCCCTCCTTCCCGGACACCAAGAACCAAGACAAAAACAAAACACTAATACCATTGCTTCTGCCATATTGATAATAAAACAACCCTCACACAAGCCACCGATTCATAGAGAAATACATGATAAATAAACTGAGTGTACCATCCTTAGTGCCAAATGACACATCGTTTGGATATGATACCACCTGTCTTGAATACTCGCGAACACCATCGGAATATCAATGAATAAAACAACACTCACTTATACCATTGACTTCTAACACCCCTTCTCCAAGATTTGTGCCATGTTTAGCCCGTTGATCCCCCACATGATTGATTTGGTGAAGGATTTGGTAAATTTGACTATCTTCGAATCCTTCAAGGAAAATTAGAATGTGAGACATTATTCCTTTGAATAAATTGCTATCAATGTTGGAACATTTGAGAATGGCCCTTACAATAAACATGGAGTCGCCAAGAATAATGATTTGTTGGAGACCTTTTTCTTTTGCAATCTTAATTCCTTGCAACATAGCATATGCTTCAACAATATTGTTTGATGTTTGAACAAGCCCCAAAACAAAATACACTACATTATTTCCTCCAAGATAAAACTCCTCATTATTGTTACATCTAGCCAAGCCTTACATAAATGTGTGATAATGATTTTGTTTAGAAAACCTAATCAACATCGATTGCATTAAATCCCCACTACATGCAACCACTTTGCAAATTCAAGAAAATGATATAGACAATGCAAAAGTATACATAACTTTCAAATATTTAATTATAAAAGAAAATAGCTAGATAAAAATGGCAAAAATCCTTAACAAAGAAAAAAGAATGGAAACCACTATACAAAACTAAATATACATATTTCAAAAAAAAATTAACATAAAATGAAAGGATTTTTTTTAAATATACAAAACTAATATATATATTTCAAAAAAACGTTAACATAAAATGAAAAGATTTTTTTTAAATATAAAAAATCATCTTAAAAATTGAATTGCTCAAAATTAACGTGACCAATAACAAGCATGCAAACTCTAAAATTAAGAGAGTAGAACCCTTGACCAACAACAAATATGAAAACTCAACTTATAAACTATTTAACCTATTTAATAAAAATAGTAAAAACATTATATAATATTGAATATCAAATTTTAACATAATGATGATGAAAGTATAACTAAAGGAAATATGAAAATGATATAAACTCAATTTATATTAAAGAAGTTGATTGAAAGTCAAACTAAAGTGAAATATTACACATGAATTTAATTTATATATATTGTAAAAAATGATTCATGATAAGTGAAATATGGCAATGATAGATGGCAAAGTGTAGTCACCCAACTCCTTGAATTGGGTAGGAATGCCATTTAATTTGGTTGCCTTGAAAACCACAAATTTAAATCCGCAATAGCACAATATTACACAACAAAATGATATTTGTATTACATTCACTTTTTGCACAATTACAACACAGTTGGATTCAGATCCAACTTATTCTAAACAGAGAGAGAGGTTGAGAGAATCTCTGAACAACCTCCAACAAACCCAAACCAATTCTATTTTAAGCATTATTCCAACACTGAATTCATTTATGCATTCAAAAATCCAATTTAAACAATAGAAAATGATGATTTCACCAAATCTATTTGGCCAAATTCCTATAAAAAAATCAAAAAATAAAATGTTTAGACAACAGGTGTGTAAGAAATGTCTTCCTCCATAAATTTCTAATACTCATTTTCCGCCAGTTTCAATCAATGCAAAACCACTTTTGGATTCTCACGTGCTCTCACATTTCAACTCAACTCTTTTTCCACTATATTGATATTGCTATTTCTGGCACCCGATACACACACACTGCTAAGGGATTCATAGAGTGGAGTTTAGTGAATGTATACATGTTATGGTTTGGATGATCAGAGTAATTGTCTCTCATTTTTGGGATTGCCATGGCTCGGAAAAAGCAAAGGTATTTGAATGATTTCTTCCTATTGAATTTATAATTTATTTATTTTATTTTATTAAATATATGTTTTTATATGATGATGATGATGATTAATGTCCACTAAGACCGAATTGGTCTATCAGACCTCAAGAGAGTAAGTGATTACTTGTGATTCTTTAGAATTTTGTTTCTGTGCTCGAAAATCATTAAGAGAAGATTTCCAAGATCACCATACTTTTGTTGAGTTAAGAGGTTAGGAAGGTTGGTAGTGTGATAAATATTTTGAAAATGATATCTAATATGGGTATAGGCTAGACAATCTAAGAGAAAGTTCTTTTCATATTCAACCTTTTTAGTGTCACAAAGGTGACACACTCTTTCATCCCATGGCATTTTAGGAATTGACCAACACCCAGTTTCACTATGGAGCTCGTGAGAATTTGTTCTTATCTTAGCAATGTGTATTTTTTTATTTACGCTTGGCAAAACAGATAGATAATTTTGATCTTCTATATTAGGGTTGATTACATCTTTATAATACCTTAATTTTATTTTTTCCTCTAACTCTTTATCACACCACATTTTCTCCTTAAATTTTGATTTGACGTTTTTTTTAATAGTATCTTTATTCTGCAAAATTGTTTCTTTCATGATTCCCCAATAGTTTAACCAAGACCGGGTGTCTTTATGCCATCCTCGCTTGAGTCGATGGTGGTTATGACTTGATTTTGAAGCAATTTTAGGTAGCCTCTTGTCTTCCATGTTGTTTAAATTGTTCTTATACATTAGGTATCTAGTCATAGCCATGCTCTCAATGGGGGAGAGGCTTGTTTCTAAGAGGAGGATGGGATAGAGTGTATTTCCTTTAATTTTGATATTATAGGTTATAACATTCTTTTGTATTTTCTCTATCTTTCTCCAGGATTCATGAGAGATACTACAACCCCAGACTTCATATCCATAAAGAATAACAGGTGTAACAAGAGCCTCAAAGAGGAGTTTATTCTTATCCCAACTCCAAAGATAAGCTAATTTACAATTGTTTTCAAGCCCATAATAAGCTTTCCATCCCCCAATAATCCTTTTCTCAATGCTATAATTCCAATTGAGTTTGTGGTGAATATCAATTCCAAGATATTTGTATGAAGTCACTTCCTCCAATTTGTTGTTGTCATATACAAAGGTATCATAAGGGATCTTATTGGATTTAATAATCATGACCTTAGTCTTATCAGTATTAACAGTCATACCCATATTGGAGTGAAATTCCTTGAGGATTTTTAATTGGTTTTCAAGATCATGGGGACTCCTTGCCATAAGAACGATATCATCGACATAAAGAAGAAGATCGATGACTATACCAGTGAGAGTAGGGCCTACACAACCTGCAAACCTGGTCTGGCCTTTAGCTCTCTTACCGTGACTTTCTAGCCAAAGGCTAATCTTCTTTTCCAAAATAATTCCATAAAGCTTGGCTAAAATATGGCTAATCATAATGGTCCTATAATTAGAGGGAATGTTTCTATCCCCATTTTTAAAAATAGGAACAATAAGGCTTTGCGTCCAAGGTTTAGGGAAGCCCTGCTTGACTGCTAAATTGAAGAGCTTGTGTATGTGAGGGATAAGGATTGACGCTCCAATTTTAAAAATTTCAACTTGGTAGCCTTCAATGTCCTTAACTTTCCCATTTGCTAGTCGCTTAACCCCAAACTCTATGTCATCTAAAGAAAAAACTTCTTCCTTTGTAGGGACAATAGGAATGGTGTCCATGGCATTAGGGAGCTCGTAAAGACTTTTAAGGTAGGAATTTCAATCCCTTATGGGAATCCTATTATTTTCTTTAGTATTGCATTTTAGAATTTGGCTCCAGAACTTCTTAGGATCCAACTTGTATAGTTGAAAGTTGTTCTTTCCTTTTATTGATATAGTATTTTTTTTCCTTTTAATTAGGGTTTTGTACGTATTAATCTTATCGAGTTTTAAGGGCTCATTAGAAGCATCCCTAATGGATTTCCTAGCAATTTTACATTCTTTATCATACCAAGGGTTGGTCATTCTATTATTCTTTTTATAGGACACCTTGAAAGAGAACTTGTTAATAGAAATGGAAAGGGTAGTTATAAAATTATGATAGAGTTCTTCAATATTGTCCTTATAACTTAGGAGGTTTAATTTACTATTTAAATCTTTTAAGAATATCAACTTTACTTTTGTTTAATTTTTAAATGTTACTTTAATTTTTTATAATTATTAATTTTAATTTTTTTTATAAATTTATTATTCAATTTTTAAATATAACTTCATTTCATTATAATTATCTAGTCATATTCTATAAATTATTTCTATTTATATTTATGTATGCTTTTAATCCAATTAATTATTAAAACTTTAAATATTTCATTTTCAATTTTTTAAAATAAAATCATTTCTTTATAATTATTATATTTACAATAAAATAAAATATGTAATTACTTTTATGCTATAGTTTTATATAGTTTTATATATTAAAATGAGTTTATTTTAAATGACTATACAAACTTTTAATGATAAACTTTTTGTCATTTTGAAACGGGAATAATACTTCTCTGTGGTTTTGAAATTATTTCTCTGCTGTTTTGAACGGGAATACTACTTCTCTGCGATAATACTGCAATACTACTTCAAATTATATCTCTGTCGTTTTGAACGAGAATAATAATAATAATAATAATTATTATTATTATTATTTTAAGGAGATATTTTATTTCTAAGATTATATCTCTAGGGTTTTGAACATGAATAATACTTCTCTATGGTTTTGAAATTACTTCTCTGGGGTTTTGAAGGGGAATAATATTTCTCCACAGTTTTGAATGGTAATATTACTTCTTTGTGGTTTTGAAATTATTTATTTGCGGGGAATACTACTTCTCTGGTGTTTCTGAAATTATAATACTTTTTATTTTTATTTTTTATTTAGTTATTTTTATATTTTATTTCTAAGATTATATATCTGGGGTTTTGAACGGGAATAATACTTCTCTTTTTGGAAATTATTTTTGTCTTCTTCAATGAGTTTGAGAAATTGGACATCTGAAATGAGGTGAGTCACTTTTTACTTTGATTCAATTTTAATTTTACTTAAAGAAATTTAAATAAATTTTATTTTTTATTTATTTTAAGTTTCATAAGTAAAAGTTGATCTGAGAGATAAAGTCAATCCATAATAATAATTGTTACATCAATTTTTCTCTTCTTTTCAATATGAGCACTCCACCACCTATTCCAAAAACTCATCCTAAGAAGGGAAGATCCCCCAAAATCACCCTAGAGATGATTATATGGAATCAGTAGAAAAAAGAAGAGAAGAGAAGAGAGAGATGCCAAAACCCAAATAGAGTTAGAAACATTAGAAAAAATGAGTGAAGAAAGAGACGTAAAACTCCAAATAGAGCTAGAGGCAATGATTGATAAAAAAAATTAAAGATACCATTCAAACTCAAATAGAGGATAGATTTTTAGGGTTCAAGAGTGAATTGCAAACAATGAAGGATAGAATTCAAGAAATGGAAAAACATAAACAATCAACCCAAGAAGGAGGGGTTGAAGAAAACCACAACTTGAGAGATAGGATTAAAGAGGTAGAAGAAAAACTAACCAACAATTTGACCCTCAGCAATATGGAAAACAAATTGGATATCAAACCCATCAAAGAGGAAATGAATAAGCTAATCGAACTGGACCATGAGCGTAACAAAAGATCCTTGAAAAGTAGTGAAGAAAGAGACGTAAAACTACAAATAGAGCTAGAGGCAATGATTGATAAAAAAATTAAAGATACCATTCAAACTCAAATAGAGTATAGATTCTTAGGGTTCAAGAGTGAATTGCAAACAATGAAGGATATAATTCAAGAAATAGAAAAACATAAACAATCAACCCAAGAAGGAGGGGTTGAAGAAAACCACAACTTGAGAGATAGGATTAAAGAGGTAGAAGAAAAACTAACCAACAATTTGACCCTCAGTAATATGGAAAAAAAATTGGATATCAAACCCATCAAAGAGGAAATGAATAAGCTAATTGAACTGGACCATGAATGTAACAAAAGAGTCTTGAACCTCATAATTTTTGGTATAAAAGAACAACAAGAGGAGGATACACCAGCAATAGTAAAAGAAGAATTAAAAAATAAATCACAAATTGATACAACTTACCTCATAGAAGCAAAGAGGCTAGGAAAAATAATTGATCACAAAGATAGGTTGATCTGTGTCAAAGTAAGTTGTAATGACCATAAATATAGCATACTTAGTAAATCTCTGAGCTTAAAAGGGTCAGGAATATTTATAAATGAAGACCTCATTCCCGAAGACCAAGTTGAATTAAGGAAGGAAGTTCAATAGGAAAAAGAAGCTAGGAAAGAAGGAAAATGAGAAATAATTAGAAATCAAAAAGCTATTGTTAGGTATAGGGACCAAAAGGATAATAATAAATATGAATTTGGGACACTCAGGATCCTTTTTTGGAATTATCATGGCTTTCCATGGCGCAAAGGTCCTATGATAAGTTGGATCCTGAGTGATATTGATATTATCTATCTAGCTGAAACTTGGGAGCATGAGGAGTCTAAGGTCCCTAGCATGGAAGGATTTGTCTTCTGGTCGGCATGGAACAAAAAATCCCACCGTAGAGGGATAAGAGGCATAGCTTGTTATATTAGAGAGAGAATTTCTCCTCACATTCAACTTCATAAGATTGGCCCTCTTAATCAATACATTTGGATAGAAATTTTAGACACTAATGCTAAAAAGATGTATATAGAAATTTGTTATTTTGCACCTATTAATTATGCTTTTTATAAGAAAAATAATCTAGATAAAAATTGTCCCAATAATAATTTAGAACAAGATATTTATAATTTGAAAAATGAAGGTAATATCCTCCTGCTAGGAGACTTTAATGCTAGGACTGCAACTAAACAAGCTACTCTTTTAAGTAATGAGTCCAACCATAATCCTTTATGGCTAGATGAGGACCTTGTTTTATCTAATAGCTACAAAAGAATCTCTGAAGACCTAATTGGGAACTTGTTTGATACTGAGTTGGTCAAGCTCTGCAACTCTCAAGACCCAATAATTTGCAATGGAGTAATGAAGTGGCCAAAATCCAACTAGAGGACCTGTATTCATGGGCTAGGTAGTAGTGTTGTATATTATGTGATATCTGATATCCCCGTTTCCAACCAAATAACAACTTTTGACCTTTTAAATGACCATGAGCCTGACTTTGATCATAAACCTTTAACCCTAACTCTAAAAATTTTCGTGCATAGGAGCACCATTGAAGAGAATTCTAATAATCAAAGGAATTTGCACTTTGAAAAAAGTAAAGTTGACATTTTCTTAAAGGATTTAAATAGTAAATTAAACCTCATAACGTATAAGGACAACATTGAATAACTCTATCATAATTTTACAACTACCCTTTCCACTTCTATTAACAAGTTCTCTTTTGAGGTGTCCTATAAAAAGAATAATAGAATGTCCAACCCTTGGTATGATAAAGAATGTAAAATTGCTAGGAAATCCATTAGGGATGCTTCTGATGAGCCCTTAAAACTCGATAAGATCAATACATACAAAGCCCTAATTAAAAGGAAAAAAATATTCTATATCAATAAAAGGCAAGAGCAACTTTCAAAACTATAAAAGTTGGATCCTAAGAAGTTTTAGAGCCAAATTCTAAAACACAATACTAAAGAAAATAATAGGATTCCCTTAAGGGACTGGAATTCCTACCTTAAAATTCTTTATGAGTTCCCTAATTCCATGGACACCATTCCTATTTTCCCTACAAAGGAAGAAGTTTTTTCTTTAGATGGCATAGAGTTCGGGGTTAAGTGGCTCGCAAATGGGAAAGCTAAGGACATTGAAGGCTACCAAGCTGAAATTTTTAAAATCAGAGGGCCAATCCTTATCCCTCGCATACACAAGCTCTTCAATTTAGTAGTCAAGCAGGGCTTCCCTAAACCTTGGACACAAAGCCTCATTGTTCTTATTTTTTTAAATGGGGATAGAAACATTCCCTCTAATTATAGGACCATTATGATTAGCCCGATTTTAGCCAAGCTTTATGGAATTATTTTGGAAAAGAAGATTAGCCTTTGGCTACAAATTCACGGTAAAAGAGATAAAGGCCAGGCCAGGTTTAGGAGATATCATTCAACTGTGGACCATCTTGTTACCTTTAGGATCATTGCAGAGGAGTTCCGCAATACTAAAACCAATATTTTTTGTTGTTTTGTTGACTTCAGAAAAGATTTTGACATGGTTCCTATGAAAAAACTTTGGAATAGGTTTGAATAGATAAAAGTGCCTCTTGAGTTGAGGGCTGCTGCAATAAGGATGTATGAGAACATTATTGCTAATTTTAAAAACATTGAGGGCTGGTCAAAAGAGATTAATTGCAATATCGGAGTCAAACAAGGTTGTCCCTTGTACCCTACCCTTTTTGGCATATACATTGACAAGTTAGAAGAATGCTTGGAAAAAGCAGGTTATTATGGCCCTAATCTCACTGGTATAGTCATAAATCTTCTTCTTTATGCCGATGATATCATTCTTATGACAAGGAGTCCCCATGATCTTGAAAACCAACTAAGCATCCTCAAGGATTTTTTCTCCAATATGGGTATGACTGTTAATACTGATAAGACTAAGGTCATGATTATTAAATCCAATAACATCTCTTATGATACCTTTGTATATGAAAACAACAACTTGGAGAAAGTAACTTCATACAAACATTTTGGAATTAATATTCAACGCAAGCTCAATTGGAATTATAGCATTGAGAAAAAGATTATTGGGGGATGGAAAGCTTATTATGGGCTTGAAAACAATTGTAAATAAACTGATCTTTGGAGTTAGGATAAGAAGAAACTCCTCTTTGAGACTCTTGTTACACTTGTTATTATTTATTGATGTGAAGTCTGAGGCTATAGTATATCTCGTGAATCCTAGAGAAAGATAGAGAAAATACAAAAGAATTTTATAACCTATAATCTCAAAATTAATGGAAATACACCCTATCCCATCCTCCTCTTAGAAACAAACCTCTCCCCCATTGAGAGCATGGCTATGACTAGATACCTAATGTATAAGAACAAGTTAAACAACATGGAAGACAAGAGGCTACCTAAAATTGCTTCAAAATCAAGTCATAACCACCATCGACTCAAGCGAGGATGGCATATAGATGCCCGATCTTGGCTAAAATATTGGGGAATCATGGAAGAAACCATTTTGCAAAAAAAAAATATACTATTAAAAAAATGTCAAATCAAAATTTAAAAAGAAAATGTGGTGTGATAAAGAGTTAGAGGAAAAAAGAAAATTAAAGTATTATAAATATGTAATCAACCCTAATGAACAAGAACTCAATATTGAATAGGCACGGGGATTGCTAGGGTTTGGAGAAACTGCGAGCTAGGGTTTGGCAGTCGCGACCATAGCAGAGGACAACATGAGCACCAAAGGTGGGGGTAAGGCAACCCCCTCATACAAACAAGTAGTGGTGGACAGAGGGAAAGGGCCAAGAGGCGTAGTTTTAAAGGAACCAATTACAGGCACCTCGGGATCAGACCCAGAAAAAGGTAAGGAAAGGATCCAGGGAAAAAGAGAGTGCATGGGAGAAAAAGCCATAGAAACTCAAAGTGAGGCCCAAGACACAGAAAATCCCAATGGGATAGAAGGGTGCAACTTGTGCAAACCCAAAACAATAATGATACCCAAGGTGATACTGGAGGACCCACAAACACAACTGTACAGGGATCAAATGAAGATGCATGCGCTAATCTGCAAGTTCATGGGTTTGTGGCCCATAGAAAGAACGTTGTGCAACTTGATTAAATATCACTGGAAGCAAAGCGGAGAAGTGGAGCTCCACCTAGGCTCAAAAGGCTTCTTCACAATAGTATTCATGAACCTAGAGGATAGGGATAGAGTCTTTGAGGGAAGGCCATACTTCCACACCTCAGCAGGATTGTACATGCGGCCATGGAAGGAAAATTTCTCCCCAGAAAAAGAGACTTTCAAAAAGGTGTCGGTTTGGCTGAGATTTTATTCCTTACCATTAGACTACTGGTTGCCCTCAACTTTTGAAGCAATAGGAAACAAACTGGGGAAATATGTGAAGACCTCAGAAGCCACCCTAAAAGGGAGATATACGTCTTACACAAGAATCTGCATAGAGATGGATGTGTCAGGAGCACTCCTAGAAGCCATAAGTCTAGAATTCAGGGATGAGGAATGGATCCAAAACATAGATTACGAACAGATCCCCTTCAGATGCAGAAGATGCCATGAACATGGACACCTAATTAGAGAATGACCTCTTAATAAAAAACAGGAAGCATAAAACCCCAAACCATAGCAGGATGAGGATAGGTTTATAAAATCGAACCCTAGAAGCAGATAAAATAAAAAGCAGAGTAAAACCCCAGCAGGAAATAACCCAGAGACCCAGAATAAAATGGAAGGATGAGACAAAACCAATAAAGGGGAAGAAGACTAAAAGGATTCTGCAAAAGCTCAAGAAGTTAGAGAAAAAGCAAAAATGAGCCCACCGAGCAGCCAAGTAACAAGAAGGAACAGGGGAGTAGTGCAACCCTGATAGATGGAGAAATCAAAGACGACAACACCTCGATGCAAAAATGACCCCAAGCAAAGTAGAAAACAAAGACCCTGATCTTAGAGACCTTGTGGAAAGGGAAGGGATAGATATCTCAAACATACTAGAGCAATGGAAAAGACAAGGAGTAGACAACATACCAACAAAGCAAATTGACCGCATTTAGTACCTATTTCTCCTAAGGGAGGAAGCCAAATCCAGAGGACTAAATCCCACACACGGGGAGATAGGACAGCTAGGAGTCAAAGCTGACGAGGGACAACCACATCTCTCACCCAAGCAGACAAGGAGGAAAAAAGGAAGGAAATCAAACAACGTAGCCCTACATGAGCTTGGAGCATTACTAATAAACTCAGGTAAGATCAAGAAACTCTTCCCAAACTCCCCCCCCGCATGTTTAAATGAAGTTTATAACTTGGAATATAAGAGGCCTAAACAACCCGAGAAAGCAGAGAATCCTTAGAAATAGACTAAAGCAAGAACAACCGGATCTTTGTTTCATTCAAGAGACAAAATGCACTACCGACAGAATGGAGTCAATCGGTAAACAACAATGGCACAAGTACAAGATGGTGGCTATCGGAGGCCACCAAATGGCATGAGGTATTCTCACCTTGTGGGACCCACAAGTAATGAGCCTAATAGCAGCTGAAGCGACTAAACACACCCTTACGGTTTGCATGCAAATCATTGGAAACAGAGAGGTGATTCTATGCACTAATGTGTATGGGACCCAATTGTCAAAGGAAAAGAGAGAAATGATACGAGACCTAGAAGACCTTAAAACCCAATCCAATAACCTCCAATGGATCCTGGCAGGGGACTTCAACATCATCACGTCACTTGCCTAGAAAAAAGGAGGTATAAGAAGATTGGATGCGGAAGAATTCTCAAAGTTCATAGACACAGCGGAGATGGTAGACCTCAAAACTAATAATGGCCAGTTCACCTAGAACAATAAACGGATGAACCAATATCAGGTAGCAACAAGACTCGACATATTCCTAGTATCAGAGTCAATCATTATATAGGGGATAAAATTAGATTGCAACATTCTTCCTTGGGGGGGATCTGATCACTGGCCAGTGCAACTGGAAGTAGGCTTCCAAACCACACCAAAGAATAGACCCTTTAGATTTGAGAAATTCTGGATCGAACACCCAACTTTCAAGGAAAGAATCAAATAGTGGTGGCGGGAGGAGCAACCAGAGCAAGGGACAAGGATGTTCAAACTCTATAAGAAACTAAAGTTCATCAAATATAAGCTCAAGGAGTGGAACAAGCACACTTTTGGGAATATAAACCAAGTGAAAAACAACATAGAATACACAATGAAAAAACTCCAGGAAACCTGCATGTCGGAGGGCTATATGGAGGATCGGAAAAAGGAAGAGATCTAGATGACCCAGGAATGGGAATATCGGTGCCAATAAGAAGAAACAATTTGGCGACAAAAGTCCCGTATCAAATGGCTAAGGTAAGGAGAGTGGAACACCAAGTTTTTTCATAGAACAACCATGGCCAGAATAGCCCATAAAAAAATTCTGAAGATTAAGGACCAGGATGGAATAGAGCTAGAGTTGCATAAGGAGATCAAAACTACTCTGGTAAACCACTTCCACAGGATAGCCCAGGAACCAAACCAAGACAGAACAGAGGCCATACAAAGGATAACCCAACATATCCCCCGCCTGGTCATCGAGGAACAAAATAACAACCTGAACAAACCCATTGTTGAGGAGGAAATTGACCAAGTACTCCAGGAAATGCCCAATGGGAAAGCCCCAGGTCTAGATGGCTTCATAGTGGATTTCTTCAAAGCCTACTGGGAAATTGTCAAACAAGATGTTTATAGGGTAGTTGAATACTATAGAAGGTCAACCTCCATTCTAAAAGCGCTAAATGCTACAATGATTACACTAATCCCCAAAGAAAATGAAGCCAAAACCCCTGATCGCTACAGACCTATAGCGGTGTGCAATGTCGTTTATAAGATAATCTCCAAAGTTATAGAAAATAGATTGAAACCCCTCCTACCCACATCGGTCTCACATGAACATGCAAGCTTCGTGGAAGGAATACAAGTAATGAACAATATCATCCATGCTCACGAGCTTATCCACACCCTGAAGCTTCATAAGAGAGGAGGAATGATAATACAATTGGACCTAGCAAAAGCTTATGAAAAAATTAGCTGGCACTATATGGTCAAGACTTTGGAAGCCTTTGGTTTCACCCAACAATGGATCATCTGGATAGTCAGCCTAGTATCCACAACAACCTACTCATTATTAATAAATGGAGCCCCTGCCAAACCTTTCTAGCCTACGAGAGGCATCAGACAAGAAGACCTGTTGTTCCCCTTCTTGTTCATTCTGATGATGGAAGGTCTCAGTCGAAGCATAAAAAGCACAACTGCAACAAGTGAAATAACAAGTATCAAACCTTTCGAAAATTGCCCTACTTCCACACACCAATAGTTCGTGGATGAAACTTTACTTCATGGCTTACCCACAGTCAAGGAAGCAAAAGCCTACAAACGAATCCTAGAAGAGTTTGGGGAAGCCTCAAGTGCAGAGATCAACCATTCCAAATCTATGATCTTCTTCTTCAATACCAACCCCACAATCCAAAGAAATCTGGCCAACATTTTGGGCTTTGAACACAAAGCACTCCCAAATAAGTACTTGGGCATTCCCCTGATAGACAAAGCTTACAAAATGTCAATTCGGGAAGGAATAATCAACAAGTTACAAGAGCAGGTGAAAAATTGGATGTACAAATCCCTCAACCTAGTTGAAAGAATTATTCTAACCAAGTCTATTTTGCAAGTAATTCCAACCTTTATGATGTCTGTTTTCCGAGCCCCCAAGGGGATACTACAAAAAATAAGAACCATCCAAAGAAAACAAAGAAAAAATGGGCCCTGGTGGCTTGGGAGAAGGTCTGTAAACCAAAAAGCAAAGGAGGCCTGGGGCTACAAGACTCGCAAGTGACCAATGACACCTATGGGGCGAAACTATGGTGGCGTTGGGTCAAAGAATCTACTACACCTTGGGTAAACCTGTGGAAGGCAAAGTATGCCCCAGACATATGCGACCAGGACAAAATCAACTTTAGAGGCACCAGGGAAGGTTCATCCATCTGGAACCTAGCATGGATTCAAACACACAGCTTTTGGGAAGTAAGGAATGGAAGAACAACCAGATTCTAGGAGGACGCCTGACAAAAGGAACCTAGAATGGAGAAACCAGACAGGGAGGAACTCCAACAGGAGATGATCGTGGAAGGTAAAACCAGAGTCTACCATTACTAGAAACAAGAAACAGATCACAAAAAATGGAGAATCTGGGACACTCTCACTCCACAGAATAGAGACCAAACCGCAAAAACAATAAAGGAGGTGGAGGAGGAATTGGGGAAACAAAAAATTGCAGTCACGGAAAGAAATGACCAGCTGAGATGGGGACAAAAAGATGGTGGGGAATTCAACCTAAAATAAATCCAACACTATATTGCGGACCAGGACCAAGAAGACCCAACGCAACAATGGGATAAGATTTGGAACAAACCCCATTGGCCAAAAAACAAAATTTTCCAATGGTTAATTCTCTAGAATCAAATTCTAACTTGGGAAAACCTAAGGAAAAGGGGATTCATAGGTCCATCCAGATATCACCTCTATCAAGCCAAGGAAGAAACAATGAACCATCTCCTTGATGAATGCACCTACACAACATAAATCTAGGACTGGGCGGCATACATCTTTCGACAGTCCAATAGGATCTGAGGTAACATCTCTGCAACTATCAATGTCTGGAAAGAGAACTACAACGAAAACAAAGAGGTAAATCTATGTTGGACCCTCATCCTGGGAATGATCATATGGGAAATATGGAAGGAAAGGAACCGATGAATCTTTAGGAACAAAAGTTGATTGAAGGGAAGATCAAGGAAACAATAATCTCCATGACAAGAGAAACGGTGCAAAGCCGCAACTGCTAGACAAGAAGAGCGCAACTCACAAACTAGGACTCACGAATCCTAGAAGCCTTCCATATGAAAGATGGATGCAACCCCAATCAGGTAAGACAACCACCGCAACAACAAGTAGGTGAGCGCAATTGGAAACCACCACCAGTAGGCTCCCTCAAGTTGAATTTCGACGGAGCGTCAAAAGGTAACCCAGGATGGACAAGAATGGGAGGAGTAATCAGGGACAGTGAAGGAAATATAATCCGGTTGTATGTTGGGAGTCTGGGAAACTCAACCAAAAACGTTGCAGAATTCGGAGCCCTGGAGACCGGCTTCGAGATTCTAAGACAGGAAAGGATGGAAAATGCCATAGTGGAAGGAGATTCCACGCTGGTTATCAACATTGTAAGGAGACTCCAAAATGGTACCAGAGTGGGCAAAATTCAGAGGTACTGGCGCTTGGCACATTCCCTACAAAAAACTCAGGAGCACTTGCAGATGGGGCTCACAGTGGAGTTGCGCTGGGTATGTAGGTCAGCAAATGGATTGGTGGATAGAATCGCTAATGAGGGGGTTGACAAGGAAGGACCAGAATTGGACACTATTTGGAGTAACATCCTGAATGGTCAGTTCCGAATAGACTGCATTCAACTAGCATCAAAAGACTGTGATGACATCCGATGTATGTACGACCACATCAAGGATGGGGGTGCAGGAATAATTGAAGGGCACATAGGATCCAGGAAGAATCCAATAGCCCACCACTCAAACACGAGTTACAATGTAGATCCAGGTCACACAATGAGAAGAGGTATGACACCACGGTCATATCAATAGGAAGAAGTACAGGGGTTTTCCATGGGAAAGAAGAAAATATAATCAGCAGGCGGCAAAGGACGAAGAACAAAATGGTTTTCCATGGTCATGTATGGGCACACCTCACCCAAGTACAGATACAAGGAGTGGTAATGATTTTCGTATAGTGTGCAGAGCAAAGGATTGGCGTAGGGATTACAGTAGGGCTCCCAAGAGCACACATATCAAAACAGGGAAAAAGGACGAGAAGGTACACCTTTATGAGCAGCCAATGATTGTCAGGACGAGCCCACAGTCGGGGAAATACCATAAGAGAAGAAACACCAGGAATAGCCGCAGACCGGAGAGAAGCAATTACAGAGGCCATCTTACATACAAGGAAGGGGCAAATAGGAACAGGAGAAGAACTTAAGGCAAAAACCACCACAAACAAGCCGAGATGGTACGAATGAAGAAAACCCATTGTAAGAGAGGCCCCCAGGGGAAAGAACCTTTGACAAGCACCCGAAGGATTACAAGGATGAACCAAGCGGCCAGAGAAGCCAAAGGTACCTTTCTCATGAAGTTCGATCCAAAGGGAAAAGCGATCATCAACAGGTGGGAGAGAGAAATAAACACCACATGTAGGGGCAAAGCCTGGAAGGCACTAATTCAGGAAGCAGACAGGATAAGGGACCCAGGGGCCACACAACCCATAACAACCCTCTACCACAAAATGGTGGAGGAGTTATGGCGAACAAAGATGTTGATAGGAAAGATAAACGTTGACCAGAAAGTGACCAACAGGGAGGCTATCAGGGACAACAAGAAGGAGCTAACATAAATCCTGAGTTGCCTTAGCAACCTGGAGGCCAGTGAAAAAAGACTAGTTGAGGACCAGAGGAGTCAGAAGGAAAAAATGGAATGAATGGCAGGCCAATTCCACCTTTACCTATGCTATGTCCACCACATGGACATCACTCCAGTAGACCGGAGCGGAACACCATATTGTATCAGAAAGATGTGCACGATGGCCTAGAGGAAGGAGAACGAGGCAAGAAAGGATGGAGACGAAAGACATCCCATCATCCTGGACTAGCACATGTTCATCCCCTGGTCAATTTGTGTTCAGTGTAGGCTATAAATTTGTTGAACCTGCACAAAATATATCTAGCTAAATAATAATACACACATTTGCAGAGAGAATTGGAGAAAGAAGAAGATTGAGAGAAAGAATGGAAGAATTCTCATTAACCATTGTGAATAATGAATAATTTAGACATGATATACTCTGTATAACTCAATGAGTTCGACTTGAGGTGAACCAATGCGCCATATTGGTGGTCTACAGTGATCTGGACACACACCAGTAGTTACGGGAGTGAACTGCCACCTATTCTAGTCTCTCAGGCAGTTACAGGAGTGAACTACCACCTAGTTGAGTTAACTAGTCAACTAGTCTTCAGTTAACTGACTGAATAGAGAGTAGTGAGGAGTTAACTAAGGGAATCAAGGCTAATGCTCCACTCTGGTGATGATACCAAGGCAAGGTCGAATTAGCATGGTGATGATCCCAATGCAACATCTAAACTCAACTCAACTAGTCAAACTGAAGTGTCAACTGAAAGAGAATATTCTCCATGTGGAATATTCTCCCCTAAAATATAGGAGACTGGATAATGACTAATTATGACTAATAAACAAGGAATAACCTTAGGAAAAAGAAATCCTAGGTGTGTGTGAAGTAACTCCAACATAGATGCTACCCCTTTTTTTTTATCATGACTTTTATGTATATGTTTCGGTTTAGTTTTTCAAACTGGTTTTGGTGGACTGGATTGATTTCCCATAGTGGCGGCCCGGCCTCCCCTTGCTATCCTAGACAACGCAACTCTGGGACCCCTGATTTGGTTTCCTTTTTGGAAGACCAAGGGACTCCGTTTTTTTTTGTATCATAACTTCTTTCAGTAACACGAGAATTCACACTCACTTACAAAAAAAAAACCCTAATCTAGAAGATCAAAATTATCTATCTGTTTGCCAAGTGTAAGGAAAAAAATAAGCATTGTTAAGATAAGAACAAATTCTCACGAGCTCCATAGTGAAAATGGATATTGGTCAATTCCTAAAACACCATGGGATGAAAGAGTGTGTCACCTTTGTGACACTAAGAAGGTTGAAGATGAAAAGCACTTTCTCTTAGATTGTCAAGCCTGTACCCATATTAGATCTCTTTTTCAAAATATTTATCACACTACCAACCTTCCTAACATCTTAACTCAACAAAAGTATGGTAATCTTGGAAAGCTTCTCTTAATGCTTTTCAAGCACATAAACAAAATTCTAAAGAATCACAAGTAATTACTTACACTCTTAAAGTTTGATAGACCAATTTAATAATCATCATCATCATCATCATAATCATATTATATATATATGCTATACATATACTAACACATATTTATTTTAATATTAGAATTGTTAAATATGAAAAGAGATTAAATATTTACTATTTAAAAAAAATGGAGTTAAAATAGATTTATCCTAATTTATCTTTTGTTTTATTTTCTAGTTTATTTTTTTTGTTATTTTTATTTTATATTTATGTTTTTGGACATTAAACATTAAATGTCAAAATTATTTTGATTTTAATTTATTGTTGTAACGCAGTCAAATTCTTTTGCATTTTAGTTTTTTCATGTTACAAATAAACATGGTACATTTATTCTTTCCCCTTTGTAAAATGCCCCATACGTTTTTCAATGCTATTGTAGAAAGAAATACAAAACTATTTAAGTGATTAAAATTTCTAATGCTACTGCATAAAGATATGCAAAACTAATTAAATTAGTGACTAGACACTTATTGCAACTTTTGAATTGCTAATTATCTTCATTAAAATTGTGGAGAAACGCTTCATTAAAACGCTTCAGGAGAAGGTACTCATGACGGTTGCAGTGTTGCCACTCAAAAAAGATAATCTTGAAAATAATAATAAGATAATGATATTGAAAATAATAATAAGAGTCGTAAGGTTGATAGGGATGTAGACCGATTGACATGTGCTATGTAAATGGAAAAAAATTGTATAAAAAAAGTCAAGTTAAATTCTGACCCAACTTTATTATTTGTGTTTCATACTTTATTATTTGTGTTTCATGATATTAAAAAAAACAAACCAAATATACATTAAATATACATATAAAATATATAAATAAGGTTCTCTGATCTTTCACATTTGGAGACTCGTTGCTTACTCCATTTGAAACATATATTCAACATGAGTCAGATTGAAGAAAATTAAACAGTTAATAAAACCCACATCTAAATTCGTAAAAATCAAATAACAATATATATTTTGTTGTCCGACCAATAGATTGAAGCCATATGAATTTTGTTGTCCGACCAATTTTTAAATAATATTATATTAATATTTATTTTAACTTTTAATAATATCTTTTATAAATTTTTATTTTCAAGTATAATTTTTTTTAATTTTAACTTTTAATCACTTTTATTAAATAATTTTTTTCATTTCCCATTTTGTTTATTATTATCTGTTATAAGTATGTGTTTTAATAATTTTGTATTGATGATGATGATGATGATGATTAACGTCCACTAAGATCTAATTGGTTTATCGGATCTTAAGAGGGTAAGTGATTATTTGTGATTCTTTACAATTTTGTTTTTGTGTTCGAAAAGTATTAAGAGAAGCTTTCCAAGAGCACTATACTTTTGTTGAGTTAAGAGGTTAGGAAGGTTGGTAGTGTGATCAATATTTTGAAAATGAGATCTAATATGGGTATATGCTAGACAATCTAAGAGAAAGTGTTTTTCATCTTCAACCTTCTTAGTGTCACAAAGGTGACACACTCTTTCATCCCATGACGTTTTAGGAATTGACCAACGCCCAATTTCACTATGGAGCTCGTGAGAATTTGTTCTTATCTTAGCAATGCTTATTTTTTTCATTACACTTGGCAAAACATAATTTTGATCTTCTAGATTAGGGTTGATTACATCTTTATAATACCTTAATTTTCTTTTTTTCTCCAATTTTTTATCACACCACATTTTTTCCTTAAATTTTGATTTGATGTTTTTTTTAATAATATCTTTATTCTACAAAATGGTTTCTTCCATGATTCCCTAATAGTTTAGCCAAGACCGAAAATCTTAATGTCATCCTCACTTGAGTCAATGATGGTTATGACTTGATTTAAAAGCAATTTAATTAACAATAATAAATATTATTTTAATATTTTAATGATAATAATAATTATTAATATTTATTAAAATTTAAAATTATTTTTTACTAGATTTCATTTAAAATTTTATTTCTATATTTTAAAAGTTTTAAAAAATATATGTTTATCATTATAGTTTTGATTAAAGTTATAATTGTTTTTTAATGATTTATTAAAAAAGAAATGATAATTTCGATAATGAGAAAATGATTTTAACTTCAAATAGTTATATAATAAAACCTCATGTAATAAGTTAACTTCAAATAGTTATATAATAATGTTAGTATATAAAACAATGTTCTTAAAGGAACCTCATGGTGGAAGTGCTGATTAAAAAAAACTGCAAACAAAATTGTTTTAGTTAGCTTTGAAGAAGAAAATCTTAATTTAATAATACACGGGAAGATGCATTTTAGTGTAAAGAAGATGTAAATAACTTTGAAAATTATTTCCGAGTTATTTGTTAATTGATCACGAAAGCTACATGTTAAAACAAGTAATTATGTTTTGTTTTATTTATCCATTTATTCATTTTAAGGATTTAATATATCAAAGTTGTTTTCAATAGACTACAATCATTATCTTTATGAAAAAACTATTTATAAATATTTAAATGGTTTGAATTTTTTTCCTCCATTATCTTTAAGCCAAGAAATGGCATTTCTAGTGTGGCATACGTGTCCATGCTTTGCTAGCCAATAATGGATACCCACTTGAACCCATTTAAAATTTTGAACCATTAACTAACATAACTTTGATAAAATTCTCGAGAGCAGGCATAACACAAGATTATACACACAAATAATAATTTCTATTACAAATATTACACATAATATTATAAGTATATATACTTGGAATCAGATCCAACTATCTCCAAACATAGAGATAGTTGTTGAGAAAATATCTCAACAACCTCCAACAGATTCAAACCAAATCCAAATCAATTCATTGTAAAAATTATTCCAACACCCTCCCATAATGCTTACATTACAAATGTTGTATCATAATTACAATACTCAAATTTTGACATAGATATTTTCTTTGATATAGTCTTCATTAGCACCCCTATGCACTCTCAAATCTTCTGGTATACACTCTTTCTTCTCCACAACTTCGAGCTTCCCTTTCAACTCATTTAAGACAACAACACCTCTGACCATCATTGACGCTTCTTGATCTCTTGAAGGACAATCTCGATACTGAATTACCCTATGGATACACTACCATCTGTGGAATTCCCCCGAAGAGCAAATTTCGACATTTATATATGATAGTGATCTAATTACTAGATATTTTCAGTAGTCAATCATACAACTAACCTTCTTTAAACACATCTACAACAATATAGAAAAGGATAACATGTAACTGACGATCTTGAAACACCAAAGTACAACAAGTCCCACCAACATCTGACATAATGTAGACATAATCAAATTAATGATTTGTTCTCTCGGCGCCGAAGAATGTCAAGAACCACTAATTTTAAATTATGGTACTCTGCTTTGTAATTGGTTCTTCATCATGTAAATTTTACAAACCCAAATAATACTAATACTTTTCAATAATCATTGAAATCACTGCTAATTAAGAAAATGATGACAAAAAAAAAGAATTTGCCAGCACACAATACATCTGCAATATCTAAACTCCATGGAGCAAACAACTCCACACAACTCCAAGCAGTCGCACCATGATAAGTGCAGGAAATCTTTCTACAACTTCATTCCGTTGTAGATCTTGGCAATAAAACAGAGTGCTCAAATCACTGCAACAATGGAAATCATGATCATAACTTATGGATCAACAATTCCACTCAGTTTCACATCAGACACACAATGATCTACTACAAAATATAATCTTCCATGGTGGGCTATGATATGGAAATAGTAGCTCAATGTCTCTACCTTGGAAGAAACGGGTTTCCTCTTTTCCACAACAACATCCACTCTATCTTCCTTGGCAACAACGGATTTTATCACAATTATGATCAACAAATTCGTGGTTGGCTCCTCCACGCAGGCATCGATCTGGAAATGACAACTTCCCTCTTGTGACAATGATGAAAATGAATCTATCAACAACTTATTGAGATGACTGACAAAATGAATTGTATACCCAACTATCCACACAATATATGAATCTACAATCCCTTTCACACAACGATCTCTCCTCAATCGATATGTAGAGAATATACATAGGTTGCGTTCTACATGGATAGACTCATGATTTTCTGCACAAGAGTTTTCTCCACACCATCAACATCAGTCACACACATTCTAAGATAATCACTCACTTAGAAAATTAATATTTTCACACACAACAAATACAAATAAAAATGAACAATCCACTCTCATGCATATTTATAGAGAGTCGGCTCCCAAAACTCTCACATTTTCTTGGCCATCCCATGAGGGATTTAAGCCATAATAGGCTATGATACCATGATAAAATTCAAGAGAGCATCCATAGCACAAGATTATACACACAAATAATAATTTCTATTAGAAATATTACACGTATATATAGTTGGAATCAGATCCAACTATCTCCAAACATAGAGATAGTTGTTGAGAGAATCTCTCAAAAACCTCCAACAGATTCAAACCAAATCCAAACCAATTCTATTGTAAGCATTATTCCAACAAACTCAACATTTAAAAATAGATGTGGCTTCCTAAAAGAAGTCGAATACACAACAAATGCATGCTTAAGTGTAGTATTAAAAATGTAGCAAATAATTGAAACAATACTAATTGAAATCATGGGAAATCATGGGAAACACATACACATATTCATTCTTAAATAAATTCACACACATTCAATGCACAATTCTTCATTATAACATAAAATAAAAAGAATTAAATTACACAAATGTGTGGTATCTCTTCCACATAATTATAGAAAATATATTTACAGCAGTTCCCCCCATGGGGTAGCACATGTGATATGGTGTGGGGTTTAGTCCCCTTCCACCCGTGTTCAAATATCATGGGGGTAACCCTGATGGTAATAGTGTGGGAAACTTGTACATATGGGGCTCACCATAGAATCCCTTGGTGATGTGCATGTGTATTCTACAAACACACACACACACACACAACAACAACAATTATATACCTAGACATTCTCTAGTCATAGCTTGTATACTAGGAATATATACAAAACATATTTATAATAGTTACATTGCAAGGTATTTTTATTTAAATTCACATGACTTGACTCCAATAATTATAACCACATATTAGGGTGAGTGCAATCTAATGATAGTCTCTCAAAAACAACAATCTCTTAACTTGGAGGGATTATTCAAGGTGCTTTTACAATGAATTTGAATACGGTGTAAAAATATGAAATGTAGGAAATTGAATTAGATTTCCGAATATACAACTTTTATTTATAGAAATTGTGAATAACTATGTGAAATTTAAGTTTTTCTAATAGTGGTATGTTATTTTTCCAGTAACTTAGGTATATGTATCCATTCGTGCAGGTGTTGAGTACCTTAACGATGGAATTTCCTTCCAAAAACTTGTATAGTTGTAAAGAACCAGTTGTTCTAATGCACTGTATTTTTTCAAAATTTATAATATTAATTTTATATATTTTTAAAATTATGGAAGTCAATATATCCTTGAAATTACAATGCCTTCCGTTCGTGCAAGCTACAAGGGTCTTAACATTATCAATTATTATTTTTTAGACTGTAGATATTTGTCTCTTCTAGTGCGGTGTATAAATCATTTGAAAAATGGTTAAGCTAACAAAAGGTTATAACATAAATAAAAGAGGTATGTATTTCATGATTTTGATTTATGTCAAGACAAAAATAGATTAAAAATAGTAAAGAATATGAATTTTAAAACAAAACTATACATTTGTAATCTACATAGCTGACTCTATCTGTGTCTATAGTTTCATCAACAACGAATTTGTATAGCCTATAGAAAAATAACGTAAAAAACATAGATATAGAGAGCTATTCATAAAAATGGAGTTTTTTTTTTGTATTTGTAGACCAAACCACTATGTTTGTCATCCTGAACGTAAATCTGAGGAAACCAACTCAACAAACACGTACACTAGAGTTGTCACTCTCGCTCAATAATAAATTGAAATGAAAATAACACTTGTGAACTTTAGGAATGCGCACACATTCCTAAAGTGTCTCTGTGTTCCTAAAATGTGTGCCCCTTATTAGGAATAGGAACACACAACACACATTCATGTTAACACTAAATAACTCTCTCTCTCTCTCTCTACCCCCTCTCTTTCTCTCTCCGCTTCTCCCTCCCTCCCCCCCTCTTCTTCTCTCTCT
>ML797473.1:42662-53784 GCA_009831015.1 Picea engelmannii
TCTCTCTCTCTCTCTCTCTCCCCTCTACCCCTCTCTACCTTTCTCTCATTCTCTCCCTTGTAGATTTTAACCTTGTACAATATTTACTTCAAACATATTTTCAGTAAAAGAACAAAAAAGATACAATGGAAAATACAAACATTACATAGAGATTTTTCCCCTGGAAACCCAAACTGGGAAAACCAACATATTTTATATCCATTCATAGTGATACATTGATTACAATACAATATACATATAGGAGCCAGCGACATCCAAAAACCTAACCCAATGACATGGATTAGTCAACAACCCTAATTCCTTAACCAGAAATAGAAAACCATCGGCAAAGAAACCATGTGCCGGAAAACCACCTAAATATGTGACACGTTTCCCGAGGCAGAAATTGTTTTCTTGGGGGCACTGCCCCCGAACCCATGCGTAACGCACAGACACTACCACTCATGCAAAGAATATAACACATACCCAACATCCCGCCCTCTCTCTAGCCTTCTCTCTCTCCATATATTTCTCTCCCTTCTCCCTATGCCTTTCCACCCCTTGCACTATGTCTCATTATCTTCTCTCTCCCCCCTACCCCTCTCTCTCTTTCTCCTTCTATACCCATATTTTTCTCTCTCCTTACTCTCACTCTCTCTCTTTTCCCCTCTCTATCCCCACTATCTCTCCCTCCCTATAACACTCTATCTCTCTCTCCCTCTCCCTCTCTACCCCACTCTTCCTCCTCTCTCTCTCCCTCACTATCACCCTCGTCCTCTCCCTCTTCCTCTCTACATATATCCTACTCTCTATGTCTCCCTTTATCTCTATATTCCCCTCCAACCCTCTCTCCCTACCTTCATCTCTCTCTCTCTCTCTCATTGCCCTCCCCCTCTCTTCTTGATGTAGGAGCATTAGCCACAAAGTTATAGGTGAATCGAAAAAAATCAGGGTGAGGATGGTAACGATGACACAAGGGGAGTAACATGTATAGGAATGAAGACTTGCAATGGAAAAATGGTTGATGAACCATGTACGAGAAATATTTTCCTAGAAAAACCAATAGATACAGTGGCTTACGACCCATGCATTATGGTGGATGGATACTCTTTTATACGGACTTCAACAATATTTATGTTTTGCAGGTACAAGAAGAAGATCGAGAATGAAGAAGACCACAAATCATGGAAAACTGAAGATAGAAAATGGCAAAGAAGGTACAAAACCTAGAAGAGAGAAGGAACCACTTTAATGAAGATTTATCATGAAAGAAAGAACATTCCTATTTGTAATGTTTAATGAACTGTAATATTGTAGACTTATTCTAGAAAGTCTAAGTAGGAATGAGATATGGAGAGAAATGAGTAAATATAAGGTTGAATATTGTTGAGAGAATTATGGAGATATTTTGGAGGGATCATAGGAGATATTTATTAACTAATATGTTACATTAATAAATTCCAATATAAATTAATGTAATAATTGATTAATACATTAACTATCTATTAATATATTAATGGTTCTTCCCCACTCATGTCGGTCGTCAACTAGCAACAACCACATTTAAGTAAAAAGTGGTTGATATACATCGATTCGCATATATCAACCACTTTTTACTTAAATGTGGTTGTTTCTAGTCTTATATAAAGTGATCATTTGTATCATGGAAATATATGAATGGTTGAAGAATAACATCTCCCCTTAGGGGAGTTGATAGAATATTTCCCCTTGCTTTTCTTTTAATGAAATGATGTTTGTTGTTGCACCTATGCTATCATTTTTGGTATTAGAGTGTGGATTTTGTTGTTGTTTGTTTCAGTTGTTGCAGTACAGGATCAAATATGAGGAGATATAGAATTATATTTGATTGGAAATGGATTGGTTTGAGGTAGTAATACATCTGCTTTGATAAATCTAATGCATACTAATTATATGGTTATTGTTCTGAAGGAGAGACTGGTGCAAAAGCAATATTGTTGTTGTGTGGAGCTCGTTGTGAGGATGAAAAAAAAGTGTTGTCGTTGTTTCATTTGGTGTGTGCAGAAGTGATGACCTATGCGTAGTGAAGCCATGACAATGAGGAATATTTGGAGCTGGACAAGAGTGTTAGTGGTATCGAATCTTGGTAGGTCAGCTGGGTCGAGCAAATTGAGGAATGATAAAGTAACCCTCCAACTGAAACCTTTATTCAAATGTCCCATCACAAATGTTTAGAAAGATGATTTATACCTTGAGAGCATTATTGTACAGTTTGGCCTAAGGCACAAATTTAGATATATTACGTGGCACCCTGCTTAAGAAAATATTGTTTATAGAGTGGATGATCGACTAATTCGTATGGGGATGGAATAATTAACTTCATTGGCTTCTGATCCACTTCAATGGTTCTGATAGCTATGGGTGTCTTAATGTTTGGATGTAAAGAGTAGAAACTACATGAATCTATCATATTGTCAGAGGGAGGCTGCTCTTAAAAGCTAAAGCACAAAAAAGTGAAGCTTCTTTCCTGGTGTGTCTATGTAAGTGTTTTTTCATTTCTTTGCTGATAAAATAATTTACATTTGACTTTATGGAAGCTAGTGTCTCATTGTATTTTTGGACTAGATTGACATGCATATATTATATAGCTGTGGTAAGATGTGCACACACTCTCTCGGTACCAGGAGTGGTCATGAGTTCGATCCTGGCTAGAGTCCCTAGGGCTGCGGTTTGGCACCTCATATCATCCACGGAGTGGGGAAGTATCGGGTGTATTTCCTGTGACATTTACTGTTGAGAAAAGAAGAAGAAGAAGAAGAAGAAGAAGCTAGGTGGATTAGTCAGAGTAGATGAGAGTGGATGAGTGTCCTTGTTTGTTCGAATAAGATTTCAGAGTCCAATCCCCAATCAAAATCCGATCAAAAACTTGTATAGGGCTTCATTTGATGTCCCCACCAAATTAGACCAATATAGATTGATTGTGAAGAGAGATTACAGTGCACCCTATTCTCCTCTACCTACTTTGTGAAGGAGTAGATTTTCATTGTCATCCAGCCAAAGGCGTGCAACATGGATTGGTCTGAGAATATTAAATCTACTAAGAAGACTCATTCAATATAAAATCCGGTGGTGATATGGTGAGAAGGAGATCACGTAAGTAAAAGTAATGGAGATGAGGGTGATGTATTCCTTTTATTTATTTTGAGAGCCTCGAGTTTGTATTTAAATGTACTAATATAGAGATATTGGTGGGATATAGGTTAATCTTTTATTTTGGGCATTCTTAAAAAAGAAAAATTCTAATATGCGATTTGAGATATTGAGTATACAACTATTAATTCAAAGTTATGAAAAAAGGTTGAGTCTATTCATATTAAGTCATAGTATAGTTACATCAAAGAAAATTTTATGTTATGATACTGAGAAGTGATTATGTAAAATAAGTTTCAAAAAAGTTGTGAGTTTAATAGTGTAACTAGTCCATTGAGGTCAATGTCAAAGTCAAATTAAAGTCATGGAACATGTAAAAAGTTTGCATGTGTATGTAAAGAGTCATATGTTTGAGAATAATTGAGGTTGGGAGTTATAATTGAGGTTATTTTTATTGATGTAATAGGTCAAAAGTCCAAGTTGAATATGAGTTTCAAGAGTCATGGATAAGTCATTAATGTAATATTATGTAAGGGTGCATGATTGATGGTATCCAACACCCAAGGTTTAAATTATGGTCAAGTCACTGCATTAATGTGAGTTGTCAAACTCTTGAATCTAGAAGACAAAACCAAGTTGAGGGAGTTAGTTAAATGTCATTGTTGTAAGTCGAGGTGAAAGAAAACTTAGGTTATTATTTTCACAAAATTGAGTCTGTATTGGAATTGGCCATTCCAATAATAAATAAGTTTTGTTTTTTTGCAAGTACCAGACATTATGAAGAGATGAAGAGATCAATGGAATTTTGTTTTTCTTGTTGGACATTGCGGAACCCAACAAGAAACATATTTGTATGCATGTAATTGTAGGTTTAAAGAAAGAAGAAGAAAAATTGACAAAGACAATGCAGTGGAAGAATGATGAAAGGATGCAGACCTCATGGACCCTACAATAATAAAGTTGTAACATAGAGAAGAACAAATTCCAATTGTGGTTGGGTAGAAGTTGTTGAGACAACTCCACAGTTGCAAATGTGGGTAGAGTTGTCTAGAGAAAAGAGCAAGCAAATATCTCGAGAGGAAGTGAGAAAGTGAAAAATCCTATAGCTATGGTAGATAAGGAGCAAAGCAAGCTCAAAAGGTTCTAGTGGAAGGAACTAGGAATAACAAAATTCCAAGTTCAGGGGAGAAGCTTGGTGAGGTATTGTGTAGCAAGGTGAAACATACTTGTTACTGCAGAGGCTATTTGCAGCTCATAGTGAGCATGAAGAAGCTCACTAAGGAAGATAGGAAAATGACTATGAATAATCAAACAAAGGGTTTAAAAGGAATCCACATAAAAGTAGAAATAAACTCCATGAAAAACGAAGAGGACATAGATAGCTGGATCAAATGGAATCCTATGCATGTACGAAAGGATAAAGAGGCAAGAGAAAGAGACAAAGAAAGTGATACAACAACATAGATAATGATGAACATAATGAAGGAACATAATGAAAGCAACAAAAGAATGTTCGACGAAGAAGAAGGAACAAGAAAAGAAAGGTATAAATAAAATGATGTTTGTTTTCAAGATGAGATAAGTCCACGAAGAATAAATGTCCCTAGAAGTTTATTGGTCCTCTTTGATAATGTTGGTATTGTTCATATAAGGAAATGTTGAAATTATAGATACTTGAGTCATATAGTGATGTAAGCCTGATAAGGCAATGTATACTTCCATAAAGTTCATGGTAATGTGTGGTTTGTAGTCAGCCATAAACCACTTGTCATCATTTAGTTGTGATAAGTATAAACCACTTGAGGATGTTGAATAAAGAAAACTGTGAGGCAAAGGTTTGCAAGAAATAAGGAACGCATGGACAAGAGTCCATGAAGAGTTTTGTTCTTTGAGAGTTTGATGCAGGAGCATCGACCACAAGGTTACAAGTGAATTAGAAAATTAGGGTGAGGATGGTAATGGTGACACGAGGGGAGTAACAAGTATATGAATGAATAATTACAATGGAAGAATGGTTAATGAACCATGTACAAGAAATAGTTTCCTAGAAAAATAGACGGATACAACGACTGACGACCCATGTATTCTAGTGGATGGCTACTCTTTTATACAGACATCAACAATGTTTATGTTTTGTAGGTACAAGAAGAATATCGAGAATGAAGAAGACCAAAAACCATGGAAAACTGAAGATGAAGACAAAGGGAAAAGAAGGTATAGAACCTAGAAGAGAGAAGGGAACAGTTTAGTGAATATTTTGTTGAAATAATATAACTGCAAAGTGTATTCTAATTATTATTATTGTATTATTCATTAGATCAATCTCCTATTGCAAATTGATCATGTCAGCTATTGTAAAAGACCAAATCCCCTTTTGTAGATTGGTCAAAACATAATGTAATAGGTAGAATAAGAAGTCGGCCCCATAATATATTAAAGAGGCCCCAGAATATATTGAAGGTGGCCCCAAAATATATTGAAGGTGGTTATAACCACCCAGAAGAAGAAGTCGTACCTGCCAGTGAAAAGACACCTCCACACGCACCAGAATTGTATAAATAAGGAGGCTAGGGCCTCACTTAGACACACACTCACTTGTTCAATGAGAAGCAAGTTTCAGAGTTGCAGTTGGAGAAGAGAGAGAGACAAAGAGAGAGAGAGGCACATTCTTGGGAGAGGACTTTCTGTATTTGTTTGATTTATCTCTTGGCATTGTATTGGTTATCTATAATAAGGAAGTTTTGTTGGGTTTTCTCCCCCATGAGGGTTTCCTAGGATAAATGATGTGTCTCTTGTGATTGTGTATTTCTCAATGATCCTATCTTATGCTATTGTTATTTGGTGAATTGCAAAGAACTCTAATAATAGCTTAAACCTTAACATGGTATCAGAGTTAAGCTGAAGAGAGCATATTTCACAAGAGAAAGTGAAAAACGTCACTGTTGTCGTACATGCAAATTAGGGTTTTTTGTTGATGAAGTATTTCATCCCCAAAACCATCTAGAAAAGTGCACCCTTCCTCAAGGATCACTTTGGAATCCTTAGTGCAACTTTTCAGTGGCTAGATCTCCTAGAAAGTGAAACCCTAGTTTCAAAAAGTACCAGAAGTATTTGAAAATCGTAGTACCAGAAGTACTAGAGTACCAAAGGTACCAGAAAACTAGAAGCACGAGTCCAGAAATCCACTGATCAATTTTGAAGGGGTAAAATTTGGATTTTCATAAATCTGACTACACCAACTTACTCATCTCAGCTCAGCGCATCTATCCCCTGGATTAGAATTTCAAAATTTGAAGTTTGAAAAATTAGGGTTTCCTCATAAAACCCTAAGTTACAGTTGCAGTTGCAGTCTTAGAACCAGTAGAAGTATCAATTTCATTTGCAGTATAGTGAAGGTGATAACCATATACACTCGTGCACCAAAGAAGATGAAGAAGAAGCTATCTCTTGAGATTCATAATATCTCATATGAAGATTGACTGAAAGGAGAAGAAGGCTCCAAAGATGACCGAACATTAAAACGAAAAGCATATCTTGTTTGAATCCTGAATCTGTCTTCCATATTTAGAATTGGTAGGCAACACCAAGTATACCCTGAAAGAGATGATGAAGTCGTTGTAGACTCAAAAGAAATCGAGAGTAAACCTGATCTTAGAAAGGATCAAATGAAGAGACAACTTCCAGGACTAGAAGACAGATGTTGTCAGAAGACTAGATCGTAACTTCAGAGACTCCTAGGAGATATGAAATATTTGGGATGATTCGCTTGTTTCAGTGACAAAGAAGGAAGCCAGCCAGAAAGACTAGGATATGAATTCTTCCGTGAGAAGAGAAGTCATTATTGACTTCCAATTTTGATCTATATAGATCAAACATGTTGCAAATGTACAAAGCCTGATGTATGTCCAGAGGAGTCTCCTAGAAAAATGGGAGAAGACTATGATGAGACACTTATTGAAGAAATAGTTCCAGTACTTATGAAGACAACCAAAACAACCATGATTCATATATAGTATGAGATGCAGGGGGAGAAATCCCCATATTTAAAATTTGACTGGAAGTTGGTGCAATACATTAGTTGGGTCATGAAGACATGACTATGATAGCATTATCCCCATGAAAGAAGAAGAGTTATCCTCGGTATCAGTTATTGAACCACTCTCAGTTTCAGATGAAACTATTTCTGTGATAAAATAAGAGGAGTTACTCTCAGATTTTAATAGCCACAGTGAGAATGAAGTAGTCATTCTCAGCCTCGAAGCATGTACAGGTGCAGAATACCAGATTCCAGAAGGAACAATTGCAAAGAGAGTAGAGGACATACTCCCAGAAAGTGAGACAGATAGTGCCTTGTAGAAAGCACATAGAGCTAGCACATGATTGTGCAGATTGAGTTGCAGTTGAGCAAGTGTACCAGATTGGTACAATGTAATAAGAAAAATTGATTTGAAGATTGAATATAGAAAGACTCATGTTGAAGAAGGATCTGTATGTGTTGAAGCAAGCTCCTAGAGCTTGATATGGAAGAATTGACAGCTTCTTGACGAGCTTGGGATTTACCAAGAGTAAAAATCTCTACTTCAAGGTTATGAATGATGAGTCGGTGATATTGTTGTTGTATATGGATGACTTATTCTTAACTAGAGAAGAAAATCTCATCACCGAATGTAAGAAGAAGCTCGCTTCAAAATTTGAGATGAAAGACCTTAGCCTAATGCATTATTTCTTAGGTCTTGAGGTATGGTATAATCCAGAGAGAATATTCCTTAACCAAGGGAAGTATGCAGTCAAAATCCTAAAGAGATTCGACATGTTGGAGTGAAAGTCCATGAATACATCCATGGAAACGAAGCTACTGGTCGACACTTCGCCATAATTGATTGATGCCACACTGTATAGACAGATCATTGGATCACTGATGTACCTAACAAACACCAGACCAGATATATGTTTTTCCGTGAACACCTTGACTCATTTTCTGGTAGAACCCAAACATGTGCACCTAGTTGCTGCAAAACATGTGATGGGGTACATTAGATTGTGGTCTCAGCTATGATGGAGATCATGATTTCACACTGAGTGGTTATACTGATTCAGATTGGGTTGGAAGTGTCTCTGACTAGAAGATCATTTCAGTATGTTGTTTCAGTTTGGGATAAGCCATGATCTCATGGCAGAGTAGGAAGCAATCCAATATTGCTCTCAGTACAGTGGAAGAAGAATACATTGTTGCGTGTTCTGCCAGTTGCGAAGCTATATGGCTTCGAAAGTTGTTGACCGGTCTATTCGACCTAGATATGGAAACAAACATGATCCTATTTGATAACCAGAGCTGCATAAAGATAACGGAGAACCCTATATTTCATGACAAGTCGAAGCACATAGAGATCTGATATCATTACATCTGTGACATGGTGCATAGAGGAGCTATAAAGATCCAATATGTTAGCACAAATGAACAGGTTGCCGATGTGTTGACCAAGCCTCTATCTCATGTAAAGTTTGAGCACTTTTGAGATAAGCTTGGTATAGTCCGAAAGGACCTCCCTCGAAAGGGGGAGTACTTTTGTGTTGAGATATGCCAACCTAGTATTGTGCTTCCATCTTAATTGTTGTGACATAAAGCTAGTCTAGTACTGTGTTGAGATATGCCAGCCTAGTACTGTGCTTCCAGCTTAATTGTTGTGACATAAAGCCAGTCTATTACCGTGTTGAGATATGTCAGCCTAGTATTGTTCTTCCAACTTAATTGTTGTGTCATAAAGCCAGTCTAGTACTGTGTTGATATATGCCAGCCTAGTATTGTGTTTCTAGCTTAATTGTTGTGATGTAAAGCCAATCTAGTACTGTGTTGAGATATGTCAACCTAGTACTGTTCTTCCAGCTTAATTGTTGTGATGTAAATACAGTCTAGTATTGTGCTTCCAACTTAACTGTTGTGTTGTGATTCCATATTAATTGTTTTGTTGTGATTCCATCTTAATTGTTGTGTTGTGATTCCATCTTAATTGTTGTATTCTGATTCCAGCTTAATTCTTGTGTTGTGATTCCAGTTTAATTGTTGTGTTGTGATTCCAGCTTAATTGTTGTGTTGTGATTCCAGATTAATTGTTGTGTTGTGATTCCAACTTAATTGTTGTGGTGTTTCCAACTTAATTGTTGTGGTGTTTCCAACTTAATTGTTGTGTGGTGTGCTATCTTAATTGTTGTGATGATGTGTCAATTTAATTGTTGTGATAATGTGCCAGCTTAATTGTTGTGATGATGTGTCAGCTTAATTGATGTGACAATGTGCCAGATTAATTGTTGTGATGATGTGTCAGCTTAATTGTTGTGATAATGTGCTAGCTTAATTTTTGTGATGATGTGCCAACCTCGTGCTGTGATGATGTGTTGCCAACCTCGTTTTGTGATGATGTGTTTCCAGCCTTTGTGTTGTGATATTACTTCTTTTGATGTTGTATCAACCTTGTGTTGTTATTGATGATGAGGATGTATTAGTGTTATACTAATCCATGTCGATGCATTTGATGATGATGATGCCACTTCAGCCTCTTTTTGAAGATGATGATGATGATGCCACTTCATCTCCTGAGTCCTTGCTGAAGAAGATGATGATGATATTATTTTAGCTTTAATACTGAAGATGATGATGATGTTACCTTAGCCTCATACCGATGAGGATGATGATGCTACTCCAACTCCATGTTGTTTTGATGATGCTCCAACCTCTGTGTTGTGTTGATGATGAGAATTTTTTTTGATGATTTATAGATACGTCAGTCAGTGCTCCAAGATGATATTGATGATGTTGTCCTCTCACCCACCTGTTGTTGTTGATGATGCTATCCTCTCTCTCACGTGATGTTGTCGTAGAATACCCTTCTTGTTAAGGGGGAGTGTTGAAATAATATAACTGCAAAGTGTATTCTAATTATTATTGTTGTATTATTCATTAGATCAATCCCCTATTGCGGATTGATCATGTCAGCTATTGTAAGAGACCAAATCCCCTTTTGCGGATTGGTCAAAACACAATTGTAATAGGTAGAATAAGAAGTTGTCCCCAAAATATATTAAAGAGGCCACATAATATATTAAAGGTGGTTATAACCACCCAGAAGAAGAAGTCGGCCCTACCATTGAAAAGACACCTCCACACGTGCCATAATTGTATAAATAAGGAGGCTAGCCCCTCACTTAGACACACACTCACTTGTTCATTGAGAAGCAAGTTCAGAGCTGTAGTTGGAGAGAGAGAGAGAGAGAGAGAGAGAGAGAGAGAGAGAGAGAGAGAGAGAGAGAGAGAGAGNCTGTATTTGTTTGAGTTATCTCTTGGCATTGTATTGGCTATCTATAATAAGGAAGTTTTGTTGGGTTTTCTCCCGCATGAGGGTTTCCCAGGATAAATGATGTGTCTCTTGTGATTGTGTATTTCTCAGTGATCCTATCTTATGCTATTGTTATCTAGTGAATTGGAAAGAACTCTAATAATAGCTTAAACCTTAACAAATCTATCATGAAAGAAGAAACATTCCTATTTGTAATGTTTAATGAAATAATATGATTGAGATTGTAATATTGTAGAATTATTCTAGAAAGTCTACGTAGGAATGAGAGATGGAGAGAAATGAGTAAATGTAGGGATGAAGATTGTTGAGAAAATCATGGAGATATTGTGGAGAGATCATAAGATATAGTTAGGGAGTTATTATTGGTACTAGTCGCGTATTTAGTTTAAATAACTAAGATAAATATAATGTATTTGTTAGGATCACTTAGTCTTATATAAAGTGATCATTTGTATCATGGAAAGATACCCATAAATGGTTGAATAATACCATCTCCCCTTACGGGAGCTGATAGCATATTGTCCCTTGATTTTATTTTAATGAAATGATGTTTGTCGTTTCACCTCTAATGCTATCACTTCTCCTATAAATCCACCTTCCTCCCTCTCCCTCCCCCTCTTTCTCTCTCCCTCTCTCCCTCACTCCCACCCCATCTCTCTCTC
>ML797473.1:55270-93106 GCA_009831015.1 Picea engelmannii
GAGGGAGAGGGAGATAATGAGAGAGAGAGACATCAACAAAGGGAGGGAGGGAGAGTGTGGTAGTGGATGGGTGAGGAAGGGATGGGGAGAGAGAGAAAGAGAGGAAAGGAGAGAAGAAGGTAAAGAGAGAGATGGGGGAAGAAGTGGGTAGAGACAGAGGGAAATAGGAGAGAGGGAGAGAGGGGTAGAGAGGGGAGAGAGAGAGGGAGAGGGGGAGAGATAAAGTGAGAGAGAAAGTGATCAAGTGAGAGAGATAGAGGTTAGAGGGAGAGGGGAAGATAGAGGAAGGGATGGAGGAGTGGGGTAGAGTGAGAGAGAGAGAGGTTGGTAGGGAGGGACAGAGAGAGGGGGGGGGGAGTTAAGAGAAAGTGGGAGAGAAAGAGAAAGAGTGGGGAAGAGAGGGAGATAGGAAAGGAGGGGGAGATGGGGGGGGGAGAGAGGGAGAGAGAGAGAGGKGGGGGGATGATTGAGGGAGGGAAAGAGAGAGAATCAGAGGGTGGGAGAGGGAAGAAGGTGGAGAGAGGAAAAAGAGAGTGAGTGGGGTAGAGAGAGAGAGAGAGGGAGATAGAAGGGGGAAACAATGGGGGAGAGAGAGAGAGGGGGAAGAGGGAGACAAGAAGAGAAAGAAAGAGGGGTTCGATAGAAAGGTAGAGTGAGGTGGAGAGGGGGAGATAGTGAGCGAGAGAGAGGAAAAAAGAGGTTGGAGAGAGAGAAATATACAGGGATGGAGGGAGGAAGAGAGTGGGGGGGAGATGGGGGTAGAGGAACACGTGCGTGTTCCTGAACACGTGTTTCTCAAGAATGCGTGTGGGTTCATAAATAATTCAAGTTTTCAAGTCTATGTGGTGGTTCGATGAGTACTGAGGCTATATGATTAAGAACATGTGTGCATTCCTAATCACCCCACTACCACTTTATCATCCACCAACTTTCTGCACTCACCAATTATAATTTATACATAATATGGTCCAATACTTTCCAAGGTTTAAATCTTAGGTATTACGTCTAGTCAAACCCATTTTTGAGCCCATGGTGACTTTTATTAATGATAGAAGCAAGGGAAAAAAATCTAATTATTAATTTTAATTGTAATACCCCAAGGAAGAGCCCTAGTTATATCTATGTATTGTAAACATGTTTTGTAGGCTGGTGAGCTAAACAATTGTAAGCTAGTAAGCTTATGTGCAAGTAGGCTAGAGAGCCTAGGTGTTAAAGGCTAGGAGCCTGTTTTGTACATGTTATTATGCACTTTGTTAATATAAAAACATCGCTACGTGCAGATTGACCATGAAGAAAGAGTGATGGGGGACTAAGCTTCCACAAGGTTTGGAAAGGGACGGGGCTAGGTATTTGGGCCTAGGGGCTAAGCTAGGGGGCTTACCTCTAGAGGAATAATATTTTAATATTATTTCCTGAAAACTAAGGTGGACATAATATGTTTTGTTATCCTAAGTTTCTGGTAGCTAGGGACGTAGGCTAAATGGAGTGCATGCAGCTCCAGGAGGACAAGTGTCGACCTGGGCTCATGCAATTAAAATCTGAAGCATTAGCTGTGTTGGGGATTTGCTTACCATTCTCGACCCACTGTCCAACCGTGAACTGACAACATCCATCACGAATCTATGGAACCAGTAAGCCATGAGTCAAATCATGCTGGTAGCTCGCGAGTCATTCTGCCACCCTCCGGATGAGTTCGCGAGTCCATTCTCCCATCCTCCATCTGAAACCGAGACCTTTGGTTTTTCCCTCTGCATAACCTCACACATATGAGAAACCAGTTGGGGAGGGAAAGGCCGACCTGTGTGTCCTGTGAACCCAGGTTTATCCACACTACAAATTTGAGTTCGTGCCTTAACCGTTTGGGGTTGTTGCCTTGTGTTCACCTGAGCCATGTTGTTTCTTAGCGTTAGGTTGTTTCCATTTTCGATGTCCATAATTGTTGTTGTCACCCGTATGCTAGCCGAATGTTGTTGCAGTATTTCTTAGGAGTTGAATTGAAGAAGTAGGTTGTCAGGCCTGTGAGCAACTCTCCCAGGAGAGAGAGTTTGTTGGGAAGTGAGTTCTCCTGGAAGGGAGTCCTGTAGTAGCTACAATAATTTGAGACTTCTGGTCCAGACTGTTGTTGAATCCCAACATAAGGGAGGTGTACTAGTCGATGGACTTGTAGTAGTGAAGGTGTACTCTCCTGGGGTGGAGCAGGTGTGTGGGGAATGCAGGTCTGTGAGCTATGGGCATAAGTGGCTCTTGGGATAAAATATCCTTCGTGTTTCTTTGTGCAACTTCCTTGTTGTCCTTGCCAAGCCTAGAATTCCCTTGCCTAGTGGAGTTTAGTCCCAGCTTGGGGGTGACCTACTGTTGAAAGTGATGAGAAACGCAGTCTAAGGCTAAGAAGTTTGTGGAAGGTCTGCACACAGTTGGTGGATTTACTCCAGCTAAAAGATAAGTATCATTGTTGTGCTTAATTATGCATTTTATGCATGTTTTGTGATGCTTGAATGTTATCATGTATTCCATTGCATGTGGATTTACTGTTGATCTTGTTTGAATCTGAACTGGTAGCAGTAATTCTGTGTTATCGTGATTAAGTGTTTTAAATTCATTAAAATGAATATATATTATATAAGCTGTAAATTCTACATGGTAGCATTACCCAGTCTCTGGAGGGTTGGGGATGTTACAATATGGTATCAGAGCATGGTTTTAACACTGAGCCTAGATGGGCCATGTTAGTGGAAATTGAAGCAAGAGTTTCGAAAGGAGTTGTTGTCGAAATGGAAAAAACTCAAGTTCTGACCCATAGTTTCAACACTGAGCCTAGATGGGCTAGATAAGTGGTCATTGGACTCAAGGTTTCAAGAGGAAATTATGTCTGGAGGACCAATTTCGAACATCATAACCTTCCTGAGTGCCAAGAAGTTACCTTGGCCATGTTACAAAGCTCAGGAGGAGTAGCGGTGTCGTAAAACCATGACAGAAGTGGTATTAGGCCGCAGAGTAATGTGGACCTTAGGATATGTTCGGGAGAAGGAGAATCCTTCACGGCCATCAGATATGGTATTGTTGCGAGGAAGTTGGCCGTGAATTCCTTTGGAAATCCGCAGAGTAACAGAGTTTGTTCTACATCATAGGATCTATTCGGAAGGAAGGGAAATCCCTTGCGACTGTTAGATCTGGAGAAGGTGCAGAAGGGTTAACTGGGAAGCCCTTCGAACTTTGTGACTTCGGTGAAGTTGATGCAAAATAAGAGAAATACTAAAGCCCTAATCTCTGAAGCCCCGAAGTGGATCTACATCGTAGATCTGGGGAGAAGAGCTTGATCGTTGGATTAACCAATGTCGAAAGTACAAATGCAGTGGTGAAGGGGGAAAGCGCTCTGGGTAAAAGAAAGCATAGAGGAGTAGAAAATCTCAATGTCCGAAGCTCCAGAGCCCGAAGAGCTGAAGTGGTGAGTCATGAGGACGTCAACTAGAGGTGACATGGACACATAGGATGTGTACCATGTGTCAGTGGGTTTTGTACTCGTGGAATATTGAAATTGAATTTGGAACGTGGTGCGTGTCACCCATCTGAATGGGCCACGTATCAACCGCTAGTATTCTTCCATGTGGCATCCTGTATGAGCAGGGTTAGTGGGGCCGAGGTTATGTAACATTGTTAAAGGTCAGAGGACCCACACTAGCATTGATCACGATACATCAAGATCAACGGCCATAAGGCATTGCGGGGACCCAATTTGCACGGAAGTTAATTATCCAAGGCGGTCCCGCAATCCAAACCACAGTTTCATCGAGGGGTTATGTGTTAGCATCAGAAGAATATTGGGATGAAAGGCAGGTTACTCCAAACCGCCATTGCATGCCCCGAAAATTGGAAAATGTTAAGTGATGTGACGTAATGACGTCACCAAAGGTGATTGGGAATGTTCAGAGCTTAACTGTTTGGGATGCGCGGATGTGAAATCCTCTGAAGTCCCGAAGACCCAGAACTAAAACACTTGAGGTTCCATAGTAAGTGTCTGTCGTCAGATGCTGAGTAGACGTGGATGGTTGATCCTCCCTACGTTGCGAGTTCGATAATCTGGAACTCCGAGAGATTGTTGTGTGGTGCTTTGAAATATTCTGAAACCAAAGGCCTGAGCAAGCACCTAGTGATCTAGTGCTTGGTCATGGAAGTGATCACATGGATTGGGGACTGAGAGAAAGGGGATAGTGCCCAAAAATTATTACAGAGAAGAGAAGAGCTCGAAAATAAAATGAAATATGAACGTTTTCTTAAATCAGATTGGTCTGAATGCGTAAAATGGTGAAGTATTGAATAAGTTTCAATTGTTTCTCTTCTTTAAGTTTTCGAATGCAAGGAGTGCACATTGTCTGCAAGGCATGCATTGACAGAGTTAAGTTAACCTCATAGAATCTTGGGAGAGATACCGTTGAACCTTCATCAGTGGAAGTGCAAGGAGTGCACAGGAAGAACTCTGTGTTGAGTTCAGAGAGAGATAGAGTCACTGAGAACTCTGTAGGGCTCTGCCAAGCGGGCATCGAGCGAGTAAAAGTGTCCACAGAGAGAACTCTTTGTCAAGTTCAGGGAGAAGAGTATCAGAGGAATATACTCACAAAGTTGTTGAACACTTTGTAGAAAACGCTCAGCGAGGTGTGCTTTGAGAAGAAGGTTGCCAAGAGGGCACAAAGTTTTCCTTTGAAAGGAAACAAAAGGTTCAAGACCCTTAGGAGATTGAGTAAATCCAAAATCTCAGAAGAGATAACGCAAGGAGTACATGGGAGACAGGCTCATTCTAAGTCCTAAAGTTCAGAAGAGATAACTCTTATGAGAGAGAAGATGAAATCCAGGAGGCAGACTCGCAGGAGAAAGGTCAAAGGTTGAGGCCTTTGAACACTGACAAAATATTCCAAGGCGGAAGAAGTCAAAATCTAAGGAGGAGGAGCGACAACAGCCATCAAATCGTTTTTGGGGAGGAGCCTTGACCATTAGATCAATGTCCAACAAAAAAAGGAAGCGCAGAGGAGAGGAACAGATCCCATCCGTTAGGTCTGAGCGCAAAGGACCAGCGACCGTTAGATCCGAAAGTAAGTGCATGAGACTTAACCCTTGTGTGCGCAGGAGAAGTGGACTTGTCAAAGTCCCAAAGTCTTGAAGTGATTTGGGACCATCCATTGTAAATGAGGAAAAGTGGCGTAAGATCCACAAATTCAGAAGTTTGTAGATAAGGAGGAGGAGAAACAACTGATGTAATCTTGGTCGTTGATCTGAAAGTGGATGCATGGCGCCAGATCTGGAACTCCAGGTTTGGAGCACTTCGGAGGAAATCAGAGGATGAAAGTGTCGAAGTCCCAAAGGAGATATTGATCATTGATCGAGGAGGAGGTTGAAGGATCATTGATCTGGTCTTGGTTGAAAATAGTTGAAGTCCCAAAGAGAATCAAGGTCGTTGATTTGGAGAGGACACGTGGCAGAAGATCTGTCACTCTCGGGAAATTCATTTCGGAGATTTGTGTGTGTGGAGACGTGAGAACTCCAGAAGGCCGGAGAGCCAGAGTTCATCATAACCGTCCGATTGTTGAGGACAAGTGTCATTATATCTTGCACACCGGAAGATTGGCATACGGGGAAAAGCAGATAGTTGAGAGTTGAAACTCCCAAGGGTTGGAGAGTCGGAATCAACCGTAGCTATTGATTTGGAAGGGAGCTATGTTTCGACATATCGTGTAGATCTAGGAATGTGTGTGAAAGGAGTAAATAAGGTATAAAAGGGGAGACCGATAACATCTGTTGACCGCGGATCATTTCCAAGGGATTGGAAATCGATGGACAAGCTAGATTGCGGGGCCAGAACTTGCTCGGATGTTAAAAATCTGAGAGCGGGCCGCAATTTATACCACGTTTTGAACAAGTGATGTGTGGTGGATGGAGGTGAATTGCGGGGGGAAAAAAAGTTTGGCCTAAAAACACTCTTTCCCATGCCCGCAATCACAGTTTTCCATGAGGTCATAGCCCAGAGTCATATGAAGGAAAGGGCTAATGAAAAAGGGGCTAGCGCCTGAAACTTGGAGTTTTGGAAGTGCGCAGGAATAAGCCCGCAGGTCTGTTAGGATATATGCCTAAAGGAGAAAAGGGGGCCTGTGTATAATTGTTTTGGGTTCAATCACGAGCCTAAAGAGTCAATTCAACTCAAAATATTGAAAGATCCTTTAACCGGGCGGTCAACAGACCCCGCTGAGATAGGGGCACTGCGTCAAAAGTGCTCATGGAAGAAATAGTCATGTATAGTGACTACAATGAGAGAACAAGAAGATTCATGAATACAGGAATAATTGTAGACTTCTGGGATCAACAAGGAAAAGTTTTATAGGGAGACAGAAGTTGCTGCAATTTTTGTGGAAGCAAGTCTGTTACGACTTGTTGGGTCAGCCAAAGGAAAGAATGCTTGCATGTTTGCAAGTGTTGTTGGCGATGTTGTTGCTTAAGGAGGGAAGAAAAAGAGAGTTGAAGTGTTGGTTATAAGTTTGATAAAAGAAGCATGAAATCTTCTACTGCCATCAGACTTTCAGGTAGTATAAAATTTATTAATGGCAATCATGCAGGTATGGGTTTTTATTACTCTTTTTGCATAATTGTTGAAAGGAAATTTAGGTAATAATTTCCTCAGCTAGAGTTATTATATAAAATCACATGATTATATTATTTGAATGCATACCACTGGATGTGGTAAAGGCTGGAGGCCTATATTAATTCAAATCTTTTTAGCTTCTGAATGCACACACTGACATAGTAGAATGTCATGTTAATTTGGTTATGGAGTAATAACCAAAGAATTAAAAGATAAGAACTTGTTATAGGAATGAATGAGAGTAATCTAGTCATGTATGAGACTAGGACAGGGTTGGATATGGCAAGCTACGGATATGGAAAGGTTATGAGCCAAACAGATACTAAAATCTTCCTAACTTTAAATAAAACTTGGACTGCAACCTTTTTGCTAACACTAATGAACACCACATAATTATATTCTTGGTGTAGTGTTCGGGTCAAAAAGGAAGGCATCCAATTAATTGGGAAGACAACAGGAAATGTGTGGATATTGTGTCAACACATTGGCTAGAATTCCAACATATGGATGGTGAGATACATGACTGAGATGAAGAGCATTATGTAATTCAATGCAAGGTGCACTGGATAAGTATGCACTGAGAATTGCACTCATGCATAGTAAGAGATAGAATTGTGTACTAAATGCAATGGCTGAATGAGTTTTGTAAGTACATGCATATATATTATTGCATGGAAATAATTGTTACTAACAACTGAAATGTTGTTAACTCATGAAGTTGAGGACATTTCAGGGAGGTGTTAGACATTGCAACAGGAAAGTTGCAAGTCAAGTAGTCACATGAGCATTGACTACATGAAATTTTCTTGTTCAAAGAAGAAATAATGAACTTACTGTTATTAATTATGAACATGCATATGCATAGAATGACGAGTCATTCTAGTTTATTAAATTGTTGGGTAATTGTGAATTAATTGCTAGGTGCAGGAAATTCTAAGATCACTGCATAATATTTTGTACGTATTGCAATTGAATTATGATGTACAACAAATACTGACAATTTGTTGGTTGTATGAAAGATGAAGCATTACAAGAAAAATGGTATGCATTTTGGTGCCTGTGGAAAACCACAAGGATGGCTGCATTCATAATATGGCAACAACCAAGATGAATTATGAAATAGAATTTCATGTTTTGGGGAAAAAGTTGAATTCCCTTTTGAACTAATTGGAGTTCCTAAATGAATTCTTTTATGTTTTCTCATGATAAATGCATGTGGGTGATGCAAATGAGATGATGTTGATAAAATTTAGAATGTTGACTACAAAGAGTAGCTCGGGGAAGATGTCAATTTGAGACATCTGAGGGCAGTTGGAACTCCTCGAGCCACGGTGCTCTAAGACTTCTGGTTCGACCTGTTGCTGAATCCCAAGGAAAGGGAGGTGTAACAGTCGATGGACTGTGTGACAGTGAAGGTGCACACTCCTAGGGTGGGACAGGCATGTGGGGAAGAGAGACCATTGGTTGGAATGCGGCTGGGGTTTGGTACCTTGGTCTAGACCAAGTTGATATGGAAGTCTTCTCAATCAAAAGATAAGTATCAATTCTCTATTCATTGTATGCTATGTATCTCGTAATTCGTATATAGGTTATAATGTTATTAGAATTGCCTATATATATATTGCATGTATGTTCTAATGTTGCTTCCGAATGAATAGGTGTACGAGTAGAGTGTTTACGTCTATGGAGTCATAGCATTGCTGAGAGTTTATCAATGGATGGAACATCGTGGATCTACAACCATTCAGTGCTCTCAATGAGGTTTAATTAAAGCATGTAACAAGGAACAATAAGTTGAATGCTTCCTGAAGAAACTCTATGGAATAGAGAAATTGAGTTTCAGTTGCCGTATGGATACCAGAATTGGTGCTTGAAAGTAAAGCTGGATAATGGGCTTCCAATAGCTAAAGCTTGGAGATTTTGAAGAATTTTTGAATTATATATGTGTAAGTAAGTTGCACCGAGGACAATGCAAAAATAAGGGGAGGGGATTGTAATACCCCAGGGACGAGCCCCAGTTATATCTATGTATTGTAAACATGTTTTGTAGGCTGGTGAGCCGAGCAATTGTAAGCTGGTAAGCTTATGTGCAAGTAGGCTAGAGAGCTTAGGTGTTAAAGGCCAAGAGCCTATTTTGTACATGTAATTATGCACTTTGTTAATATAAAAACATTGTTGCATGTAGACTGACCACGAAGAAAGAGTGATAGGGGACTAAGCTTCCACAAGGTTGGGCAAGGGAGGGGGCTAAGTATTTTGGCCTAGGGGCTAAGATAGGGGGCTTACCTCTAGAGGAATAATATTTTAATATTATTTCCTGAAAACTAAGGTGGAAATAATATGTTTTGTTATCCTAAGTTTCTGGTAGCTGGGGATGTAGGCTAAATGGAGTGCATGCATATCCAGGAAGACAAGTGTCGACCTGGGCTCATGTAGTTAAAAGCTGAAGCGTCAGTTGTGTTGGGGGTTCGCTTTCCATTCTCGACCCACTGTCTAACCATGAATCGAGAGCATCCATCATGGATCTCTGGAACCAGTAGGTCATGGGTCAAATCATGTTGTTAGCTCATGATTCATTCTGCCACCCTCCACGTGAGTTCGTGAGTCCATTCTCCCATCCTCCATCTAAACCCGAGACCTCTACATCTTCCCTCTGCATAACCTCGCACATCTGAGAAACCAGTCGGGGAGGGAAAGGCCGACCTGTGTGCCCTGTGAACCCAGGTTTATCCACACTACAAATTTGAGTTCATGCCTTAACCGTTTGGGGTTTCTACCTTGTGTTCACCTGAGCCGTGTTGTGTCTTAGCATTAGGTTGTTGCCATTTTCGGTGTCCATAATTGTTCTTGTTGTTGTTTTCACCCTTATGCTAGACGAATGTTGTTGCAGTATTGCTTAGGAGCTGAATTGAAGAAGCAGGTTGTCAGGCCCATGAGCAACTCTCCCAGGAGAGATAGTTTTCTGGGAACTGAGTTCTCCTAGAATGGATTCACGTAGCAGCTACAATAATCTGAGACTTCTGGTCCAGCATGTTGCTGAAGCCCAAGGTAAGGGAGGTGTACTAGCCGATGGACTTGTAGTAGTGACGGTGTACTCTCCTGGGGTGGAGCAGGCATGTGGGGAATGAGGGTCTATGAGTTGTGGGCGTAAGTGGCTCCTGGGATAAAAGATCCTTCCTGTTGCTTTGTGCAACTTCCTTGTTGTCCTTGCCAAGCCTAGAATTCCCTTTCCCGGTGGAGTTCAGTCCTGGCTTGGGGGTGACTTACTGCTGAGAGTGATGAACAATGTGGTCAAAGGCTAGGAGGTTCGTGGAAGGTCTACACGCAGTTGGTGGATTTACTCCAACTAAAAGATAAGTATCATTGTTTTGCTTAATTATGTATTTTATGCATGTTTTGTGATGCTTGAATGTTATCGTGTATTCCGTTGCATGTGGATTTACTATTGATCTTGTTTGAACCTGAACTGGTAGCAGTAATTCCATGTTATCGTGATTAATTGTTTTAAATTCATTAAAATGCATATATATTATATATAAGCTGTAAATTCTGCGTGGTAGCAGTACCCGGTCTCTGGAGGGTCGGGGATGTTACATTAATTAACTTATGATAGCACATTAAATACCTAATCACAACCTTACTCTCAATGGGAGGGAGACCAACTTCTAAAAGAAGGATTACATATGATATAATACTACCTTTCAGAACATGTGTTCCCTCCTCGGAGGTCACAGGTCCGAATCCAAAGGGGGGTAGGGTATGTACACCTTCGTAGACTTTAACAATTAGATCGTTGTGGAGAGGGGGTCCCTTGTACCACAAACAAGGGGGGCTCATACACCAATTTGGTGTTTGGCTTGGTTGTGACCTTAAAATTAGATTATTATTATTATAAAACACTCTTAGGCTTAGTGGAAAAATAAAAATGAAAAAAAAATACCTCTTCTAGATTTGGTCAATTTGAAAAAAACAACTAATGTATTGAAGATTGATCTCAAGACTTGAATTGACTTTCCAATCTCTATTGATTATGCTTTCAACATTATAGTTCTGATTTAGTTGGTGATGAAAATAAATTCCAAGATACTCACAAAAATGGGCTTCTTCGAAGTTATTAATATTGTGAGCAAAATCAAGGTAGGTGATTTTCTTGGACTTAATGATCATAACAATGTTACCAACTTAACGAGAATTGTGACCTCAAAAAGAGAACTTTGGCCCAAAAAACCCTTATTTTTGCAAAAACAACCCCCAAAGCGAAAAGTGGTGCTATTGGTAGCACCATTTTTTCAAACAGGGTCAAAATTACAACATTTTTCAAGCATGGCCTTCAAAACTCATACAGTAGCTCAGAAAAACCTTAAAATCAATACCTAAATAAAAAAAAGGTGACGCTACCTAAAGAAAAATATTTTTTTAAAATGTTAAAATTATAGCTAATTACAACCTAATAGAAATTGTGGCCTTGACAACAAATCCCTATGCAAATAAAAAACCCAAAATTGGACCCTAAATGGTCATTTGAAAATTTATGTCCTAACTTAAAAAAAAAATTAAGTTAAAAAATAAATAAAGAGAAAGGAGAAAATCTTCACATTTTTTTTAAATGAAGAAAAAACACATTTAAAAAAATATATTCTAAACCCAAATTAAAAAACACGTGGAAAAAAAACTAAATAGAAATGAAAAAAAATTAAAATTTCGGAGGAAAACAATAAGTTTAAAAACATATATTCAAAGCCCAAATTTGAAAAAAAAAAAAACATTAAAAAAAGGTGGAAAAAAAGAAAAAAAAAATCCCCAAAAAACAACAATTTAAAAAACTAAATAAAATGGATGGGGGTGATGCCCCAACCCCTCCCCCGCGGGCCAGGACTAGGTCCAATGGTAGCCACGGGGCCTAGTCCTGCGGTGAGGGATGCCCGACATTGTCCCCGGGGCCCTCCTGTCGACATAAAGTCGTCATCGACTGTTTGTCGATCGAAGGGCCAAGGGGCGATGACGGGCATCGCGGGCCAGGACCTGGTCCTATGGTCACCATAGGACCATGTCCTGGCCTACAGGGCAGGCTGAGGCCTACGTTTATTTTTTTTTTTTTTTAAATTTGTATTAAATTTTGTAGTTTAGGTGTTTTAATTTGGCTTTTTTAATATACATTTATATAAAAAAAAAGTGTGTGTTTTTTAACCTTTTAAAAATTTTGGTCCATAAATTTGAATTTTTATCCGTTTTTTTTTCTTGTTTTAGCTCAGCTTATATATATTTTTTGGTTTTTTTTTTTTTTTTCCTCTTTAGTTTTTAAAGCTTTTCTTTAATTTTTTTATTATTATCTAAATTTGTTTTTTATTTTATTTTTAAATTTAATTCTTTTATTTTTCTTAGTTTTTTTTAGTTTTTAATTTATCAAAACAAATTTGAATTATATTTTTTTGCTAAATATTTTAAAATAGTGTTATTTAACTACAATGATTTTCTAAATATTGAAGTAGAGGTAAAAAAATGTGTTAAAAATGATATTTTCCGCTATATTTAAAAAGTATGGAACCGTAAATTAATTAAGGAGACTAAAAATCTTAATTTCAATAAAATAATTGGTAAAAAATATTCTTAAGATTGAAAGAAGCATGGAAAAATGACTAAAAACACAGTTGAAAAAAAATAGAAGAATTTGAAAATAGATGGAAAAACAAGCATTTAAAAAAATAATGTGGAAACATTATGGATCATAAATTTTAAAATATAAAAAACCCACCTAAAAAGGGAGGGGGGTGCTACCAGTAGCACCATTTTTAATAACAGGGTAAAAAATGTGACCCTCCAAAAAACGAGATCTTCGAAGAGTTCTCGTTAATTTTGTAATTATGTTTCATTAATTTTGTTTTATTATTATTTATTAACATACCATAATTAGTGCAAAATATTTGATAATTTTAAGTTGTTTGTCAAGGTCATAGGGAAAAGGCCAACATCATTCATGTATAGAAGAGGATACTGAATTTACTCCTTCTAAATTCATGCTTGCACAATGTGCTTCCATTAGAGAATCCTCCAACCTATCAATGTAAATATCGAAAATAGTTGGAGACAAATAACAACCTTGCTTAACTCCTATATTTCAATTGATTTCTTTCAAACATCTACTGCTATTTCTAAACTTGAAAATGACCCTTTTGTACAACCTTATTACTACAAGCCTTAACCCAAAAGGTACCCCAACTTCTTTTGTCTAGGGACCATGTCAAAAGATTTCAAGAGTTGACAAAACAATGAAGAATATTAACCTTGTTGTTTCAACATTATTTAGCCATAATCCTCAAAGTGATTAGGTAGTCTAATGTCAAGTGATAACTTCAAAAACCAACCTACCCTTAGCTCTCTTACTTTGAATTTTGAGCCATGAGATAATATTCTTCTCCATTATTAAACCATACAACTTAGCCAAAAGAGGAATGCTCATAATAGTCTTATATTTTGAAGGGTTGTTTTTGTCATCTCTCTTAAAAATAAGAACAATAAGGCTTTTAGTCCACAAATTAAGAAAACCTTACTTGATTGCTAAGTTAAAAAGGTTGTGAATATGAGGAATAAAGAATAGAGCTGCTGATTTTTATAATTTTATCTTGATAACCTTCAATGCACTACTATAATACAAGGCCTTAATGTCGAACTTTGCATTGCTTCCCTTTGTTGTTATTATTATTTTTATTTTGAAGTATGATGCAAAATTTGATGCATTTGGGGGAATCAAACATTGTGTCATTTTTGTGTCACATTTGTGTAGTTTTTGCATCGTACATGCATCACCTTTTGCATTGTGTTTCATGCAAATTTCATTTTGTGTCACATTTTGCAAAGGAGGCAAAGACAACTAGATCTCATTAGTAAGATTCATTCCTTGTTTTCTCTTGCATTTCTCCACTCCTCTTTTAGAGAGGTTTTTGGTTTTTTTAAGAGTTTATTTTGAGGATTTTTTTGTTGGTTTATTACATGTTATGGGTGTGATTTTTTCTAGATTTGTAGTCTCATTGATATATAAAAATTGTGTTGTATTGAAGCCACAAAATTTTCCTTATTGAAGTAAACATCTAACCCATTTTCACAGTGTTTTTGTTGCAATGTTGGGTTTCCCTCACCATATTGTATACATACTTTTAAGGGTTTCAAGAGGGTTATAATGTCCATAAGGGTACCTTTTTTTCTCCTTTTCTTTTTCTCTAGTTTTGTGCAATGAAAACGACAATTTATTAGAGGGTTTTCAAGTGAGTTTCTGACAGTTTAAAGCCACATATAATAGGTATATATTTTTATTACTATGGTGGATTTTTTATCCAAGGATAACCTTGTGACATCTCTTCTCTCTTCCCTGGAATATCGAAATGGTGGGAGGATCAAGTGCCATCAATAATAGCAGTTGGTAACCCAGGGGATTTGATTGGATTTTAACCCTTGACTTATGGCCTTGTCATGGAAACATGCCTTGGGTGGATGGCTCAACCAATTGGGCTTGTTATCCCCCATTTCTAGAGATAACTAAGGAGATGATGTCTCGAGGCCCTTAGGTTGCATACATATAGTGTCGAGGTAAATCGATTCATGATGTCCACTTACATAGATGGAGACCCTCTTCACCACCATACTTCTTTGGTTCGTCGTGATGGCATCCACCACATCAACCTGTTTCTGGAAGATGATGGGTCTTGCTCCATGATACACAAGTCAGGTATTGTGGTAAGTGTCACTTTAATACTTGAGGCATTTGGATATGTTGCATTTAAAGCTTCTTTTGATTATAGAATGTCTACTTGGAAATTACGCTCTTTGCCCTATTTCACCTTGGTGGTTGACATTGTGCCCTAGTAAGTGGTCACCTTTGGGCATGGGTTTGCTACATGGAGGTCTCATTGATGAGTCTTCACATCATTCATGATCATACTTGTCACTTTTCACACTTTCATCATTTTTGTGTCCCCATCTTTTGGGATTTTCGAGTGTATTGACCCAAGAAGGTTTTGTACCTCAATTCATGTGAAGAAGGGGCTAAAGGCCCAGAGGGAATGTAGCTGGAAAAAGATAAAATCCAAAATTATAACCTTCCAGGTGCTTTCCCAAAGAGGTCTTGAGAACAATGAAACGCTTCTCCCAAAATAAATTGAAGACCTGCAAAAGAAAATTTCACATATATAAATGTCCCACTTGTTGAGGGATCTACACAAGTGCGGTGTACCCTTTTCTTTACCCATATGACACTCTATATACCTATGGATTCAAGTGACATTGTGGCATTGCCTTCAAGTCTTATGTTACCCTTTTGTTATGGACTTTAATTAATTAATGGAAAATGAATGGACTTGAAAAAAGGATGCATTGAAAATGAAGGTGCAACACACCCTCTACAAAGGCACCCATAAATGAGACAATACAGACCCTTGTATGTCATGAACTCCATGCCCAAAATTTTTACCCCCATCCATTCCATATTCTTTACATTACTTAGAGAGGGGCTACCCAGTAAACACTCCTTGACTTGAGGAATGAATCACCCAATAGGTCACCTTGACAACCCTCCCATACCTAAACTTGGCAAGTTGCATAAGGTATTTGAGCACTTGTTTAATTTGATAGGGTAGTTTTGATGCACATGTTTAGGTGGATATTGTATTAAATGTGATTTTACTTGCTATGATACATTTGACTTGAGACCCTTGGAGGGCACACTCATTCGTCTTTGCAAGACCTTGTTTGGTGGCCGTTTTCAAGGAACAAGCCTAGCTTGGGCCTTCTTGTGGGCATAAATCTCATGGATGGATGCCATGACCTAGAACTTGGGGCAATACAAATGATGTACGTTTCCTTTGAAGGCAAGGTAAGACACTGTGGAGGACCTCACCTAGCCCTTACCATTCCAACGACTTACCTTTTGAGGATAAAGCGCTGGACTTTTGGGCTTGATGTCTTGTTTGGGGCTAGGGTTTGATGATGGTGGTGATGCTTGATGAGGATTTGGCATGATGGATTGGAGGAGGACACATGGCCTTTGGAGGCCTAGTGCTCTCTTCAACAACCTAACGACTTCCTTAAAGTGCCAAAACATCACCCTTTTAGGGTATGGCGTCATGTTTCTAGGGTTTCTTTGTGTGTAAAATCAAATTATGAATTTTAAAGGGGAAATTAAAGGGGATCAACCTCCTTAATTGTGTTTTATCCTAATGATATGTGGAATTTTTTTATTTTTAGTCCTTGTATAAATAAAGGGAAAATATAATTTCATTTTCACAACTCACTCTAATCCAGATGGATCTCAGTGGCCATCCACCTCTTCCATTGAATCACCATTTTGAGCCCGCGGTTTTGATAAACCATGATATTCACCCTTTTGATGGAGAATGGAATGTAATGTCATCTTTATTTTTTAATTCCATACATCATTTAATGATTTCTTAGTGGTCTTATGTACATGTCTACAACATAGCTTTAATGCACCAAATCCCATTAGAACTTCGTAGTTAAACCCGCTCAGGCTAGAGTAGTACTGGGATGGGTGACCGCCTAGGAAGTCCTGGTGTTTTACATGCCTATGGAATTTTATAAACTTAGTCCAATTTATCCCACATGCATCATGGGAATTTTTCTCCTCTCACTCTCTCATATATAATTGAGGTGAAGGAGGCACTTTAAGCATGCAATGGAGTGTGATGTAAATCTTCTTATGAATGAAGCATAACCAACATATCTTTCTTTTTAGAGATAAGCTACCCCATTTTTCCAGATTTTGTTCTACAATGTTTTTCTATCTTATTCTGTAATAGAAGTTGTGTTCTACAATGTTTTTCTATCTTATTCAACAATAGGAGTTGCGATTCATTGTATTTCTATGTTCTCTTCTATATTTTTGTGTATTTCATTTTTATATCTTGGTTATATTTTTTCCTTCCTATCGTTCTCAAAATAATCTGGATTAGTGGTATCAGAGTAGTCTGCTCCTTGTCATTTCTTAGAGCAGGTCCCCGATGAGGTCAGGGTATAGAGATTTGGGTCTCGAGCTATTTTTTCTTGAGGACAACCACTCTCACTAGCCCAAGCGACCTCCCATGGCGGAATAAAAGAGAGATGACATATCATGAGATCCTTTCAAGACGTTGCTCGAGGAAGACCTCGTGCAAAAAAGGAACGAGATGATGGAAAACTTCGCTCAAATCCTTTGAAGACTACCGATGGAGGCAGCCGAGGCATCTTCGACAAGCAACAATCTCGCAAGTGTGATTCCCTTCAAGGTATAAGTCAATTTTGATATCCCTTTATTTGAAGGCCAGATAGATGCAGATGCTCTAGAAAAATGGTTGAATCTACTAGAAGGTTATTACTCTGTCCAAAAACATTTCGACAGTGAAAATATCACCTTCGCGCTCCTTAAATCCCTTCCCCATGTCAGATCTTAGTGGGAAGGTTACTGGGAGAGGTACACCGTGGATAAATCTACACTATTTGAGAGAGAACCCACTTGGGAGGCCTTTTTAGATGCCCTAAAGGAGGAGTTCTACCCTGTCGGAAACTATGATGACCAATACATGAGATGGACAACTCTGCGTCAGAAAAGAGACCAAATGGTGCTAGAGTACACCAACATCTTTCATACCTTGCACTCAAAGCTGGGTATCAAAGACTCCGAGCGACACCTGGTTTTGAAGTACCGCAGTGGTCTACACAGGTACATCCAAACAAATATGGATTTCTTGGACCTCTCCTCACTGGGAGATGCTTATCGATATGCAATCAAAATTGAGTAGAAATTCAAGAAGCATAGTAAGTGGGAGAAGCATGAACAGAGCAAGGAAGGCCAACCTCAAGAGAGCCAATCCCAGATGCAAGCAAAGAAGGGTAACATGAAGTCTAAGAAAGACACCAAAAAATGGTGTGAGTTCCACAATATCCCTTGGCACAAAACTAGTGAATTTCGCTCAATACAGTCATTGGTGGCCGAGCTCAAAGACAAAGAGTCGAACACCGACTTGGACCCTGATTCAGAAAATAATAAAAGGAGACAGATTGTTGATGCAGAACCCACTACTACTATCGCAGCTGCAACAATCCAACCAGAAGAGGATCCTGAGGAGAGGGAGCGACTCTTCCATTCACAGATGTGGGTGAAGGGGACCCCACTGCATTTTATTGTTGATAGAAGAAGCCAAAAGAACATCATCTCACCAGAGGTTGTCAAGCAGTTGGATTTTCCAACAACACCACACCCGCAACCATATGACATAGGTTGGCTTCACTAGGTTCAATATCTTTGTGTCAGCCAGCAGTGTCGCTTGTCCTACGACATCAAGCCCTTCAAGGATGAGGTATTGTGTGATGTTGCCCCACTGGAAGTCTGTGATGTTATATTAGGCCAACCATATATGTTGAGGCATCGTGATGTTTATAAGTCTCAACCTCATAGCATCATTGTTACTATGGGGGATCAGCTATACCAGATATCAAAGGTAGTTCTGACTATTGTCCCACCGAAACAATGCCACAAAGTAATCTCTCATACTGTAAAGTTTAGCCTCTTCACAATCCGATTAGAAGGTGAACAAAAGGACACTGCAGCCACTGCAACCTCATCCCAAGACCTTTCTATCCAGCAGAAGTAGATCGACAAGATTGTATATGAGTACCAAGATGTTCTTGTTGCACCTACGGGGGTGCCTCCACACTGCCTAGTCAAGCAAGGTTATAATAGAACCCTTCATACTCTCCATTTTGCATATTCACCGACAGATTCCTCCCACACTTAGGTGGATCATGCTGCTAGATTGGTTGAATGAATCCAACCCCTCCAACAATAAGTTCATGACATCCTTCAACAAGCTAAGCAGGACAACTTCTTCAGCAAGGCAAGAAACACACTGAGCTTCAAATTTAGCAGAATTCTCCCCGTTTCCCAAGGGAACTTGATGCAATGGGGACCATTGCTTCCTAAGGGGGGAGGAATTATCTAGATGGATCTCAGTGGCCATCCACCTCTTCCACTGAATCACCATTTTGATCATGTGGTTTTGATAAACAATGATATTCACCCTTTTGATGGGGAATGGAATGTAATGGCATCTTCATTTGTTAATTATAGAAATAATTTAATGATTTCTTAGTGGTCTTATGTACATGCCTACAACATAACATTAATGCACTGGATCCCATTATAACTTTGTAGTTAAGCATGCTCAGGCTAGAGTTGTACTGGGATGGGTGATAGCCCAAGAAGTCCTAGTGTTTTACATGCCTATGGAATTTTAAAAACTTAGTCCAATTTATCCCACATGCATCGTGATAATTGTTCTCCTCTCACTCTCTCATATATAATTGAGGTGAAGGAGGCCCTTTAAGCATGCAATGGAGTGTGATGTAAAGCTTCTTGTGAATGAAGCATAGCCAACAGCTCTTTCTTTTAAGAGATAAGCTACCCCATTTTTGTGTTCTCTTCAATATTTTTGTGTATTTCATTTTTATATCTCGGTTATATTTTTTCTCTCATGTCGTTCTCAAAATAATCTGGATCACACTCTCTCTGGAGTGAAGACATTCTTGGCTGAAATTTTCGCCCTCTTTGGGAAAATCGTTTTCTCTACATTCTTGGCTGAAATTTTTGTCCTCTTTGGGAAAATCGTTTTCTCTCTCTCATGAAAATTTTTGGATGATATCTTGTGTATTGTGGAGATAAAGAGGTGCACTATCTTCTTGGAGACTTGTCATTGCATGTGGATGAAATTTGCTTGGTAGATAAGGGTTTGATCTTGCTATATTGTGAAATTGGTAAGACATTTTCTGCAATTGTTGGTAATTTCTTCTTGTTTCATCTTGTTCTTGTTTATAACCCTCGGAGGAGTATAAGGGGGGGAATACACCCTCCACCAAGTTTATCTTATTTGTTATCGGATAAGTCATTTTTCAAAAGTTTCTAGAAGGAGTACAAGGGTGTACACCCTCCTATATTTACCTTCCTAGGTCTTGCATACTCTAGGAAGTAAAAGGGATTACACCCCTAGAGGAGTTGCAAACCTAGCCTTTAAACCCAAGACTCCATAACCCATTGGCAAGGCACTAATCTATTTTTGCATTGGAGAAATAAAATACTTGCATTGGAATGCATGATTTTATGAGATATTGAATTTCTCTAAATTGGAATCAATTCTATGCTTTACTAGCTTCCTTGAGCCACTAGGGCATCTAGCTTAACCAAGGATATCTTGATGCTGTTATAAATTTAATGCTACAACTATTAGGGTTGTAGAAAACCTCTTCTTTTGCTCAAAACTCACTTGCCAACCGCGGAAATTACTTGTAAACTTGTACTCTTATTATACTACTTATTGGGACGATATTTACCCAACCTACAATCCGCGCGATAATGGGGCTAACCTTTTTTTTTTTTTTAATTGAAGGAAATGAAGGTGCACTTTAATCCATTTATGTGTGCATGAATCACAAGATCATTTAATATAATCTTTTTGGGTGTAACCACATGTTTGAACACTACCTCGAGGTGATTCTATGGCTCTAGGAAAATCCCTCATGGGAATTGAACATTTCCCACTGGTGAAAAGCTCCTTGCTCCTCATCAATGGATCCAACACATTTGGGCATACTTTGGTGGATTTTCCCATTAACAAGCTCACGAAATCTCTTCTAAGTATTTAGCCAATAGAGTTTTCACGCAAGGCATTTGTTAAAAACTTTGTGCCAAAGACATTTAGTTTTCATGTAGTGTTTATAAAAATTCATGTACTAATGGAATGAAGTTTTCATACAAAGTGTTTGTAAAAAATGCTTGAGCCAAGGAAATGTAGTTTGCATGTAAAGTATTTGTAAAAAATATTGAACCTAGGAATGAACTTATTCATTGTCCTCTAAGTTGATTCTTTCTTTAATGTTGCAACTTTTCCGTATGAAATCCATTTAGGCACATGATGCACCATTAGAAATCCCTTGACAGGCTCTTTCTGGAGATGTACTTAAGAAAAAAATAAATCTTAGAAAAGCTGTTGACATTTTGAAGTTAAAATTGTCGATTCTTTGTATAAAATTTAGTTTTTAAATTTCATTCTACAAGAAAAAATTGATATATGGATGTTACAAACATCGAAATATCAATGCATTTATAACAACATTAATTCCCAATACCTTGCAAAATCAAGATTTATGAAAAGGGGTGATTTTAATGTTTTTAACATTAATGCAATGTTGATTTAATGTGGTAATTTGACCCAAAATGTAGTAGTGCCAATAATTCATGGTTACTAGGTGTATGCTCTAGATGTGATAGTTTACGTTATGTGACTCATTTCTCTAGTTTCAATATCATTTCTTAGAGGTTGTGATTGATGTTATGCGATTCAATTCTCTAATTTTAATCTCACCTCTTCACCCTTGTGAACATCACCTAATCTAATGTATTCCAAGTGAATTATTCAACTTCAAATATTTCATAATGTTAGACTACTTAAGGCACACTATATAACACCCCCCCCCCCCNCCCACACAAATAATAATAATAATAATAAAACCTTGTGAAATTCCCTCTCCTCCCTTGAATATTAGATGGAGGGTGACTCAACTACAACAACTGGTAACCCGAAGGGACTTAACTAGATTTGAACATGTGACATATAACCTCCCCATCAACAACATGCTTTAGGAATATGGTGAACAAATAATTGAGTTAACTCTTAGGGATTAGCCACTATATACTAATTTAAAGATCATTTTCTATTTTATGGAAAAAAAAATGACAACTTTCAATATGAAAATCTTATTTCAACCTTGTTTGTCAAAAAGTGAGTTTTATATTTCAAGTTAATATATATACACCGTGCATTTAAGAAGTTTCTGATAATGAATTAATGAAACCATGATAATGAATTAATGAAACCATGCTGGTATGTTGTCATTCGAAATCATAGTTTCTAATTATATATTTAGACTCGAATAAAATGTTAAAAATCGAATATAGAAACTTGTAAGGGTTAAAATATTGAATATTAGACCTAGAAAAGAGTAAATGAGATTATAAAATTTTCTACTAGCAATGCTATTATTTACTTATAAAAAATATATGAACAAAAGAGAATAATGTTAATTTTTGAGACTAAGTTTGCATTTAATCATTACAATGAGTTTGTAGCCATTGTCACTTTGGCTTGGGAGGTCCATACTAACCACTAACTAGATACAATTTTGTTTCCAAATTGGATTTTTGATGGGTGGGTTACCTATGGCTAAATGATCACCACGGTTAGAATTCTCCTTGCAATGTTACCATCAAGCTAATTTATTTTTTATGTTTTGAGTTTTTATATTCCCTGTCACAATTTTTTTTTTCAAAAAAATGTATCATTCAACAATGAAGTTTTGTTAAAAATATTACCCTTCAATAATAATTTTTTTTCAAAAATTATCCAAGTTTCATCTATTTAAGAAATCAAATAATAGTACATTGCCATTTCGTGAATCTCATACCCATTATCTTCTTAAAATGATTCTAACTAATCTAAATTCTAAAACCTAGAGTTTAGTTCAAATACTACATTGAGGAGGAATAACACAAATATTATGAGAATCAATTGATATCATTAAAAAAGTGTGAGTGTTAACCCTCCTCATCACAAGGCACTTCGTCTTTATTCTGAGACTCCAAATTTGAAATTTCTAAAATTATATCGTGTGAGGTAGGTGTTTTGACATACATGGGGAAGCTACAAAGTCTGAGGGGGCCATCGTGTGAGGGAGGTGTCTTGAAAGAAGGAACACTCGGCAAACTTCGTGTTATAAAGATCTCGGGATGTCCAGCATTAAAGAAATTGCCCATGGGTATAGAAAAGTCACCCAGTTTAACAGCATTATACGGTGATGGTGGGGAAAGATGGTGGGAAAATATAATTGAGGAGGATAATAATATAAAAATATATTTGGATAAAGTATTTAAAACTAAGAAAAAAAATAAAAATAAAAATAAAAATAGGTGAAATTATTATTTTTATATTAAGTGTAATAATGTAAATAAATATATAAGATATCAAATTAAATTGAAAGTTTGTATATATTTTTTTTTTTATGGCAGAGCATATATTATGTGTAAATATTTTTTTCTTGTTTAAATTTAAATTTGTAAAAAATATTTTTTTATTTTTATAAAGTGATAATATTAAATATGTTTTTATAGTCTTAGTGGTGTAGAGCAGTTTGTGAGGGAGTTAGCTGTTAAGACATTCCATAAATGAAGTTATTGGTTCAAATCTTTGGGGACACCTCAAATCTAGCTATATTAAGGGTTGGTGTCGTCCAAGATACCGAAGTGATTTTGAGGACATTAGTTTTTTCAATTAAATTAATTATGCATTTACAAAAAATATTATTTTAATTTTATATTTAACTTGAGATTTTTTAAATTCCAAGAAGATTAAATTTTTTAAGAGCTATGTTTTTTAAAAGTGTAAGAAAAAAAGTTTGCACCATAAAAAAATTTGATCTTTCTTCATAATTGATAAATTTTAAATTTAAATGAATCTATACTAAATTTTAATATATTTAATTATTAAATAATATTAAATGGATCACTTAAAATTAATATCACATTAAGTTGAAGAATAACCTTCATCTTCTTTGAGTGTTTAGCTAGACCCAATTTGCAAGACTGGATTACCTATACACACAGACTGTTAAGGGATTCAGAGTGGAGATTACCGTACGTTTGTATACGTGTTATGATTTGAAAGATTAGTGTGTCTCTCCCTCATTTTTTGAAATTATATATATATATATATATATATATATATATAAAATTTAAATTTTAATATAATTATAAAATTAAATTTTTTAGTAAATTAATTTAATTTTTAAATATAATTAGTTTATTAATATTAATAATTAATAATTAATAATTTATAAAATATTGTAAAAAGGTTATAGGTTCAAATCTAGAGGGGTAGGGTATGTATATTTTTGTAAACTTTACTAATCAAATTGTTGGGTAGAGGAGGGTCCCTTGTCTCACAAACAAAGAGGTCTCATACACCAATTTGGTGTGTTGACTTGACCGTGACCTTAAAAATAGATTATTATTATTACTATTATTATAAAAATAAGATGAATATATAAAAATAATACTAATATAAATATGAAAATTTTAAATATAAATATTTATGTTATTAGTTTTTTTATATTTTTTTATAAAAAATTAATATATATATATATATGAAAAAGTTAATTTTTAAATACAAGTATTTATAAGTTGTCGGTTTTTACATTTAGTTAAGATTTTTAATTTTGTCACTTTATATAAATATAAATTAACATAAATGTGAAAAAGTTAATTTTTAAATACAAGTAGTATTTATAAGTTCATAGGTTTTTACATTTAGTTATAACGGTTTTTAATTTTTTTTTTTTAAATAAATTATAATCAATATTTTCTATTCATTTTATCTTCAAAAAACTTTGAAAACATAAATATTTTGAAAACATAAATATTTATGTTCTTAATTTTTTTTTATATTGATAGGATATCATTTTCCCTATTTTTAAATTTTGTTAATGTAAAAATTATTTTTTTATAATATAATTATTTTTCATATTATTAATTTAATTAAGATGAAAATAATTTAAAATTTTATAATTTTATAATAATGTGATATTATTATATTATTATTTTTTTGTTAATATAATTTTTTTTTTTAAATTTAAAATTTTAAGTTGATTTAATAAGAATATTTATATTATAATTTTTTGTTAGTATTAAATATTTTAGATATTATTTTCGAGATTAATTGCGTAGAGTAAGTTATTAATCTATGACCCATATCCTTGAGTATTAATCGCAACTGACCAATAATTCTTATGATTTGAATCATCTGATGCAATGAGTGCTAAGTGGGCTATTCAAATCATGATAATTATTTGTCACTTGCGACTAATACTCATGGATATGGGTCATAGATTAATGACTTACTCTACGCAGTTAATCCCGAAAATGATATCTAATATGTTGCACTGCGGAGGCCCCTATATGATTAAATATTTTTTCAAATTCAAGTTTTTAGGTTGATATAAGATCATCTTCCATGTTTTTTTTTTGTAAGTGAGTGTAGATTCATGTATTACTAAAAGAGATTATGGTACAAAAGGAGGGGGGACTCCCTGATCTGCCAAAACGGAAACTAGACCAGGGGTTCCGAAGTTGCGTTTTCTAAGAAAGCAAAGGGGTATGGTGTTGAAATAATGTAACTGCGAAGAGCATTCTTATTATTTTGTTATTGAATTAAATCCCCATTGTGGATTAATCATGTCATTATTATTATTTTTATTATTAGATTAATCCCCATTGAGGATTAATCAAGTCGGTAATTGTATAAGGACCAAATCCCCTTTTGCGGATTGGTCATCGGACAATTACAATGTGCAGAATAAGAAGTCGGCCCCAGCAGTTATAATGAAAGGGCCAGATTTAATTAAAGGTGGATTTACCCATCCAGTGTGAGAGGTCGGCCCTGCCAGATGGTGACTCTTCACACGTGCCAGATTGATATAAATAAGAGGCTAGCGCCTCACTTCTAACACACACTTCACTTACTCATTCTCTTATGAGGCAAGTTGCATTTTCAAGTTGGAGAGAGGAGAAGAAGGGTGGCACATTTCTTGGAGGAGGATTTTCTGTATTGGTTGAGTTATCTCTTGAACATTGTATAAGCTATTTATGATAAGGAAGTTTTTGCTGGGTTTTCTTTCCCTAGAGGGTTTCCTAGGATAAATGCTGTGTCTATTGTGGATGTGTATTTCTCAGTGGTCTTGTTCTTATTATGCTCTTATCTTATGAAATGCAAAGAACTATAATAATGGCATAAACATTAACATATGGTTGGGCCACCACCTTGGGAAACCGGCCCAGCCCTACCATATCAGTTTTGAAGAGCTAAAAAAAAACATATATGTAAAAAGACACAACATATAAAAGGAGGCTGACCCTACGTTGAGCAACAGGACTTGACCAATTGTCGACACAGCACTAGTCCAGGATGATGAGATGTTTTTTGCCTTCTTCCTTCCTATCCTTGTTCTCAATCCAGGTTATCAAAGAAGAGATGCTTCAGAAATTCAATGCTTCAGATGTGACAAGTATGGACACATTGTGAGAAATTGTCCACCCAGGAAGAAGGGAAGACAATATGCTTCCACTGCTGACATTGATCCAAATCCACCTCAAGTGAGTGAAGAGAAGAGAGAGGAGAAGTACTTCCTCTAAAGGGACATGGCTACAAACTAGGTAAATCTTTTGATCTATAATTCTATAGTTGATTGCATTTTTCAAATAAATGAAGGATATTATTCCTATTACAAGAGCTCTTGAAGACTTGGACCATTACCCCTGGTACATGATTCCAAACCATATTTAATTATTTACTATACAAGAACAAGCAGAAACGTTGTCCTTGAAGAAGAGATACTGCTTCAAAGGTCCAGAGAATCACAAATAAAGATTGACAGTGAAACAAATACTTTCTCTCCCTTCAACAGTTCAGAGGGAGACATACCTTACTCAAATTGATCCAGTTGTTCGAGCTGATATATTCAGAGATATTGCAGTAGGGGATAAAAGGCCCACCGAGACTCGCTCTGCAAGAGACAGAGAAACATACAAATCTCTCAAGGCACATCCTGAGAAAGCAAAAGAGTTTCTCAAGCTATACTTCAGTCATGAGCCACTTCATTGATGTTGAGCCTCCTTGTCTTTGAAAAGTAACAAGAGAACAAGTATGGAAAAATGCCATAACTGAAGCTTATTGGTATGTCCTAAAAGAATTATTCAGAGACCAGAAGAGAAGTCTGTGATGACTTCCAAGTGGATCTATAAGATCAAGCATGCAGCTGATAGAAGTATTGCGAAATACAAAGCAAGATCTACAGCCAAAGGTTTCTCACAAACAGAGGGAGTTGTCTATGATATGACACTTGATTCAGTAAGCCCGAAACACCTCCATTCAGACTACCAATCATGAGTTGGAAACCATATCAAATGGATGAATTCTTGATGAGTTTGGATCTTAACTAAAATATTGTTGATCCAAACCTATATTATTACAGTGTTGGTGACAAGAGCTTGTTTTTGATGATTTATTCATAAAGTATTGTTGTTGAAAACAAGCAAGTATTGATTTCTGATTTTTATGATACACTACTTATTGAGACAAGGAGTATGACAGAGAACCAATGAGATTTTCCTAAGTCAAGAAAAATATACAGTGGGAATATTAAAGAAGTTTAGTATGACAAAATACAAATCCACCGCGATGGATCCAAAGAAGAAAATTGATGATGATTCAGACGAGACTAATCCACAGTTGTGTGGATCGTTGATGTGCCTCATTAACACCAGACTTGATTTATGCCATGCAGTGAATGGGCTTAGTCATTTCATGAGTCAACCAAGACAGACTCACTAGACAACAACAAAACACGTATATACGAGGCACAGTTGGATATGGCCTAAGATATGCTTCCAATATGAACTTGAGTTTGTAGAATATGATGATTCAGATTGACCAAAGAGTACAGTGGACCAAAAGAACACATACAATTGTTGTCTTACCGTGAAGTTTGTCATGGTTTCCTAATATAGGAGGAAACAAAATTATGTGACATTGAGTACCATAGAGACAGAATATATAACAGTGAGTGTGCAAAGCAATGTGGCTTCACTAAACTCCTAACAAATTTACTTGACCATAAGATGGATCCTATGATGATAAAGAGTCATGTGAGAATCCAGTGTTTCTCATCAAATCAAAACACGATGAGGTGAAATACCCTTATATCAAATATATGATGCAGAGGAAAATCGTACACATGCAGTACCTTCCTACACATGAGTAGATTATCGACATCTGTACAAATTGACTTAGTGAAAAATGTCTTCCTAATTAAGAGGGAGTATTGATGACTCCAGCCAAAAACAAAATTCAGAGAACAACTGTATGAGACTTGGCATGATGAAGAATGCCTCCCTAGCTGAGAGGGAGTGTTGATGATTGCAACTATGTGAGACATTCTCCGGCTTACAAACCTGTGAGGTGTGGATCATTGTTTCTATATGAAGTCTTTCTCTTAGCTTACAAACCAGATAGAAATCCCCTTAAAAGGGGTACATGGTTCCTTCCTGAGAAAGAGTTGGGAACATAGAGATGACCTCCTCCATTCAAAGAGTTGAGAAGAAATCCAGATGATTATCCAGTGGGAAAGGTGATCTATTGAGTTAGGACATGCCTATGGTTGAGCACAAGGTGAACATGTGAAATCCCAAAGTGTTGGGTGCATTGTCATGAGAACATAAATGAAGATGATGCATTGGCCTCCTCTGAGAAGCATAGTTGGTGAGAAGACTCCAGATGATTCTCCTGTGTGAGGCAATGGGAAAGAAGATCTGTAGAGTGGACGTGCCTGTGGATGAGCAAAGGTGAATGTGTGAAGATCTGGTTCTTCTGTGTAATGCAGTGAATCAGAGCTATGACATCCCTATGGATGTGCCCCTAGTGGATGAGCACTAGTGGGTGTATCATATCCTTTGCTATATACTGTTCAAGAGTCAGACCTACCTGTAACCCTAATTGTTATGTAAAGGGTACAGGTCGGCCCCACCTTAATATGTTGAACAATAAATGTAAAAGATAATTAATATTAATATTAATATTAATATTAATTATTATAATAATAATAAATAATAATATGTCTTAGAGAGGTCGACCCTGCTGAGTCAATAGATGCTTCAATTGATAGGACGAGTCTAATACAAGTAAAGGGAAATTCCCTATTGTGGAATCATATCTATCTTGCGAGTTTGGAAATTTCAGCTAGAGTTATAGGGTTTGAGCACCCTCTTGTGTGCTAGGTCTTTCTTGGTGGTAAAGGTATTTCTCTTGAAGACTATAGCAAAGGATTTGGCTGGGTTTTCTTCCCTTGTTGAGAAGGGTTTCCCAGGATACATTTTGTGTTCTTGTGCATGGTGCTTCTTCTTGTGATCTTGGTTGTTGCAGCATTAATGGTTATGGTTAAATGATAAAATGGAATGAACTTCATGATTAACCTAATGCTTGTGAAAAATCAACACCTTACACAGTTCAGACAGACAGGATTAGTTGAGGCCTTCATAATAGAGTTCCAGTGGAAGGCAGTGGTTGTATCCGATATATCGGAGCACAGGTTGGTGATGTTGTTCACCGAGGAATTGACAGAGCCATTGAGGGGTTGGGTTAAGGATTTCTGTTGGAAATATTGTCATTGATGTCAACAGTCGAAGTGATGATCTGTAATGATGAATTATATCAGATGAGATTGTCATTGATGTCAACATGTATATTAGTCAATAAAAGATGTCAAATTGTGTGCAGAGATCGAAAGAGCGAACAGGGGAAGCGAATAATCAAAAGATCAAAGCTCAGAAGGAATAACACATTGCACAGAGAGGAAATATGTGACTATTGTTGATCACGATAGGATCAATAATGATTCAATGATCAAGCTCTGAAGGAAGAACATATTGTATAGATGTCGTCGGGATCAGTGAAAAGACTGAACAATTGATCAATGAACATAAAAGGTGAGAAGTGTCAGCAACCATCCGATCAAGGAAATTGATGGTGTTGATTGTCTCATATAACGGGCGATGGTCATATGGGTGACCGTGAGCTTAAGGATCGTTGGAATATATTGACCGTCGGATCAAAGTGCGAAGAACCAACAACAATTAGATCTAGTGGAGCTACAAGGAGGATAAGACCATGAGTAATTCAACACTCCAAGGTCGTGAAATGATTTGAGCCATTGGATCTAGAGGACACATGATGAGCGATTGGCATATCACTGACTCATAGATTAGAAAAGTCAAAATCAGAGTCGCATGAACTCGCGACACGTGATGTCGTGACATGATCGCAGTCATCGATCAGAGGGAGAGATCTCGGCCGTTGATCTGGAGCAATTAGGATAAGCGAGGTAAAGAGGTTGTGAGTTCGAATATTCCAATACCCGTCAGCCTTCGGATCAAACCCGATTTCTTGTCAAACTGTTGGATCCGGAGGAAGGTGCAAGAGACAAGTTCCAAAATCATCGGGACCATCCGTTGTCAAGGAGGGAACGTGGCGAAGGGTTATCATTTCACTGACTCGAAGAGTGAAGAAGTCAAAGAGAAATTCGTGAGAATTCACGAAAAGCAAACTCATGATTTGATCACAGCCATCGATCAAAGGGAGAATGAGGACCGTTGATTCGAGAAGGACATGTGGCATACCACGTCAGTAGACTACGTTAGTAAGGACATGTAGCACAATCAGACAATTACAAGTGTCAAGTTGATTCAACATTTTAGGTACATGCAAATCATGAATATGAGTGACACATGGCAGCTACTCGGCTCATGACACATCATCAAATGACATAAGCAATTACGTCACTCCAGGAGTTTTTACCACTGCACTCACCCAATGTCCCGAATTCCCAAATGCCGAAGTGTCAAAGGGCCGAAAGGCCGAAATCGTGAAGAGTTGAAATGCTGAAAGGTAGTAGGGCCGAAATCACGAAGGCCGAAATTCCGAAGTTATGACAACCATCCATCTCAACGCATGATTAAGTCATAGACTTCAGATTTAGCAGTGGAAGGATGAGTGTAAGGATTAAACCTGACCGTTGATCTGTCTCCGCAAAACAAACGTGAACCGTCCGATTGTTTCGGCGATATCGTAATCGGGAGTTTTGTAATGTTGTAAGTCACGAAGACCCAAAGGTCGAAGTGCCGAAATCCCGTCAGTTGTTTGTCTCATCAGAAGATCAAATCATGATCGTTGATTTCGTAAAGCGCTCAAGCACTCGTTCAAGCTTAGCATTCGGTCACCACCATTGGTCATATTCTATAAGAATTTTAAAAGGAAATTATAACATGTCGCTATAATTAGTAAAGCCCGTGGTTATGTAATGCACGGTCATATGTGATGGTTTGAAGGAAGTGCCTCCATGGAATTTGGTCTCTGAGAATATAACAAAGATTCAGGATCGAGTTTAAAGGATTAAATTGATCCATGAATGTTATCAATTTATGGAAAACCTTCACCGTAAAATAAATAAACATTAATTAAGATTGATTAATCAAAGATGCGCGATGGTCGAAGAATGAACCGATATACAGTCATGATTAAAGGAGAATAAATCATGAAAATATGAATAAAGAATCAAAAGGAAAAATAATATTAATTAAAGTTTAGTTTAGAATTTTAAATGAAAAGGTGCAATGGTTCAAATAAAGGGACACGATGTTTTAAATTTTACACCAATTTGAAGATTATATAAACGAGAAAAAGTGGTGAGAAGAAAGTGTCTCTGCACTTCAGAACAAAAGATAAAAAGTTGAAGCAGATTCCAAGAAGATATCAGAGGAAAGAAAATGTGAATTACAAAGAATATGAAATGTCATGATGAGTGTCTTATATATACCTCTGATCATAAGATCAAATTGATTCTATAATGGATCACTACTACTGGAGTTGAATAAACTCTAGTTGGATAGACTGGGTTCAATCAACAAGCTGGGTCTTGCAGCAAGTTGGGTCTTGCGCCAAGCTGGGTCTTGGCTGAGAGTTGGTGCTCTCCGAGGGGTTGGTGCTAAAGAAAATCCTTTTTTCACATATATTCATATTACTATGTTCATATTTATTATACAAAAGCTTATACAAACATCTGGTGTCATTGTGTTCATTGTAATTATGATGCGATTGTTCTTAATTTGTTCAATTGTGTTTTAACTGGTAACTTGAAAGAAGAAAAACTAGAATAGTTCACACACTAATTCACCCCCCCCCCCTCCTCTTAGTGTGGGCCGTGTGTTCTTCAATTGGTATCAGAGCGAGGTTCCTTCAAACACAGTTTCAACACTAGAAGGCAGATCCCGAAGAAATGGGTGGACACATGGTTCTCTCTGCAATTGAAGCTCCTTTATTCGATGGAACATATTATTCCTCATGGAGAGAAAATATGAAAAAAAATTGAATTCAAAAGGATCCGAGGTTTGGAATTCAGTAGTAAGAAAGCCCTAGGACTTAACTACATCAAATAATCTATCCAAAATTACAGTCCAAAGAAGAGCAAGGAAGAACAATGAAGTGGCATTGAAGATTATTCTTAATGGATTATCAGATATAGTCAAGGCAAGCATAGGACTATGCACATCTGCCAAGGACTTATGGCTGAAATTAGAAAAGATGTATCAAATAAAAAATGAAGACACAGAAGACATTCCTATCAAGGATGAAAATGAATACTCAACCATCAATAAAAGTAAGAACTCTCCACAGTATTTCGACTGAAATAGCAGTGATATTGAATCCTCCTCTGCAAGAAAAGAAGAAAACTCAAATACAATAACATAATGTTCTGTTAGCATCTATCCCATGGAAGAAGAAGAAGAAAAGCTATCAAAGGCCAAAGAAAAGGTCGATTGGAGTCTCTCTGAATACCTCTATCACCATAATGAATCAAACTATAGCTATCTTCATGACTACACTCAAGAATTCCTTGAAAAGAGTAAAAAACATGTCTTGAAAATAAAGGAAATGATCAAGGACAGTGATAATATAATATATGAACATGATAATCAGTTAGAAGAGAAAGAAGAGGAGATCGAGAAGCTGAAGAAAGAAATTAATCAATTAAAAGAAAAGGAGAAGGAAGATGATGAGCTTGGCAATCAGAAGCATATCATGGAAATAAAAGAAAATCTCAAAGACAAAAAGGAAATCATATTTGAGCAAAAGAATTAGTTAGAACACAAAGAAGAAGAGATCAAAAAATTGAAAACAAAAGTTGTTGATCTAACAAAAGAAAAGGATGAGAAAATCAAGAGATCGAAAAATGAAATCAGTCAAGCAAAAGAAGAAAATAAGGAAGATGATGTCTCAAGCAAAAACCTTGTAGATCTAAAAGAACTAAGGGAAAGTTATGTCAATCTTAAAATTCAACTTGAAGAAGACAAAAGGAGAGAAGAGGTAGTAAGGAACCAGTTGGACAAAAAGGAAGAATCCTGTCATGAGCTAGAAGCAGAAATTGTGAATCTTAGAAAGAAGGTTGAGAAGTCAGATACCCAAAACAAGTTCTTGAACAACTCCATGACCCTGGATGAGATCTTGGATAGTCAAAGATCACCAATGACAAATCTAGCCTTGGATACTATAAGGAAAATATCAGTACCCCTAAGAAATCTAATGCAGGTCCTTCATTTGTAAAAGTTGAAAACAAGTCTGACACAAGTTATTCATTTGTAAAGAGTGAAGACAGGTCCGATGCAAGTCTTTATTTTATAAAAAGGGAAAGCAAGTATGATGTGGGTTATTCATGTTCAAAGAATGAAATCAACATTACAACATTTAGAAGATCAGATCAAGAAAGACATCTAGAAGCTACTCATACACCTCAAGGCAAGTTCAGAAGAGAGACACCTTCGTGGATGAATCAAAGAAGGTATGAGAGTGTCTTTAAAGGTTATTTTTTTTATTGTAATGAATATGGTCATAAAGCCTTGGATTGTAGGCATCATGGAAGAAAACAATTTGGTGGGTTCAACAACAGTATAAGATGTTGGAATTTCAATCATGTTGGACATATTGCTACACATTGCTACACCATGAGATGCTACAGTTGTGGTAGATATGGTCACAAAGCCCATGACTGTTGGAACTCAAGAATATAGTGAATAGGAAATGCTTCACACAATATGACTAGAAGAGTAAATAAGATATGGAAAAGAAAATCCAAAGTACCAAACAAAAAGGATGATGAATATATTGCTCCTGAAAGTGATGATGTTTATAATAGGAGTTTGGTAGGTGAAACTTCTAATGAAGAATATTCTCAAGACAAAGATAAAGAAGCTTCTGGTGCACATAATAATGATGTTGACGATGAATCTCCAACACTAGAAAGACAAGAAGAATTGAGTGTTGATTACCTCAGAGATCTTCCAATCCTATTTTAATGATACACTGAAACTCCTCCTCAAAATAAAAAAATAAAAATAAAAAAAAATAAAAAATCTCTGTCCAGGAAGCTGCAAGGATTAATAGTAATAAGAGAGGAGATTATGGAATGAAGATGTTATCATATATTGGAATGAGGTTAGTAGAGAGGAGATCTTATATTGGAATGAAGATGTAATCATATTCTTTTGAATAGAAGACATGCTTCCATTTTGATCTCTATCTTGTGTTAAGATTATGGTGTACTTACTGAAGGATGGAAGGGCCCCCATGCATTGATGCCAATACACCTATGTGTTGTATATAGTAGGTAAAATTTGTCATTTGTATATTCATGCTATTTTATCTTTATGTTCTTTTCTTTAGTAGTTTAGGATAGACAACTTCAAATCCTCACACATATTGTGTTGTGCCTCTAAGATTATGAGCTCCTAGTTGACATTAAATCGTTGAGAAATTTATACGACATAGATTGCACTCAACATTTTGGCGCCGTTTCCAAGGAGGCACAAGTTAGGATTGAAGTTTAGTTAGATAGGTTTACTTTTTCATATCTAATTGTTAGAGCATTGATTTTCATATTGTGAATGATTTCTTGAATGAGAATTCAATATGAATCTTTGCTTTCAACAGTAAGGTATCAATCATTTCTATTTGGTTGTTTATGCTTTAAAGTATTTTTTTATTTTATTTAAAAAGAACTAGTTAAGTTGCTGATAAATGTGAAGAAACTATGAATACATCTCTTGAATAAGAGTTTAGTATTTCTTGCATTTACAGTATCTAAACTAGTTTGAATACCTTAGACTAGTTTGAATGCTTTATATTTTGATTGAATGAAGAGAAGTCGTTGATATATGATAAGGAATCTATGAATGTAAATTCAAATGGAGTTTTAGAATTTCTTATACATACAACACTTAGATTAGTTCAAGAGTTATTTTTATTTCATGAGCTAACTTGTGTGAACAGATAACTTGGTGACAAAAGGATCTTCATAAAGGAGTTTAAGTTGAGCTTTTTGATTTTTCTTTTCATACTTAGTTAGTTTCAAATTCAGTTTTTAAACCCCCCATTTCTTACTAATTCATCTACGGATGAGAAATTTGACTATGTTAAACAGGTACATTTTGGAGAAAAAGAATAATCTTGAAGACTAGTTCCAAAAGAACCTTGCGCAAACTCCAAAAATAAGACAGGTTACTCACATTCTTGCAAATCATAAGGTAAAAATTTTAAATCTTGATGTGAGCATTTTCAAATTATTAGTCCATAGGTGGCTTCATTGGAAGCATTCTTTTACTTAAGAAATAAAAAAAATCTTTCAAGCAAGTTAGATAGAATAAATTATGAAAATAAAATGAGCTCGTTAGAAGTTTTTAGTCTTATTTTCAAAAATAAAAAATAATAAATCATCATGAATAAATGAATAAATTCAGTGGCACAGTAAGAGTTGCTTCATCTTCGGATTTCTATATCTTGTTTCTGTATCACGGGTAAGCCAAGAGCTTGATTATCGGAAAGCTTTGCCTTTCGAGAGTCTAAATGCCCCCGCGACATTGCAGAAAGAGTATAGACAATGCGAGGTTTTGTCGCAAATCTTGATTGTGTTTATTATCCATCCACGCTAACCTACATAAATAAAATTAATTCAAGAAATAACAATCAGGAAGATCAAAAAATATATTGAATTATTTAAAAAAAAATAATAAAAAAATCTTGCCGGAAATTTAATTGCAGATTTGCTATCGATCGTTTGAGTCCTAATAAAAAAAATCTTCTCTTGTATTATTCTCTTCTATTACCACTGAGAGTATGGCCGCCCATTTGAGCGATTGATGTCGGGCACTCCATTAAGGTTGATCTTCTTGGCAATGGCACCTTCATCCACCACAGTTTGCTCCGGCATCTGTTCAAAGAACGAGAGTTGAACTCATCACTATTGATTTATTTTGATAGATGAACCCAACAACAATTGGTCAAAAGGATATCACTACAGATGTGGGATCTCACTCATTTGATGCGGAAAATGCTATTCTTGTTAAATTCTATGTCAGACATTGATGGAATGACATTTATTTGGAGATTATGAATTCGATTTTGTGCTAATTTTATATATTCAACCATTATCCAAATATGCAAACCAGTTATGGGATCCAAATATTGAGCCTTATTTGGAGCGATTTGATGATTATGATGGAAATTCAAACGTGAATATGAGTGGCTGGTTGTTATGCATTCTACAATAGTCGATGGAGAAGCTTGAAGCAGAACTCATGATATATCGCAATCCCAATCTCACCCTGCACTCTAGTGATTACCAAGCATTGAATCCACTCCAAAGGAAGAGCTGGATCTTGGGCTATGGATTCTTGATTTCTGACCAGGAAGAAACCGAGTATTCAATGGAGAACACTAGCACTGTCAAAGTCAAGGAAGAGGTGACTCCAGATCGAACCCCAAAGTTCTCTCCCATTTGCAGCAAGAAAACGTCTATACCAATGCAGTTATGGCTGATACAAGACAATTGCAAGAGGAGCTTTATAACAAGTTAAGAGGACGGATCCAGGAAGGAGGCTGAGAAACATGAGTATTATCAGATTGGAGCATTCAAGGTGAGCCCGGATCACAAGATGATTGCATATGCAGAGGACACTAAAGGTGATAAATTTACACTGTTTATGTCATTGATGCACAAAATGGAGAATTGATTAGCAGTCCGTTAATGGGAATTGTCGATTCTTTGGAATAGGCTGATAGTGAGACACTTGTGTACATTAATATGGATGATATACATCGACCCTTTAAGGTATGGAAACATCATCTGGGTTCAGATCAGTCTGATGACACTTGCCTATATCATGAAAAGGATGAAGAATTCTATTTAGAGCTTCACCAATTCGAAAGCAAAGAGTACCATTTTGTTGTATCTAGAAGTAAAACCACACAATTTTTTCTCTACCTAAATCTTTCTGATCCACAGAAAGAACTGAAATACGTAACTCAGTGCGTTGAGGGAGTTGACACAGTAGAGTTGCAGGCATTCAAGGATTATCTTGTTGTGTATGAGCGACAAAAATGCTGGATCGAGCTCGGGAATGAAGAGATTACGATCTCGAATATGAAGTGTTCAGTTGTTGCAATCAAGATGTAATCAAGACCTATCGGTGACTCGCAAATCTTATTGGCATTCTGCACTGCAATCTGGTCGTCGACGAGGCCGATCCTTCTTGCAGCATGACCGTTCCTATCAAAAAAACCACTTTGCACAGAATTCATGTAGCGCAAATGAAATTTATTCAGTTGGATGGTAATTTGCATGGAAACTTCATATTGTTGTATTCTTTATAACATACTAATCTGTAGGACACAACAAATCTATAATGTCGAGCTCTTTGCCATGCACATGTGTTATCTGACATAAATAAGGAGTAAATTTACTTTTCATGGCTATTTCTTTAAGAATGGATTGATACTAATATCATGAATTGAGTTAATTTCAACACTTTGATTTTTCTTAATCTGTTTTATTTGGTATGAAATTTTTGCATAAGAATCATGAAGGAAATGGCCATTTCTTCTTGAACACACTTATGTTTTCTTTCTGCCATTTTTTTTTCTGCAGGTTATAGGTTAATCAAGTGATCAGTAAGGAGATTACATTGTGATGACAATTGGTCTTCCAAAGACAAATTTCATGAGAAACTCTAAAGAACTAGTCCATGATCATAACCGAAATTTCTAGAAAATTACAAGTTCTTGCAACTTCCTGTAATAGCTTAATGGTTGGACATGTTGCATGATAGATTAGCAAAATTCAAAGAGCTGGGGTTTGTTCCTAAATGTACAAGGATGTTGAAATACCTATCCACCCTTGAATTCCACGTCTACAAGTAGCTAGTCAATGCTAGTCAAACTCAACTATTTTAGCAAAAAGTCCAAAATTAAAGAGCAAATTTGCTATATTTGAAAAATTGAAACCATAATTCATTTTTTTTCCCAGCAAGAGTCATTATCAATTTTTCATTACCACATACACTTCATTACATTTTCTTCAATCCTAACCCACCAATAAAACCAACAAAGGTCATCTACAAGTTGTTTGGTCCAGTTTACATATTCATTGTCAGTTTCCTTTTTCCTACACTTGCAAATAAAACCTTGCTT
>ML797473.1:100647-134452 GCA_009831015.1 Picea engelmannii
GATTGCATGAGGACATGCAATACCTTCAGTTTGGGGGTATGTTGGGCCTCAAAATAGTCCCTATTCTCACTCCATTATTCACCAATACCTTCACATTACTTCCATATTACCTTCATGTCACCTTCATTCCACCTCCACATCATCACATTTATCTCATCATTGGGTTATAACTATGCTTTTCAAAAGTTTATTAATTCTTAACATTTTAAAGTGGATTTGTGGTTAAACTTTAGAAAATAATATACTTATACTTATACCTAACAATTAGAATGAGTTCGGTGACACGTGTAGGTGATTTGGAAGCTTCCAAGACACTCTTATGTGGCCTTCAATACTCAAATTCGAATTCCCTTCAAGATATGGAAGGAGATTTGGATAAAGGTCAAAGAGGATATGTGTCTCATCATTATCTATTTGGTTGTAACTATATAAGATTTTTATGGATCTAGGGAGAGAATAATGGATCTCCATTAATGGGGTAGCTTCTTATGTTCTTGTATAAATAGGAGAGCCTTCTCCTTTCAAAAGGCATGTGTGAAGTTTGGGAAATGCTCATGTTTTGAATTGATAGGTTGGTTCTTGAGGTTAGTAGAGAGGAGATCTTATATTGGAATGAAGATGTAATCATATTCTTTTGAATACAAGACATGCTTCCATTTTGATCTCTATCTTGTTTTAAGATTATGGTGTACTTACTGAAGGATGGAAGGGCCCCCATGCACTGATGCCAGTACACCTATGTGTTGTATATAGTAGATAAAATTTGTCATTTATATATTCATGTTATTTTATCTTTATGTTCTTTTCTTTAGTAGTTTATGATAGACAACTTCAAATCCTCACACATATTGTGTTGTGCCTCTAAGCTTATGAGCTCTTGGTTGACATTAAATCGTTGAGAAATTTATACGACATAGATTGCACTCAACAACAACAACATCTGCAGAAGAAACATTCTGATGTACAAAATGAGGTACATGACATTCTGTAGAGAGAACAAGAGGAGAAACCCTGTTAGAAAATGATACCCTTTTAGAAACAAAGGGGGAGAACAGTTAGTAAAAAATCAAGGGAAGTCCTGGTCAGAAAATAAGAAAGTAATTGGATTAAGTTTTGAAAAGGCTCGATCACTACAAAAATTTATATCAAAAAGACTACTCATATGAAAACACAAAATATCCCAATCAACTGAGATAAGAAGTTAGTAAATCAATAGGGGATGAAACCTTGTCAAGAAGAGCTACCTTTTTAGAAACAAAGGGGGAGAGTAGTTAGAAGCAGAGAGAAATCATATTGACAGGGGGGGTCATTTAGCTATGACAGGCATAACATGTCTGTAGGAAGAGTTAACCAAGTTCAGTCTGGTCAGTAACATACAGAGCTTTACCACATGAGCAAAAACCCTTAAACAAATATGTATTTGATCATCTCAAGAAAAAATTGGGGGTGATTCTTCTTTCTACCTAAATATCTCAAGAAAATAATGCGCCAGTTGGCACCTATTCAGGGGGAGATGGCAATCAACAACATACAGAGTCATTAGTTATGAAAGGAAACGTGTGATTGTAGGAGGAGTTACTAGTGGTTAGATAAATACTTATATAGACAGATCATAGGAGAAGACACCCTTTCCATTGATTTCAAAGGGGGAGAGAAACTTCATAAAAGGAAAACTTCATAAGAGGAAAGCATCATCACAGGGGGAGTTTTGTATATGAAGTTAGTGTGTTGACCTCAATGACAAAGGGGGAGATTGTTGGAAATATTGTCATTAATGTCAACAGTTGATGTGATGATATGTAATGATGAAGTATATTAGATGAGATTGTCATTGATGTCAACATGTATATCAGTCAGCAGAAGATGTCAAATTGTGTGCAGAGATCGAAAGAGCGAACAGGGGAAATGAATAATCAAAAGATCAAAGATCAGAAGGAATAACACATTACATAGAGAGGAAATCCATGACTATTGTTGATCACTATAGGATCAACAATGATTCAATGATCAAGCTATTAAGGAAGAACATATTGTAGAGATGTTGTCGGGATCGGTGAAAAGACTGAACAATTGATCAATGCACATAAAAGGTGAGAAGTGTCAGCAGTCGTTCGATCAAGGAAATTGATGGTGTTGATTGTCTCATATAATGGACGATGGTCATATGGGTGACCATGAGCTTAAGGACCATTGGAATATCGTGATCATCAGATTAGAGGAGCTGCAAGGAGGATAATCCCAGGAGTAAGTCAACACTACAAGGTCACGAAATGATTTGAGCCGTTGGATCCAGAGGACACATGACGAGCAATTGGCATCTCGCTGACTCACAGATCAGGAAAGTCAAAATTAGAGTTGCATGAACTCGTGACACGTGATTTTATGACATCATCGCAACCGTCGATCAGAGGGAGAGATATCGATCGTTGATCTGGAGCAAGTAGGATAAGCGAGGTAAAGAGGTTGTGAGTTCGAATATTCGAATACCTGTCAGCCGTCGGATCAAACCCAAGTTCTTGTCAAACCATTGGATCCGGAGGAAGGTGCATGAGACAAGTTCCGAAATCATTGGGACCGTCCGTTTTCAAGGAGGACACGTGGCGAAGGGTCATCGTTTTGTTGACTCGAAGAGTGAAGAAGTCAAAGAGAAATTCGTGAGAATTCATGAAATGAAAACTCGTGATTTGATCACAGTTGTTGATCAAAGGGAGAATGAGGACCGTTGATTCGAGAAGGACATGTGGCATACCACATCAGTAGACTACATTAGCAAGGACATGTGGCGCAATCAGACAATGACACTTGTCAAGTTGATTCAACATTTTAGGTACATGAAGATCATGAATATGAGTGACACATGGAAGCTACTCGGGTCGTGACACATTATCAAATGACGTAAGAAGTTACGTCACTCTAGGAGTTTTTCTTCGGGAGCTTTTACCACTGCACTCGCCCAATGTCCCGAAGTCTCGAATGCTGAAGTGTTGAAGGGCCGAAAGGTCGAAGTCACGAAGAGTTGAAATGTCGAAAGGCCGTAGGGATGAAATCGCGAAGCCAAAATGACAAAGTTACGACAACCATCCATCTCAATGCATGATTAATTCATATCTATCATATTTAGAAGTGGAAGGATGAGTGTAAGGATTAAACCTGACCGTTGATCTGTCTTCGCAAAATAAACATGAACCGTCCGATTATTTTGGCGATATCGTAATCAGGAGTTTTGTAATGTTGTAAGTCATGAAGACCCGAAGGTCGAAGTGCCGAAATTCCGTCAGTCGTTCATCTCATTAGAAGATCGAATCATGACCGTTGATTTGGTAAAGCACTCAAGCACTCATTCAAGCTTAGCATTCGGTCACCACCGTTGGTCATATGCTATAAGAATTTTAAAAGGAAATTATAACATGTCGTTGTAATTGGTAAAGCCTGTTGTTATGTAACGCATGGTCATATGTGATGGTTTGAAGGAAGCGCCTCCACGAAATCTTGTCTCTAAGAATATAATCAAGATTCAGGATCGAGTTTAAAGGATTAAATTGATCCATGATTGTGGTCAATTTATGGAAAACCTTCACCGTAAAATAAATAAACAATAATTAAGATTTATTAATCAAAGAGGTGCGATGGTCGAACAATGAATCGATACACAATCATGATTAAAAGAGAATAAATCATGAAAATATGAATAAAGAATAAAAAGGAAAAACGATATTAATTAAAGTTTAGTTTATCATTTTAAATGAAAAGGTACAATGGTTCAAATAAAGGGACACGATGCTTTAAATTTCACACCAATTTGAAGATTATATAAACAAGAAAAAGTGGTGAGAAGAAAGTGTCTCTGCACTTTAGAACAAAAGATAAAAAGTTGAAGCAGATTCCAAGAAGATATCAGAGGAAAGAAAATGTGAATTACAGAGAAGATGAAATGCCGTGATGAGTGTCTAATGATATACCTATGATCATAAGATCGAATTGATTCTATAATGGATCACTACTACTAGAGTTGAATAAAATCTAGTTGGATAAACTGTGTTCTATCAACAAGCTGGGTCTTATGCCAAGCTAGGTCTTGGTTGAGAGTTGGTGCTCTCCAAGGGGTTGGTTCTCCTTACTTTAGTTGGTGCTCTCCGAGGGGTTGGTTCTCCTTACTTCAGTTGGTGCTGAAACAATAGTTGGTGCTAAAGAAAATCCTCTTTCACATATATTCATATTTATTATACAAAAGATTATACAAACATCTGGTGTCTGTGTTCATTGTAATTATGATGCGATTGTTCTTAATTTGTTCAATTATGTTTTAACTGGTAACTTGAAAGAAGAAAAATTAGAATATTTCACACACTAATTCACCCCCCCCTCTTAGTGTGGGCCGTGTGTTCTTCAATTTCAAGCGTCACACCCTGCAGGAGGCCATTGTGTGCACGAGAGACATGGGGGACTCAACATTGAAACCAAAAACCTTTACCAAACCCTTTGTACCACAAAGAGACAGTGATAAGAAAAATTCTCAAAGGGAATGGAAGGGTAAGCCCAAGATTTACAATGACACCAGATGAGATTTGATGAGGAAGAATCTTTGCTTCTCTTGCGGAGACCCTTGGGTCCCAGGGCATAGATGCATGGGAAAGGGACAAATCCACTACATTGAGGTGGAATTAGGTAGTGAGGAGGAGGATGAGGAGATTGAGGCACATGAATATAGTGATTCAGAGGATGAGACCACACATGAGCAAGAGTGACAGCCAAAGAAACCTCAAATACTAGCATAGGCATAACCCAAGGAGGAAACAAAATCTCGTAGAGAGGTGAAAGGGGGAACCATAGAAACCCTTTCTAGAGTACCCAGGTACAACACTCTCAAGCTCAAGGACCTTGTACATGGAAAACACATGACAACTCTAGTTGATGGTGGGGCCACCTACTATTTTATAGATGCATCCTTAGTAGCCAGGAGGGGGTTACACACTGAGGAGTTTGAGGGATTCCACATGGTAGTCTCAGATGGATACACGATGACATGTTTGGACATGGCCCCATACCTATAGGTCAAGATAGGAAAATACATGATTATGGATACCTTTTATGTAGTTGAACTATCAGATACATATGCAGTGTTGGGGGTACAATGGTTATATTCATTGAGGGAGATTGGGTTCAATTATTAGACATTGACCGTGAGCTTCAGAGATGCTAGTGGATCGAGAGTGGTACTGAGAGGTATGTCTATAGGAGCACCCTGAGTAGTGTCAATGAAGAGGATGGAGCGAATCTTCCCTCACAATGATGTAGATTATGCAACAGAGTGTTTGATCACCACCCGGAAGGATTCAAAGGGAAGAGAGCATTACCATCCACAAATCAGGAAGCTTCTAAGCTAGTATGAGCCAATGTTTGGGCTGACACCACCAAGGAGACCACTAGACAGGGGATTCGAGCATACGATTGAGTTGGAGGCATGGGCTACACCAGTGATCATCATGCCCTATAGGCAACCCAAGAGATTCAAAGATGAGATTGAGAAAGCAATCAAAGAATTGCTTGTGATGGGGCACATCAGGCCCAACATGAGTCCTTTCACATATTCAGTCATTCTGGTACTGAAGAAGGATGGAAAATTGAGGATGTGCATTGATTATAGAGCTCTCAACAAGAAAATTATCAAGAACAAGCACCCCATTCTGTGCATAGATGAGTTGATGGACGAGTTACATGGGGCAGTTTTCTTCACAAAGATTGATCTGTGGTCAGGATATCATTAGATCAACATCAAGGAGAAAGATATAGAGAAGACAACATGCAGATGCCATTTTAGACATTTCGAGTTCTTGGTCATGCCGTTTGGATTGACCAACGCACCCGCCACTTTCCAGTCTTGCATGAACCAAATCTTCAGAGGGTAGTTGAGGAAGTACCTTTTGGTATTCTTCGATGACATATTGATTTACAACAAGATGCGGGATGAGCATATGGCACAATTGGAGGAGGTCTTGGTCATTATGCAGGCACAATCATTATATGGCAAGGAGTCCAAATGTGAGTTTGGGATGAGAGAACTATTGTACTTGGGGCATATCATCAGTGATCATGGAGTACAGGTTCATCATGAGAAAATCAGGGGCATTCTGGATTGGCCAACACCCAAGAACCTCACGGAGCTAAAGGGATTCTTTGGGTTATGCAGTTACTACATACGGTTTGTTAGAGGATTTTCACAGTTGGGAGCACTGCTCACAGATCCGACCAAGAAGGGTGCATTTCATTGGACAAAGGAGTCACAACAGACATTTGAGAAAATGAAGGAGGTTATAAGCACATGCACTGTTCTATCCCTTCCATATTTCTCTCGGTCGTTTTCCTTAGAGTGTGACACATCAGAGGTGGGGATTGGAGCAGTTTTGATGCAAGGAGGCCATCCCATTATGTTCGAGAGAAAGAAGCGCAATGGTTCATGGAGACTCTACTCTATATGTGACAAGGAAATGTTGGCAATCATGCATGGCTTAACCAAATTCAGGCAGTATCTGGTAGGTAGCAGATTTGTGGTGAAGACTGATCACAACGGTCTCAAGTATTTCCTAGATTATAAAGTCCTCAGTGAGAGACAATAGAAGTGGGTCTCGAAGATCCAAGCCTTTGAATTTGACATTGAGTATGTTAATGGAAAGAGGAATGTCATAGCAAATGCCTTGTCCAGGAGACCAACAGGGTGTTCGATGATGGATATTTGCACAGACTAGAAAGCACATTTGGTGGTGGAGTACTCAAAAAAAACATTTGCCTGTGAGGTGATGGATGGATGGGTGGTTGATGATAGATATCGGGTACTAGATGATGTCATTTTTTACAAGGACCACATCTACTTGGTTCCAAAATCTACCTTGAAAGGGAAGATTCTGAAGGTGTGTTACGGTTCGCCTACAACGAGGCATTAGGGGTACTTCAAGACTTGTTGAGTGCTCAACACACCCTAAAAGCCTTATGAAATTTTATCACTTTTTGGGTACCACTTATTTTCTTTTACAGTCTAATTTGAGTTCACATGAGGGGATGGCTTATTTTGTTTTGTTTTCATGACTGTTATCAATCAAGTCAGAGTGTTTGAACTTGTTACATGAAACCTTGTGTCTAAAAGAACTTGATATCCTAACTAAGAATCTGTAGCTAACATTGCACCTAACGTGCTTGTGTTCAACATTGACGAAATTCAAGCAGGTAAAGTGGCCACACAGTTACAATAGTCACCGATCATCGATGCATCATCGATTTCAGTAGAAGGCAGAGTTGGTTTGCGTAAGTTATTCGCCACGAAGATTCAGGAGACATCCGATCCCCATCGATGTCGATAAAGTACGAAAGGAGAGACATTGAAAAAAATAGTAAAGAAATCACCGATAGCTAATGATCGATGCGCTTTATCGGGGTCAGGGAAAATCTAGAAGGGTTAAAATAATCATTTTTTTCTGCGATAAACATATCGCCAATCCCTAATACTCTTTCGGCATCAGGACTTTTTTGAGAGATTCAATCCAGGAACACTTGGGTAAGTTTATCGTCGATCGCCGATCCTTGATACTTTTCGACGTTGGCAAGATCAGATCGGGTTTTATAATGTGTAGCTTAAGTAAATTTCTAATTCCGATTAAACATGAGTAAATGAAGACGTCGGTCTTGAGTGCCACGTGTCTTTATCATGTAAGGGTGTCGTATGACCTAGTTTCATCCCAATTCATATTAAGGTTCCATGTGTACTAGTCACACCTCCTAGTTAGCTTTACCACATCATCTCAATACGACAAGATCTATCGGTGTCAAAGATGTTGCAAGAAGATATCAATGAAAGGCGTTCGAAGCATAATCCTGACCCTCAACTCACCAACTAGACTAGTGAAACGATGGGATGTTTTCGGCATAAGATACGATCGGATTCTGACATTTAATATACCAGTTAATGCTTCATTCTACATTTGTTGCTACCTCGTGCGCCGATTGAACAACAACAATTTGAAATCATCAATAGGCCACGTTACAACCTGCGCTCGCATCGTCAACCTATGATCCAATTTAGTTTCAAACGTCTTTGAAGATTTGGTGGCAGATTTAATAAAATGACACTCATAACTCGAATTGAATGGATGATGCGACAAGGTAAGTTCATCCATGTTTAAATATCTAGAACAGTTTTGAACAATTTCATTCTGCGCACAAGTTTGAATTCCAGAGCATCCGAAGAAGCAAAGAAATCATCTCGAGACTGTATCGATCCTCAGATTATCAAAACCAGGTTAAGCAATCTGCAGATGTATGTGTTCAAGTTTGTCAATATGGTGGTCGTGATTTATATATGCATATGTTTTCTTACAAGGTCTCTAACTATGTTCTAGCTACAGGTGAAATGTCGTCGAGAAAGCCAACCACCAGACACTTGCCGAGAGCACCCAAGATAAAGGAATTTGAAACAGGTGAAGCTTCTTCTCCTGGTACTGTGAGGTAGTTGGAGTACACTCCCAGGGTAGAGTTGGTCATAAAAACCTCAAAAAAGAAAGCCTTTGTCCAACCTCCAATCTTTAGTGATATAGAAGAAAGCACCAGATCCAAAGTAATGCTCCTACAGTGGGGGGATATTTTCAACAGAATAAGTCGGGAGGAGTACCCAGAGTATATCCCACACAATGACCTGGATGTAAGGGCGCTCGATGACCAGGTGTTCCCAAACATCCGATGATCATATTTTTACATGGTAGCCAATAGAACCCCGGTTTCCCTTGCATAGAAGTTTTGAAGTGGCTAATCGACCGCACATACGTGCATAAGTTCTTGATCAACGATGAGAATGGCAGGTGTGTTGGAGTTTTCCTCCTGACAGAAGTACAGAAGTACTACAAACTCAGATACCCACAGGAGCGGCTAAATACAGACTTCGTGGTGAAGTTCTATGAATTCCACGACACCAGCCGATTTATGGCCTCATGGTGGAAGGAGGACAAAAAGTTTACAAACCGGAGCAATGGGTGGTATGGGACAGTCAACCTGAGGGAGCCATACATATATTTGATGGCTTTCATCTGGAGACTGTATGGAGAGAATGAATTCTCCAAGTTTTCGGAAGCATGGATTCCCTTGGCATACACAGTGGCGATCTCCGGAAGCAACTTCAACTAGGGAGCAATAATTTCCAAACAATTAAGTATCTGTGTAAAATAGGCTCAGATGCTGAAAGAAGGGGAAACACCCACTTTCCAGATGACCTCGTACTTGCTCAATGTTATCTTCACGAGAAATGTCTTCACCGGCATGAATTTAAGTTGGCATGTTGCGGAGCTCCCTGTTCACATTTATTTCAGCATACTCTGGTAGAATAGGTACAAAAAATCCTATGCACTCATCTACAATGAATTTATCACTTGTATTCATTTTATTATATTTAAAAAGGAATTCCCAAGATTATCCGCAACACCCAAGAAAATGGTAGCGAAGGTATGCCACAGGTATTTGGATGAACGCTCAACCTATATCATGGTGTTCGGGGCCACCAGAGCACCACATCTACTCCCCTCTCACGTCCCAGACTGGCTCATTATAGGAGAAATATGATATTAGACCTGGTATCCACTGAGTTGCACTAGCTGAATTGAAGATGAGCCGCCAAAGACTGAGTAAACATATGCTTAGAAGTAAGAGTTCACAAGTTCAACAGGTCTTTCAAAAGACCACTTTTTTTCCGCATTTCCATCCCTTCGGGGGCATTGTAATAAATGACATGAGCATGAAATATTGTAAAATAATATTGGCCACCTAAGACCTAGGTACGAGCATGTACTCTAGAGTATTTTTTTCACTTGTTAATTATTTTTTTCCTGCCTTAGTGGGCGATTAATAATTTCTAAGTTTTTTTCACTCAAAGATTAACTCCAAAGCTGGAGTATGTGCTGGTGGTTAGGCATTGGCATGGTATAACCAATGTCTAGTGTCTAAATGTATATGAGTTCATGCTAGGTCATGTCTATTGAGTCATATGGAAGTTGTGTCTAGGTTTGATAGGTTTATTTTTAATGTTTTAGTGAAATAATAAAATTCCTACAAAAATGGATTTTTTTAGTTGTAAGCCAATAAATTGTAAAAATATGGCATCAATCATTGTCATATGCCATATTTATGATTTTTTTCCAATCTAGAGTACCATGTAAACCCCTATTTCCCTTCTTTCAAGGCAAAAAAATGATTATTATCACTAAAAATGAATTTTTTTCTTGAAAAATATAGAAAAATGGGTCATTTAATTAGTTCCCTATTTTTCAGGGAAACTGAGGAACATGTTGGAAACATGTTTTTTACTTGTCCCCAGTCGACCAGAGGCTTGGGAGAGTTTATTAAAGAGGGAGGTGACCTTAACTTGAGTGACATGGTGTGGAGGAGATCCCAATGAAGAGACTCAACCCCACTTGCATAGGTGGCGCACTTAGAAGGGATCGTGCACATCCCAAGGTTACCACTCTCCCTCACCTCACGAGTTCACTGCCACTCACCCTCAAATCATTCCATCATACCAATACTTCACTACACTCCATATTCTCTACACTCCACACATCTCCCACCTCACTTGTGCGCCACTCCCCTTAACCTATGCACCTCTCTTTCATGACTTGCGCATCTCCTTTGGAGTTGTCACCCACCTAGATATAAAGTAGGGCAGACCCCTCTCCATTGTTGATTTGGAGTTTTGGGAAGATGCTATCATTGTAATCTATCATATTTTTGCTATTGAAGACTGAATAAAAGGCTTTGGAGATCTATGAAGGAGTGTTCCAATGTGTGAATGTTAAATGTTGATGGTGCTAGACTCATGAGGTGATATCTTTTAAGTTATTTGCATTTGCTATGTTAAGTTTGGCTTAAGAGGAATATTGTTATTCCATAGGGTTGAGTTTGTAAAGCTTGGTTGCATGTGCAAATTCTACAATTCATTTATTTGAGAATCTTGTGTATTTTATAAAGGTTTCTATTAACTAATATATTTTGTATGAGATCTCTTGTAGGTGTTTCCAAATTTTTAACAAGTTGATGCAGGTATTCCTGGATTCATCATCTTTTGGATTAGAGATGTGGATGGGTTTGGTTACACTTTCCGCAAGCTCCAAGATCTAGAAGCAACATAGTTCCTCTTCACAACTTCTAAGACTCCACTGCCCAAGTCTTGTTTCTCAGCAAGTTGTATCTTCCTCTCTTACTCAAATTCTCTTTAAAAATTTGTTTCTTTGGGTTACTAGTTTTCATGCAAGAAGGTAGTTGATATGTTAAAGATAAATTTGTCCAAATTATTTTGCATGGATCTGTTGAGATCAGATCTAAAGTTTATTTAAAAGAACACCATCTTTTACTTAGACCTAGTCTAAATTTTTCCTTATTTTAGCCATTATTTCATAGTATATTTTGGAGGCTAGCAATAGGCAGGTCTATGTGTGCTTTCAAGTTATAAATATGAAATTTAAAGTGATTTACTTGACGATTTTAAATCAGCCCAATAGACCCTAAGGAGGCTATATTTCTAGCTCTCACTCAATTAGTTTCCCTTGCTTTAGTATAGAATTACTTAGTCAAATTGTGTAATTTTTTGAGTTGACCAAAGACACTTTCCAAAGTGTTTTTGGCCATCTTTTGAGATTAATAGCTTGTTGTTTTCACACAGAAATAACAGATACAAGAGGAGGCTCCACCAAATTTTTGAAGTTTAACCTCTTTCAGAACCCCTCGTTGTTCCCGGGAGCTCTTTAGTTCATTTTTATTACTTAAAAAAGCATTGTAAGCCTTGATCTCTCATTATAAAGATCAAGTGGCTCCAAAAAGGAAATTAGTTTAGAGTTGCAATAAATTTTGCGAGACACAAAGATCGTCTCTCGTCGTTTCCCCTACCCCCCGGGGGGAAACTGATGTCTTTTTCCTTTTCTTGTTTCGGGGTTGTTTCTTGCTTCATTTTCTTTCTTTAACTTTAATTCTACATAAAAAAGATAAAATCAACTCATCTCACTAAATCAAAGTCTTAAAATTAACTACAAATTTTTAGGTTTGCTTTCATATAATACTAGTTGCTAGTTTCCTTTTTGCAAGATATTGGAATAAACCCAAATTGCTCAACCACATATGCAATTCCACTGCTATGCTCAAGTGGCTTTGGGGACCCAGAAACGGTTTGAGCAATGCATGCTAGTATAATTAGATAAATCTCTTGGTTGTGTTATTCATCTAAGACCTCTATCATGGGTGGAGTGTGTTAAGTCAGGGGGAAACTCTCCTCGTTGGACCTACGACACACCCATTCAATAAGTCTCTAAGATTGACGAATAAAAAACAACGAGGCCACATTCACTTTTTGCACACAAAGAGTGGGAACCTCGACTTCAAACCCCACTTCATGGTCTCAAACACTTTTAATATTCCAAATCCCCTAAATAAAATCTTCAAGATAAAATTAATGCGACACATTCATCACATCACAATTTACTTTTATCTGGCACTGGTTTATCCTTATTTATTTATTGTCATCTTATCTATTGATTTAAAGTTATGTGGTGAATGATTAATGTTTATGGTTTGTTTCATAGGCTATATCCTTTGATTAAATTATGCTGCTATTTTTATCTTGTGTTTCAAATAAACTCCTAGATTAGTTTCGCTTTTCGGTTTCAATAGAGTAAAAGACTTAGATTATTTTTCATAGGGACTACCCACTTGGCTTCACTAGGAGTTGGCCTAGACAGAGGAGTTGAGGATCAAGTGACAACACCTTGACTCGAAACTTGCCCACAAGGACACACCAAGTGGATTGAATATTTCTTCCACGTTAGCCCAGGTGTGTATAAGGAGACAACAAGACCATCATGTAGGGATATAACACCACACTAGTCAAGGACAAGAAGTGGGCTTTCATACCCTACGGTTTCCATGTGGGGTTTTATCTGGTAAAAGACCCTTCTCAAGCCAAAAAAGAAGGGTTGAGCCAACTTGAATTTAGGTTCCCGACAGGTCGATTTCGTAAGCATGACCCTAAAGGCTTGGTCCTCCAACATGCTTCATAGGTATCATCCTGTTGGCCATACACGCATGATAAATTTGAGGATGAAATTTTCACAGAGTGCGCTCAGGACTAGGAAGAGGTAATACAGAGGATGGCCAACCCAATATGATCAGGCTCAAGGCCATGAGCATGGATGAACAAGTAGAGACAATAGAGTTGTTGGCTCAAGAGGCCCTCAGAGCTCAAGAAGACAATCTGAGTGACATAGACTATAGAGGCAGAAAGAAGAGGGTTTCTCTTGATAGAAGGGGCGCAGAGAATCATTGACCAGTTACAGAATGATCCTGGCCTCGTATAGATGTCAAGGATCCCCACTGACGACCCAATCAAAAGCAGAGGAGAGCCAAGTGGCTTAGAGCCAATACAACTTGAAGAAATCATTGGGACCGAAAACCATGAAGTTCCATCACCGTAGATCAGATCACCAGGGGAAATTTCAATCTAGCCTGAGATATCGAGGACACTGGGTAGGACAAGTGTACCTAACCCTTGTTCGTCTTAATAACCATATATGATGACGAGGAGAGTTCAGAGGTTTCCTTGGTCACCTAATGCATATTACAGAGGAAAGGGAACCTGAGAGAGCATCTACCCCAGGTCCCGATGCTCCAATTCAGAGCCTTTCGCAGAGCGACCACAAGGTCAAAATTTACCTAGATACTGAGCTACTTGACCTACCAAGAACCCAATGGACATATCGAGGGATGAGATGGGATCGGGAGGTCAGAAAGAGGAAGTTCCACAGTAAGAAATCGATACATCGACAGTTGATTACCAAGTAAGTACTGAACCTACCCTTGGTGCTTCAGTTTTGGTTGATACTTCACTAGCCGATGAGCAACAAACGAAGCCTGATCCATCAGGACATATGGAAGAAGTTCAGGAACCCATCCTAGAATAGGTACACACAGTTGAGAGACTAGGAAATACTCTAACCTGGGGAGAACAACAAATCCCCGAGCCTGTTGATGAGGTCGTCGATATACAAGAGATCGTCTATGACCAGAAGAGAAAATACATCATGAAGAGAACCACTAAGAAGAGGAGGATTACGTTGGACAGTTCGATTCTCATCACCACAGAGGAGAAGTTGCTCAACACAGAACACACCAAGATTTTCGAGCTTATCGGTGCAGGGATGGCCATCATAGATGCCACATTGGAAAGAGAAAGAAGGGATGAAAAGGAGTTGCCCGCTACACTTAAGGACTTGGAGCATCTGTGCCATTTGGAAAAATACTATCAAGACTCCACATGGGCCACGGTGTTTTTGAGAAGTGAGTTTCAAGATGCCTATGACAAATTCATAAATGAACGACACCTTTTCACTGCAGGTATAGATGATTTCCAATAAGACACCCTTATGGAACTAGCGACCTGCAAGGACATGGAAAGGTGGTATGACAAGGCTCACCAAGCAGTAGAAAGGATCGATTACATCAGCATGGTTCAAAAGGGCTGAGATGCTGAAGAGAATGACATTTGGGTGGTGAGGGACAACAACATAGATCGAATCAGGAAAGCGATTGAATACTAGGTGAAAATGGCCCAAGAACCTCAGCGGGAGATTCAGGAGAAATGGGCCGATTGTGAAAAGAGTTGGGAAAAGGTTAATCAGGAGATGAAAGACATCAACCTCCCGGAATTCGGCTCACCTGAGGACTTTCTCAACTTGCATGAAATAATCAAGCAACATGCAGAACAAGACTTGACATGGACAGTAGAGATAACAAAGGTGGTGAGAATGGTGTCGGGTCAAGTACAGTAGTTCATGGAGTGTCCGATCAAGGCTCGAGCAGTTTTGCAGCGGTTAAGTATCAAAATAGTCAAGTACCGAGCATGGGTAGTAGAAGTGGAAGAAATCCTTTCAGCCCCAATGGACCAACACATGTTCCTGTATACCAACACATCCAAGGAACTCTTCGTCAAATGGTTGGAGTACGAGAAGAGTCATCCACTTTAGTGAAACTATTTGATGATTCTTAGAAGAAAGAGAGATGAAAGCGCCATGTGGTGATATTTTGTTTTACTTAGCTTGCACTCGTAGTAGCTATTTTTAGTTAATGATTCATTATAAATAAGAGGATTGACCTTTTAGTAAAGGTCGATTGTTTTTGAAAAGACCCTCATTTTTTTGGAATTGTAAAGAACTATTTCCGAACTACCTTAATTGAGAAGTCATGTTTAGGACCAGAGACAAACTTCTGTTTTTCATCAAAGGCGTTGTGTGATTGGATTTGAGGAGGAATTACTTCCAACTTTATTTCATGAATGGATGTTGTAACGAGTAAGAGTTTATGAATCTATTGATAAGTTAGTTGTTTCAATATTTTTTGTAGTTTTTGTCTCTAATGATGAAAGAAAATTGTTGTGTTAATGTGTGATTAATGCTAGAGCTAAGGAAACTATTTTTCTTGCCATCATTTTATTGCATGTATGCTTTATTTCGATAATTGTATCCCAATCAATAATTGAAATACCAACAAGTTAATGTATTAGTACTAGGCTTGTCACAAGTGTGAATATCTTTGTCTGCACGCTTTAGCACTAGGGTTATCTCAAGCTCAACCTTCTTCAGTAGTTAAGAACCCCCCCTTTTACTAGCTGGTTTATACTAGCACACATCTTCTAATCAGACCCATCTAGTAAGAGAAAATACAAAAGAGAACATTTAAATTGAAGGAGGAGCTTTCATAAGAATATATCATGTCAATCAATACATAAATCCCGTCGATAAATTGTTCGGATCAAAAGATCTGGAGAACCATTCCACCATTAAACACTGCAGATTCTAATTGGGCCTCTGTGGTGGGTTTGGTTCCTACTGTTGAGTTAAATGGATTTAGGGTCCCTCAACAAGACCTACAGGCAGATCAAGGAGAGATTCTCATGGAAGGGTCTCAAGGATGATGTATTGAAACACATCCGGGAGTGCACAACTTGTCAGCAGAACAAGTCTGAGCATACACACCCTGTGAGGTTACTTCATCCTCTACCCATTTCGAAGAAAAAATGGGAGAGCATTTCTATGGATTTCATTACATGACTTCCTTGAGTGCAGGGCAGGGATTGTATATTTGTGGTGGTCGAAAAGCTGACCAAATTTGCACACCTCTTTTCCATACACATAGACTACAAGGCCATATAGGTAGCGAAGCTATTTTTCTAAGAGGTATTCTAGTTGCATGGTTTACCGAGGAAGATAGTCAGTGATAGAGATGGGCGCTTCATCAACGTGTTTTGGCAGGATCTCTTTCGGTTGGTGGGAACACAACTAGCCACGAGTAATCAGTTAGGACCCACAGACAGATGGGCAGACAGAGATTGTCAACAAATGGGTGCAGGGGTATCTAAGAAACTATCTAGGGGGGAAACAACGCACATGGGTGATTATTGTTACAACATGACTTACCATATGTCTATCAGGATGTCACCATTTAGAGCATTGTATGGATACGATGCACCATCTTTTGTGGAGACTATGTTTGGGGATAGCAGGGTCCCGAGGGCCAAAGACTGGATTGAGGAGAGTCAGGGGGTCCTACGAGAAATGAAGGAGAACTTACAGGAAACTCAGAACCAACAAAAGATCTATGCATACATGCAGAGGATAGAGTGCAGTTTCAAGGTAGGGGACTTGGTTTTTCTGTGGTTACAACCATACCAATAGTCCTCCTTGAAGGGGAGCGAGGCAGAGAAGATGAAGCCTATATTTTATGGACCATAAAGAGTCATCATGATGGTAGGCAAGGTGGCATATGAGATAGAGATACCGGAGGGTAGAAATATCCACAATGTGTTTCATGTTTCTTGCCTTAAAAAGATAGTGGGACAACAGGTCATCATTTCAGAGGAGTTTCCATCCTTGGATGAGGAGGGTCAGTTGGAGCTAGTACTGGAGGAGGTGCTTGAGTAGAGAGAGCGCAAATTGAGGAGAAGGGTCATCAGGGAGTGCTTGGTTAGATGTAGGGGACTTCCAGTGGAGGATGCCACATGGGAGGAAGATAATATATTGCAGCACCCAAGATTGATGTTGCTTGAGGACAAGCAATCTCGGGAAGGGAAGACCGCGATGTCCCATTCCAAAGAATGGGCCAACAGGGAGTGACTTAGTAGTCTATTTGTTCCTATAGACTATAGTCAAGAAAAAACATGGAACAAGAGGATAAATAAGGGTGAATTAGTGGCTAAACAATAAATTAATCCAAAAAGCATAGGGAACGTCACTTAAGCTAAAGTCAAAGAAGAAATAGAAGAAAAAGGTGTTGAGGGGGGGACTTAATTAATTAATCACTCACATTAGGAGGAAAAGCACATAGATTAAGTGATGTCAATGAAGAATTAAATCAGGAAAGGTATAAAATGAGGAATTCAACCTAATTCCTCATTATGTTATGATTTGATGTTGAGAGAGTTTCGAGAGGAGGAGAATCGACCTTCTGTTGTTTTGTGGATTTCTAGAGGAAACCACCACCTTGATTGGTTTCGGTGTTGAGAGACACACCCTAGCCTATCCGGGATACCATCTAGGTATTTCACTGTGCTATTCAAGAGTAGTCAATTTTGCAATGATTGCGTAACTCAGTCAGTGAGGGCACAAGGGTTAGAGAGGGTTTGTTGTAGTTGCACGAGACCAGGGTTTATCTTGCAGAGTACTTTCGACCCAGTTGAGGATCAGCCAGGGTGGTTCTTTTGAGCCACCAATCATTAGATTCTGACGGTGGAATCTCTCAGGGTACATTAGACAGATAGGAAGTGTGCAACTCTTGAGGAGGGACGTTTGGGGTTCTCAAGGGTATTCCGGATTAGATAAGAGGAAACCCTTCTGACCCAATAAATAGGATACCAGGGTGCACATTTTGAGACATATAATAGTGGATTCTGTTGGTGTAATCACAAGGGCACACTCACATAGCCCAGGAGGTGAAAAACCCCCTAGGGGATGACATCCGTAGATTCAAAGGTCAAATATTCAGTTTGATAGATGCCAGGAGAAGCCTAGAGACCAGGGCACTCAGTTTGAGACAATTTTCGGTCCATTCTGTCGAGTATAGCCACTAGGGTGAGTTTTCTAGTATTTGCAGTAGTTGTCTTGAGTTTTCGTAACTACATTTTGTCGATCTATCCGTGCATGCACAGATATACCATCATCTTCTGATCAAGGGTATTTTGTATTAGTTGCTTTGTATTCCAGTGATGATCCATGAGATCTAGCTGATGATTATTTTCTCTACTTCTAGCATATCATTGTATTTCCTTCTTTTTCCTCATAATACATATTATTGAGATGGTGTTTGTTCTGTATTTCCCATGCATTGTATATACTGCGTAAACATTATATGTATGACACACACATGCAGAAATCACCAAACATGTTAAAAAATTAACTTAAACACATCCAAAAACCCCTAGAGTATCAAATTCGAGAGTCAAAACACTAGTTCAACAATAGATATCTAGATCAACTGGATCAGGGATATTTCAATTTTTCCATTGGTCTGTGGGTGGAAGGCAGTCAATCTAGTTAGCTCGCTGTCCATCATCAACCATAGGCCTGACCAAAAAGTGCTCAGGAACCTACTGTCTCGATCGAAGATAATAGTTCATGGGATTCCAAAGTGAACCCAATCATGCATAAAGAAGAGCATGAAGGTGGCCTTGAATGTGATGCTCTTCTTGCAGGGTGCCAAAAATTCCATATTAGAGAATCGATCAATGACCACAAAGACATAGTCATTCCCATGCTTGGTTGAAGGTAGTATGAACATGTAGTCCATGGAGATGGACTCCCAAGGCCTATCTGGAGTAGGTAGAGGGGTGTATAACCCCCGTTTCTTGATGGCAGACTTGGAAATGGCGTAGGTAGTGCAAGATATGATGTACTTGCAAACATCTTATCGAAGTTTTGACCAATAAAAATTCTTTTGCAGTACTGCCACTGTCTTTTATACTCCAAAATGTCCCACTACTCGATTGTAATGAGATTCCTAGATCATCTTTGCATGCTCTCTTGAAGGAACATAGAGATGGCTTAGATGGTATAACAATCCATCCTGGAGATGAAATTCTGGAACTGCTTTGCCTACGCTCAATGTCTGATAAGTAGTAGCAAAGTCAAATTCATGAGTGTATAATTGTGGCCATCTGAATGTCTCATGTCCATAGGAGTTAAGAGCTATGGTTAGTGCTGCCACCGAGAGTCGACTGAGGAAATTTGCGACATGGTTGGTGCTACCCTTCTTTTATTTTATACTCAAATGGAATTGTTGCAGGTACATGGGCCACTTTTGATGGCAATCATTCTTTAAATTTCCTCATGTCTGCATGAATTGTATAGGCCTATGATCAGTGTAGATGATCGTTTCCTTCAACAGAATGTAATTCTTCCACTATCGACATGCTCTCACAATGGAGTACATCTCTTTGTCATAGGTGGGGTATCGACGAACAACACTAGATAGAGTTTCACTATGATAAGATACAGGATGCCCATGTTGAGTGAGAATTGCACTGATAGCATAATCTGAAGCATCTATCTCAATCTCAAATGGATATTACAAGTCTAGAAGAATAAGGACTGGTGCCGAGCAGAGGCAAAATTTCAAATCCTAGAATTCTTTCTATTGGAGTTGAACCACACAAACTTAGCCTTTGCTTCGCCCTTGGTCACCTGGATTAGGTCCCAAGTAATATGAGAGAACCCCAACACAAATCAAGAATAGAAGTGGGCGAGGCTTCTCAACAAGAAACAAAGAGACCCATAAAAATAATAAAACAAGACCTAGTCAGAGGATAGGGGATCTCATCACGAGCCATCCTATTAGGTCCATGGGAACCTAGCGGTATGACACTACTAGTAGTTGGTTACCATGCCGGGGTATTGGCTCTTGGTGGCATATCCAAGAGAAAGGGGGTCTCATCATGAGACAACCTTCTCATTTTCGTGAAAGTTTTTGTGGGTAACACTGCCACCACTGGTCACTGTTATCCCCGATTTCTAGGGATAACTAGGAGATCATGTATTGAGGTCCACAGGTCCTAGACATGGAGTATCAAGAGTAGGATTGACCTGAGCATGGACCTGGAGGGCCCATCCTTTTCTTCTTTCATCATATTCGTCCCGTCAACAATAGCAACATCCATCACCATCAACTTGGTCTTGTATCAGAGAAGGCTCTTGCTCCATGAGGTAATTGGTCTAGGTATCATGGTATGTGTCACTTTTGATCATTATAACCTTTAAATGTATTCATCTAATTCCTTTTATTTCTGACAACTCCTTGAATTTTACATTGGCCCACTTGACCATGCTTGGGGAGATTGACTGGGTGCCCTAGCAAGCCTGTACCCATAGGTTTTTGTTTGCCACTGGGGGATTTCTGAAGAGCCATCGTTTGCTCCCATCATACGATTCCCCTCATCTCGTCTCCCGCTCATCTATCCCATTCCCCTTGTCTGGGCATTAGGATGATATTTTTGTGGGGTTGCAACTTATCTTGTGGGAAGAAGGGGCTAAAGGCCTAGAAGGTAAAAGTAGCTAGTAAAAGATAAAATCCTCAAAATGAAACCTTGAGATGCTTCACCCAGGGATCCCCGAGAAGGCAATAAAAATCCTCTCAGCAAGAAACAAGAGGGACCCGAAAAAATAACAAACAAGACCTAATCAAAAGGATAGGGGGTCTCATCACGAGCTAGACTATTATGTTCATGGGTACCTAACAACATGACATTTCCACCACCTGGTTACCACACCAGAGTAGTGACCTCTAGTTGCATGGCCAAGGGAAAGGGGGTCTCATCATGAGGCAAACTTATCATATCTATGAAAGTACTTGTGGGTAACACTGTCATCTCTGGTCACCATGCCAAGGCAGTGTCTTCTGGTTAGCCCTTGAATAAGAAAAGAAAAAGAAGAAGAAAAAGAAAATAAAGAAAAGAATAAAGGTAAGAAAGGGCATGCAAAAAATTGCATCCATGACAGGTACAACTCACCTTCTACAAAGGAACCCATAGGTAATATCATGCATCCCTGGCTCTCACTCTACCCGTATGTCTAGACATCCCTTAGCCACATCACCTCATTTACATGGCTTGGATGAAACCCCTTGGAAACTTTCCTTTCCTTATGGATACTTTCCCAATAGGCTGTCTTGTCCTTTTTCTCGACTTTGTATTGTAGGTTTTTGTAAAGTCTTTGACCTATTGAATGATATATCAGGGTTTTTATGCATATGTTTGATAATATTAATGATGAAATGTGATTAAAATTTCTATGATCCCTATGACTAATGAGCTCGTGGAGGGCGTAATTTTTTATGTGCAGGACCATGCCTGATGGACAGGTACCATTTGGACCGGTACACATGGGGAGATGATTAGTTTGGACCTCCATGGGGCTGAAGAGCCCATCATATGGTTGCTGAGACCCTATCAGAGGGGCAGAGACAGGACAGTGTTTGACCGAGGTTTTTCACCGGAGAAGAAGAGGACGTTTCACCAGAGGCACTTTGGCAGAGCCCGACCTAGGGGGAATGACCCCTTTTCAGTGGAATGTTGGCCTTGGAAGGCTCAGAGCACCCCCATCCTTACCATGACATCATCCAACTTCATGGTCATTCTTGGAGGCAGACTGGGCAACAGTGGTGCCTGTGGCATGCTGGAGAAGCCCCTAGGGGGCTAACATTTTTCTCCTGGATGTCTCATTTGCCCTAAAAGGGTCTAGCGCCTCCCTTGAAGGGGATTTTACCTTTATTACAACTCAGTTAGTGTTTTAATTTGACAATTTAATGTAAAAAATTATGATTTTGGTTTAAGGCCTTATCGACTAATTTTTATGACCTAAAATTAATTAAAGGTCATTGATACAGTATATATTGAGTATTTTTATCCTCATTTTGACATAACACAACACTCACTCATTAGTGATATTTGATTTTTTGCACCCTACTTGGGTATTTCTTCTCTTTGAGTGAGGCGCACTTTTTGAAGGAGGGCATTTCTTGGCATTTTTGGCATTTCTCTTGAAGGAAGGTTTACAACTAGGGTTTGCAATGCTATTTCATCATGATATGTAAGTGTTTTTTCTACAAAACTTCTTAATTGAATGGTTGTAGTCTTATATTCTTTCATTTATTATAAATCTTTCTGATTTTAAAACCCTAGGGGACAAACACACAAGTAGGTCGTTGTCTCATGTCCCCTAAAAGAGAAGTTTTCATCCATTGAAGAAGGAATGAAGAGCCTAGCCATTGCTACACTCTTATTGTTTCTTCCCCTGTGCTAGTCGTCCCTTCAAAAGTCAAGAAGGAGGAGACATCCTAGGCCTAGGTTATCTACACCTAGGGCCGTCCTGCTTCTAGGGTTTGGTGATAGGGCCTTGCCTTTGCATCACTCTCCCTCACCACACTCTTGTGTCTTGATTTATCTTTTATGCTATCTGTTTTTCCAAGTTAAACCTAAGGAAGGAGGAAATAGCATGAGGCCTTGCTTAAGAAACACTAGAGTTAGCCTTTTTGCCCTAGGGTTTTGTTTCTAGGGCCCTGCCATTGTAGCACTTCATAACCCTTCCCTCTAGTCCTTAGCCTTTTCCCTCCAACCTTTGCGTCCTCCCTTAATTTGACTCCATTTACCCTTAGGCACTAATCTTAGGTCTCCAACGTTGAAGTGATAGTGGTCAAACAAAATTTAAAACTCTTATAAATTGAAACCCTAACTAACTACTAACCCTAATAAGGCTGACGTCATCCTTGGTTATTCCATCTTGACGCAACAAGTTTTCTTCATAGGCAATTAGGTGATAGTTTAAGAGCATTTATTGAATAAAGGATTGATTTGACACATTGGTTGCTACATCATCTTGGTATATATTGATGAATTGATATTATTTCATTGTTGTATTTATAAACATTGATCTCATCAATATCTATTGCTTATGTATTGATATCAGATAGTTATATGAAGTACTAACCCTTTGAAATCATAGCCTGCATGTATTAGTTTTCTGTTGCTTTGTTCTGGGCAAGTGTTCTCATTTGGGCCTACACTTCATTATTGGTTGTTTAGCCAGACTATCTGCTCTTGGTGGTGACCTGTGAAGAGGGAATTTCACTTTGACCTTTATACCTTAGCCTCTTCAAAACTCCAGGTCATCGGGGACATATCCCCTGGGCCTAACCTCCCTGAATAGAAAGAACCTCCCCATTGTGGTAACATTAGGTGGGGTAGGTTCCTGTTACACTAGTTTGGCCTCTATCTTCTAGCCTTTTGACCTAGCTACAAACTGTGCGATAACATTTTGGCGCAGTTGCCGGGGAACACTAAGTCAATTCTCCTCAAAACGACAAATCTTTTCGGTAAGCCTTGCCTCAGAGATATTTTTCTTACAAGCTTACCTAGCGACTCCACTAGGGTGTTTTTCCTCTTTTCTTTGGTAGTTTCAAGAAAATTATGTGGTGACTCCAGCAATGACGACCTGTAGTGGGTGACAATACTCAAATCCCTCTACTGTGGCCACTGTCACCCTGAGAAGCTTTGCACCCCTGTTTAATCCTCACAAATGGTCTCACCCAGAGAGTTTCAGTTGTTTCGACCTAAGTAACATCCAAGGAGGGATGCATGACTTACCCAAGGATGCAAGTTCTTGGCTACCACTTTTCTCAGGAAAAGCTATCCCTGGAAACTCACATTGGACCCAGTTCTGCGATAGTTTTGATTTTCATTTGGCTAGTCAGGAACACCTTGATGTCTTTATGAGGCTCTTTGCAAGTTCCCTTGTATAGGATGCTAAAGTTTGGATTAATAGATGCCCTAAAGGAAGCATAAAAAACCCTGAAGAACTACAAAGGGCCTTTAGAATAAGGTGGTGCAATAGTGAACATTCACAAGATTCTTTTTCCCAATACCTTAACATTTGCAAAGGATCCTGTGAGAGTGTTAGAGACTTCAGTGATAGGTTCAACCTTCTCCTCAAAAGGGCCCGATCAAAGATAGGCTCAGAGCAAGCTATCCTCGATCATTTATTGTCCTCCTTGGAAGGAGTTTTACAATTAACCCTCAAGGACCGGTCACCAACAACTTTAGAGGAAGACCAAGACCTAGCTTTTCAGATTGAAAGAAACCTTGAGTTTGAAGACTACATTCATCAAAGGGAACTTTCACAAAATGTTGACCTATGGGATCCCAATAATAAACCTGTCATGGAACCTGAGCCTCCAAGAATCCTCCAAGTCGAACTTGCTCCCACTAAAAGAAAATGGAGCCTTTCCTATGAAAGAATTTCCCCTTCCCAAGAACCACCTTTGAAAAAGATCCCTCCTAAGAATGAGATTCAAATTCTCCTACCTGAAAACGTTGAGCAGAATCCTCCAGAATATTTCTCTCTTTTTATCCACCAAGTGAAACACCCTTTCTCCAAAGTTGGTTAGTTCACACCTTTCTATGTCACTCTCTGAGTCAGAGACTCCCTCCTCCACATCTGTCTCCTGCACCCAAGTGCCACAACCAACATGATGACGAAATAAGTTATGTATCAATTAGGTCTGAGCCTCTCACAAATAATTACCGGAGGTGACTTTGCAAAAGGAGTCATTAACAACCTCGAGGTGGCCTTTGACTCCTTCCCCAATGCTCCTTTCTTGATAAATGTGGTCATCATAAATGCTGTAAATAATTTGGGGATTATTCTTCACAGAGGTATCATAGAGAATTTAAATAGAAGTATTCATAAATAGCAGTCCCAAGCAACCATCCCTCATCCTGAAGGGGGATTCTTCACCATCTACAATGAGCCTTTCGTTGGCTCCCTGGTTGAAACCTTTGATGAGCCAAGTGATCAAATTTTATGTATCGATAGCGACCTTAATAATTGGTTCATCCAAGAAGGGAAGTTAGATGTGGATGCCATTAAAGAAACTGAAGGAATCTGGACCTTAGATTTCGATGGATCACACTCAAACTCGGGATCGGGCGTTGGAGTAATTTTAACAGCCCCTTCTTGTGAAGTCTTTTAGCATTCATATAGGCTGGAATTCTGGTGCACCAACAACATTGCCGAGTATGAGGCCTTGATTCCAGGTATAAATTTAGAAATTGACAAAGGTGTTACACTCCTATAAGTAAAATGAGACTTAGACCTCATTGTATCACAAGTTTTGATGAGATTTGCCACTAAAAATGAAAAGTTGAAAAGGTATCGAGATGTGGCCCAAACCCTTTCAAAATCCTTTAGAAAAGTGTCAATTGAATCCATTCCTCGAGAAGAAAACCATGTGGTCGATGCTTTAATTGTCTCTTCTTCTACTTTACAACCATGCGAGGGACCTCTTCACAACCTATGTAGGATGGAGTTTCTTTTTAGGCCTTCTATTCCCAATAATTTAGAACATTGGTAGGTTTTCGAGGATGATGATCAAATTATCAGATTCATGGAGAACAACAAAGAGTTCACCGATTCACAAGTTGCTTTCCTAGCAGATTCTATGGACCTAGAAGTCATTAACCTACAAAGCAATACCTTGCCAAAGGGTTGTGTTCCCTTGGAAAACCTTTTTGACAGGCATGATGTTTTTAAAGGAAAAAATCCCAACAAACAAGATGAAGAAGCCTTGGAATTCAATATCAGTACAGAAATGGACCCAAGGATGGTCAAAATAGGAAAGGGCACCACCGAGAAAGAAAGGAAGGAAATACTAACGCTCATCAGAGAGTTCAGAGATACCTTTGCTTGGAACTATGATGATTTGAAAGCTTATCGGGGGGATGTCATCCAACATGCCATACCCTTGGTAGAAGGGGCCAAACCATTCTGACAAAATCTGAGGCATATCAACCCGAAGTTGGCAAGACAAATACATAAAGAGCTCCAAAAGATGGTTGATTTTGGTATCATATCCCCTATTAGGTATTCTTCTTGGATGTCAAACTTGGTGGTTGTTCAAAAGAAGACTGGTGACATCCGCCTATGTGTCGAATTCCGCAACCTCAACAAGTTGTCACTGAAGGACAATTATCCCCTCCCAAACATGGAACATTTACTTCAGCAGGTTACAGGGGCAGGGATGATCTCTATTCTAGATGGGTTCTTAGGGTACAACCAAGTATTGCTCAAAAGAGAAGACCAACTCAAAACTGCATTCACTACGCCTTGGGGAACTTTTATGTACTTAAGGATGCCGTTTGGTCTTATGAATGTTGGTGCTACCTTTTAGAGGGAAATGGATTTTTCTTTCAGAGACCTCATACAAAAAATCATAGAAATTTACCAAGATGACCTTACAGTCATGTCCAAAGATAGGAAAGACCATCTCTCTCATCTTAGGATTGTTTTTGAGCGATGCAAAAAGTATGGTATCTCACTGAATCCCAAGAAATCTGTCTTTGGGATTGACGAAGGAAAGTTTTTAGGACACATGGCCTCACAAGGAGGAGTCTCCATTGATCCCAAAAGAGTCCAGTCGATAAAGGACATCCGCCCCCCGGCGAACAAAAAAGATTTGCAATCCTTTCTCAGAAAAATCAACTTCATTCGTAGATTCGTACCAAATTTTGTCGAGAGGATAAAGCCTTTGAGTGATTTGCTAAAAAGGATGTTGCTTTCAGATGGGGAGATGAGACCAATAAATCCTTTGAAGACATAAAAAATGCTATCTCTCAAGCCCCCATCTTGATTAGCCCTGATTTCTCACGGGATTTCATAATATTCTCATTCGCATCCCATGATACTATTGCAGGTGTCCTGATGCAAAAGGATGTTGATGACTATGAACACCCCATGGCCTTTATGAGCAAGGTCCTGAGAGACTCTGAGTTAAACTACTCCATCACCGAGAAACAAGCCTATGCCTTGGTCAAGTCCCTCAAACACTTCAGGAATTACATCGGTTACAATAAAATCAAGGCTTATGTCCCGTACCCAGTTGTGAAGGATGTCTTATCGCAACAAGATTGCATGGGTACTCGAGGAAAGTGGGTTTCCAAAATCCAGGAGTATGAATTAGAAATAAAACCCACCAAAATAATAAAGGGACAAGGTTTATCCCAAATGCTAACCGAGAGCAACCAAGAAGCCATACAGATGGGTGAGAGTGAGAAAGTAAATGTAATGATCAACGAATTAGAACATGACGAGTGGTATTCTGATATCGTTTACTATCTAAAGAACTTATCTTGCCATGATCACTTAGTGGACTACAAAAGAAGGGCTTTGAGATTGAAAGCTATGAAATACTGCTTGACTGAAGATGGACTTGGATGGAGAAATCCTGATGGTGTTATACTTTGATGTGTGAACAAAGAAGAGGCAGAAAAGATACTGAAAGAATTGCACTCTGGATATTGTGGTGGACACTTTGCATCTCTTACTACTGCCCACAAGATTTTGAGGGCTGGCTATTATTGGCCAACACTTTTTTCGGACACTCACCAGCATGTTCGATATTTCCAACCTTGCTAGTACTTCTCCGACAAACCAAAACTCCCAACACAACCCTTGAAACCGATAGTAGTAGAGGCACCCTTTCAGCAATGGGGTTTGGACTTTGTCGGTGAATTCAAAGACAATTCAAGTAATGGCTACCGGTGGATCCTAACGGCTACAGACTATTTCACTAGATGGGTCGAATCTATTCCTACAAAGAAGGCCACCGAGGAAGTAGTCATGAATTTTCTGGAAGACCGAATCGTAACTAGGTTCGATGCCCCTTCCAGTATCACTACAGATAATGCCAAAGCTTTTAGATCTTATGCCCTGGTAGAATTTTGTTTCAAATATGACATTATTCTATCCCATTCCTCCAACTATTACCCACAAGGAAATGGATTAGCAGAATCAACCAATAAGAACCTCATGAATATTTTGAAGAAGGTTGTTGGAGAGAATAAAAGGTCGTGGGATATAAAAATAAAATACGTAGTATGGGCAGACTGAATAATGACAAAAACTTCCACAGGAAAAACTCCTTTTGAGCTGGTATATGGACTTGAAGCAAAACTTCCTGTGAACCTCCAGATTCCTATCCTTAGTTTTTCTCAACAGTACACCACAGATGAAGAAGCAATCCAAGGAAGGATCAATCAACTAATAGAGCTAGATGAGACGAGGAGGAGTGCCTTTGTCCAAATGGCAAGAAATCAAGAAAAGATAAAGAACACCTTTGATCATAAAGTGAAGGAAAGAAACTTCACCAAAGGAGATCTCATGCTTCAGTGGGATAAGAGAAGGGAAAAACCTAGTATGCACAAAAAGTTCAACAGTCTATGGGAAGGTCCTTATAAAATCATGAGTTGTGTAGGTACAAATTCTTTCAACTTAGAGACGATGGAGGGAGAAGTCCTGAAACTACTAGTATACACTTTACATATCAAGCGTTACTACCCACCAGAGACCTGACATCACAGGTAAGTAAAGGTAAGTAGGCATTCTCCGTGTATTATACCGTTTGCATTTCATGTTAGTTTTCTTTCACATTTGCATATTGATTGTTTTATTTTAGTTTATATATATATATATATATATATATATATATATATATATATATATATATGCTGGGGTGGAATTACCACCCCATTTTTTTTACTGATGCCCCTATCGAGTTGAGCAGGTCTGCAGGTTATGCCAGAGATGTTGAGGTTCTCATGCACTCTATGGTGAGCACATGTCCCCGAGTTGGAGCAATATGTTATCTCCGATTTCTAGGGATAACTAGGAGATCATGTCTCGAGGCCCACAGGTCCAAGACATTGAGTACCGAGAGCAGGATTGACCTGAGCATGGCCCTGGAGGGCCCATCATTTTCTTCTTTCATTAGATTTGTCCCGTCAGTAGCAGAAACATCCATCACCATCGGCTTGGTCTTGTATCAGAGAAGGCTCTTGCTCCATGAGGTAATTGATCCAGGTATCATGGTATGTGTCACTTTTGATCATTATAACCTTTAAATGTATGCATCTAATTCCCTTTATTTATGACGACTGCTTGGATCTTACATTGTCCCACTTGACCATGCTTGGGGAGATTGACTGGGTGCCCTAGCAAGCCTGTACCCATAGGTTTTGGTTTTCCACTGGGGGATTTATGAAGAGCCGTCATCTGCTCCCATCATACCACCACTCTTCCATCTTGTCTCCCGCTCATTTGTCCCATTCCCCTTGTCTAGGCATTAGGATGATTTTTTTGTGGGGTTGCACCTTATCTCGTGGGAAGAAGGGGATAAAGGCCCAGAAGGTAAAAGCAGCTGGTAAAAGATAAAATCCTCAAAATGAAACCTCGAGATACTTCATCCAGGGATCCCCGAGAAGGAAATAAAAAGCCTCTCAACAAGAAACAAGAGGGACCCGAAAAAATAAGAAGCAAGACCCAATCAAGAGGATAGGGGGTCTCATCACGATCTAGAATATTATGTTCATGGGTACCTAACAACATGACATTTCCACCATTTGGTTACCACGCTAGGGAAGTGACCTCTAGTTGCATGGCCAAGGGAAAGGGGGTCTCATCACGAGCCAACCTTATCATATCTGTGAAAGTACTTGTGGGTAAAACTATCATCTATGGTCACCACTCCAAGGTAGTGTCCTCTGGTTAGCCCTTGAATAAAAAAAGAAAAAGAAGAAGAAAAAACAAATAAAGAAAAGAATAAAGGTAAGAAAGGGCATGGAAAAAATTGCATCCATGACAGGTACAACTCGCCTACTACAAAGGAACCCACATGTAATATCATGCATCTCTAGCTCTCACTCTACCCATATGTCTAGACATCCCTTAGCCACATCACCTCATTTACATGGCTTGGATGAAACCCCTTGGAAACTTTCCTTTCCTTATGGATACTTTCCCAATAGGCTGTCTTGTCCTTTTTCTCGACTTTGTATTATAGGTTTTTGTAAAGTCTTTGACCTATTGAATGATATATCAGGGTTTTTATGCATATGTTTGATAATATTAATGATGAAATGTGATTAACATTTCTATGATCTTTGTGACTAATGAGCCCGTGGAGGGCGTAGTTTTTGATGTGCAGGACCATGCCCGACGGACAGGTACCATTTGGACTGGTACACATGGGGAGATATTAGTTCGGACCTCCATGGGGCTGAAGATCCCATCAGATGGTTGCTGAGACCCCGTCAGAGGGGTAGAGAAAGGACAGTGTTTGACCAAGATTTTGCACCAGAGAAGAAGAGGGCGTTTGACTAGAGGCACTTTGGCAGAGCCTGTCCTAGGGGGAATGACCCAGTTTTAGTGGAACGTTGGCCTTGGAAGGCTCAGAGCGCCCCCATCCTTACCATGATGTCATCCAACTTCATGGTCATTCTTGGAGGTAGTCTGGGTAGTAGTGGCGCATGTGGCATGTTGGAGAAGCCCTTGGGGGGCTAACGTTTTTCTCCTAGATGTCTCATTTGCCCTAAAAGGGGCTAGTGCCTCCCTTGAAGGGGATTTTACCTTTATTACAACTCAGTTAGGGTTTTAATTTGACAATTTAATGTAAAAACAATATGATTTTGGTTTAAAGCCTTGTCGTCTAATTTTTATGATCTAAAATTAATTAAAGGTCATTGATATAACATATATTGAGGAGTTTTATCCTCATTTTGACATAACACAACTCTCACTCATTAGTGAGATCTGATTTTTTTCTCCCTACTTGGGTATTTCTTCTCTTTGAGTGAGGAGCACTTGTTGAAGGAGGGCATTTCTTGGCATTTTTGGCATTTCTCTTGAAGGAAGGTTTACAACTAGGGTTTGCAATGCTATTTCATCATGATATTTAAGTGTTATTTCTGCAATGTTGAAGTGATAGTGGTCAAACAAACTTTCAAACTCTTATAAATTGAAACCCTAACTAACTACTAACCCTAATAAGGATGATGTCATCCTTGGTTATTCCATCTTGATGCAACACGTTTTCTTCATAGGCAATTAGGTGATAGTTTAAGAGCATTTATTGAATAAAGGATTGATTTGACACATAGGTTGCTACATCATCTTGGTATATATTGATGAATTGATATTATTTCATTGTTGTATTTATAAACATTGATCTCGTCAATATCTATTGCTTATGTATTGATATCAGATAGTTATATGAAGTACTAACCCTTTGAAATCATAGCCTACATGTATTAGTCTTCCATTGTTTTGTTCCGGGCAGGTGTTCACATTTGGGCTTACACTTCATTATTGGTTGTTTAGCCGAACTATCTTCTCTTGGTGGTGACCTGTGAAGAGGGAATTTCACTTTGACCTTTATACCTTAGCCTCTTCAAAACTCCAGGTCATCGGGGATGTCTCCGCTGGGCCTAACCTCCCTGAATAAAAAGAACCTCCCCATTGTGGTGACATTGGGTGGGGTAGGTTCCTGTTACGCCAATTTGGCCTCTATCTTCTAGCCTTTTGACCTAGCTACAAATTGTGCGATAACAGTCACCATGCCAAGGAAATGTCCCCTGATTAGCCTCTTGAAATAAAAATAAATAAAGAATAAAGATAAAAGGCATGAATGGGTTTGGAAAGACTTGCATCTAGGACAGGTGCAACTCACCTTCTACAAAGGCACCCACAGGTAAGTCATGCATTTACCTGCTATCACTGCACCCCTTGTCAAGACATCCCTTATCCACCTCATCCACTAACACGACTTAGATTTGATTTCTCCTGGAGACATCCCACATCCAATGAACACTAGCCCAATAGGACGCTCTGTCACTTCCTCCAAACTTGGATTGCAGATTTGTATATTGTCTTTGAGCATTTGACTGAGTAAAAAGGGTTTTATGCTCATGGAGGTTTTAATAAAATTTATGATTGGAGGTGATTGACATTGCTATGATCCCTGTGACTTATGATCCCATGGAGGGCGTATTTGTTGATTTGCAGGATCATGCCCGACAGATAGGTACCATATTGGACAGGTAGACATGGGGAGATGATTAGTTTGGATCTCTATGGGGCTGAGACCACCAGATGGATGTTGATACCCCAACTGGGAGAAAATATAGGACAAAGGGTTTTCACCAGGGAAGAGGAGAACGTTCCACTAGAGGCAGCTAAGCAGACCTGTACCCAAGGGGGTTGTGCCTTTTCCACTAGGATGTTGGCCTTGGAAGGCCCATAACATCACCCAAGACCTCTTATGACGTCATCCAACGATATGGGAGTTTTGGGAGGTAGTTGTGGCATGTTTGGCACATGTGGCAACTTCTAGGGGCCCAAAGAGGGCTAACATTTTGCTTTAGGAGGCCACATTTCCCTAGAAAGGGATATCGTCACCCTAAAAGGGCATGACGTCCTCATTATTTTCTTGATTAGGGTTTGATTATGAAATTTTAATGTAAAACAATATTATTTTATATTTTGGCCTTGTCGGCCTTTTGGTGACCTAAATTTTAATTAAGGTCATTGCTATTGTATAAATAGAGAGCTAAAACTCTCTTATTATCATCATATTTCACTCACACTTGTGTGAGGTCTGAAATTTGCACCCTCCTTTAGGGTTTTTGGCTGAAATTATTGATGCACACTTGTTGAAGGAGGCTTTTATTGTCTATTTTCTACATTTTCTTGGTGGAAGGTTTACAACTAGGGTCTGTCTTAATGAGTGCTTGGTAAATGTAAGTGAATTTCTGCAATCTTTCTTTATTTGAATGGTTATGGTATCTTTTACTTACATTTTAATGAAATTTGGTGGATTAAACCCTAGGGAATAAGCACATGTTGGTGTCCTTGTTTCAAGTCCCTAATAAGTTATGCTAATAGCCATTTTATTTTTTGAAGATAAATGTTAGAACCTTTCTATAGAAACACTCTACCATTCACACTTCAAGCTAGTTGTTCTTGCTTTTCCCTTTGAGCTAAAGAAGGAGGAAGATGCACTAAGGCCTAGGTTTACTACACCTTAGTGAGTCGTATTCCCCTAGAGTGATAGGTTGAAGCCTTGCCTTAGCAACACTTCAACCATAATATCTCTCTTGTCTTTAGCTCAACCATTATCATTTCATCCTTCAACTTTTGCAGCTAGTTTGACTCCATTTTCCCTAATAACACATTGATCTAAGACCTTCACTTGAGTGCTTTTGATCACAACTTCCAAATACTTTTGAACAATCATTAACATATTCTAACCCTATCCTAGATTAACTTACTAACACTAATGTTGTTGTTATCCATTTGAGTTATACTTTGTGACATTTGATCTTTTATTTGAGCAAATTGAAAGATTGGCTAGTCGTTGCTTCTAATGAATGTTGGTATTTGACATTGATGATAAATCGTTATTTCTCATTGTGAAGCTTCTATAACATTTATTGTGAAGTAATATATTGTAATCATTTCTATTGTACATCATTGATTTTCTTCATCAATATTGTCTATCAATTGCTTTATATAAGAAAGTCCTTGATTATATGAAGTACTAACCAACAAGTGATCTTGCACATATATAGCTTTCTTGTTTCTTTGTTCTGGGCATATACACTTCTGGTTATCTTTATATTCATCTTTATTGGTTGTTTAGCTGAACATTCTGATCAGTGGTGACTTGTGAGGGGGGAAACTTTACTTAGCCATAAGCCTTTTTGTAACACCCTGTTTCTGCCAGTCTGTAAAAATAACTATACTGGCCAAGAACTATGGCAAACTCAAAGATGTGAATGTGTGATTTGAATGGACCTTAGTAAAAGGTCCATGAATGTAAATAATGTTATGAATATATATATATATATATATATATATATATA
>ML797473.1:158339-169291 GCA_009831015.1 Picea engelmannii
GGTGATTTCTCCAGCTGATCAAAGATAAGTAATCTGAACTATGTTTTAATACATTTGACATGACTCTGCTGTTTTGTATCATGTTTTCCGCTGTGTCAGTGAATTAATGACGAATGCTATGGAATATTTAATTATAGAAGTATGCATATATCTTACTCTGAGTTTTATGTGCTTAATTCTGGTTAAATGCATTTGTTTTTACATCCATGTAATGAATGATGATTTGAGAGGTTGGGTGAACCTGGGTAGTGTAAGGGTACACTACAAATTGGGTGAACCTGGGTAGTGTAAGGGTACACTACAAATTGGTATCAGAGCAATTGGTACGTTACAAATTGGTATCAGAGCAATTGGTACGTTACAATACTCAAGAGAATGGTGAGTAAATAAGGGTGAGAGGGCTCTTATTTATACATTGAGAGGCAAAGTGACTCCTCTTGGATCATTTCCATGTGTCAAAACCCAAGCTAAAGAGGAGATCTCAAGGAAGGGGGGCACAACTCTAGGGTTTGCACATGGATTGGTGAGGTGGAAGTGAGTTGGAGGAGGTGGGACCACGCAAGAGGGTGATGTGAGAGGCTAGGAAGGGTGCACCTCATGAGGGAGGGGCCCACAACTCAAATAATTCCAATTTGTAACATTTTCACATGGAGAGGGGGCACAAATCCCCCTAGGGCTGTGAGGGTTTGAGTCGATGTGTGTGTGAGGGGGTGTGTAAAGGTTAGGATATGGGTTGGGTAGGTTAGGAAATGTATTTCTCATCATTTTCCATCTTTACTTTAATCCATTTTCCCAAAAATTACAAAAATGACATTTTTCCTATGTCATGACTAGCAATTAAAAGTGTTGTTTTGACTGACTAAGACTCCCTATGGAAAAACACCTAGAAAAAGTTGTCCGAATGAGATGAAAATTGGTCCAAGGGTGTAGGGGGTCTCATTCCATTTCTTTTGAGCACAAATACCCCTATAAAAACCCCAACGATCTAGTTTTTACAATATTTATAAAAAAATAATTAATTAAATTACCCAACCTTAGGCAATTTTAATTAATTAAAAAAAACCTATCTAGACTCGATGGAATTCCTCAATTTTTTTTGAGATTTCTTACATGGTCATTTAAATCATTCCTAAACACTAGCTACCAGAGGATTAATCCATTAGAATGCCTTTCACCACTTTGGAGGAATTATTTGTGGGAGTGAAAAACTCAAGGGAAATTATTAAGGCTGAAAAGCCAAATTAATAACCTGAGGAAAAAAAAAAATCAGTGAAAGGAACTCTCCTAATGAATAAATCCTAAGGTAACTAACCTAACTATGATCCATGCAGACCTATTACATTATTATCCCACGCAGGGGAGCGGAAATTCCAATTACAAAAATATGTGTTGGAGGCAAAAATTGCCCTGTAGAACCAAATAGTCTCTGACTTGGTAGCATATGATGATGCATATCTTCATGGTACATGGATTTGACCCCCTATTTGAATAGGCGGCCAACAAACTCCATAACCCAATAGCTAAAGGCACTAGTATAATTGCATTGGAGAAATAAAATCTTGCATTGGTTAACACACATTTTTGTGATTTGGAGGTTGTCTAAGTTGGACTCAATTCTTTGCTCTATATGCTTGATTTAGCCACTAGGGAATCATATTTGTTGAAATATAACAAGGGATGTCCTCATTCATGTTTTTGTATTTTTTTCATGGGGGGGTGTTGGCAGCCAATTCGCATTTTTCCATTTTCTTATAAGCTGCCTACACCAATATTTTGCAAACATCAATTTTTCGTCGCAATTCTTAAATAAACGACACTTTTTTGCGCCTTTTGCACACTTACTTTCATTTTGTTTTCACGACTGTAAGCGTGAAAACTTGGTCTTTCAAAGTCACACTAAAATCATTAGTTGAACTGTCATTATCCTTCCTATTGGTATGCCCATTGCGCTTACATTTCATTTATCATTATGCAGTTGGCAGAATCTTTTTGATCTATACTCATTGGACATTCTTGGATTGATTGTGTGACTTTGTCTCATTAAGTTTGTAATGCATTGGCATTTGGATTTATGTGTTTTGATCTACTTGACCATTGGTCTCATAAAGATATATAGGTGTTATGATTAAACCCTTGATATATTTCATTTGGTATGACACCTAGTTTCAAAGGCATTGGCACATTGGTTAAACTCTTGATATGAGTTGTTACAACACATTGGCACATTGGTCCAAAACATTGGTATTGTTTTCGATTTGTATATTGGTTGTTCAAAATGATGGCATAACTTTGATTGCACGCGTTGGTTTATACACTTACCATTCATTTCATTGGTCGGACAAGTAACATAATTGTTGAACTATACTATAGTGGATTCAACATCTTTAAGCGCCGGCAGTTGTACCTTGTCAATAACTATTATGCATGTCAGAAGTAAGCTCCACCACCTTCGCACGATGTCATTTATGCCTATCCCTTACCTCTGTTCCACCTCTGTTAGTTCGGGTAACCCTTCGAGCACTCTTCTCCTGTGTATGCTATGACCCAAACCATGGACTTACCGTGTGCTCAGCTCCATGGAACCAGTCGTGCGAATCGAGCCGAATGGGAGCCAAGCTTTACTACTATTTGACAATGCCTTGAAAGACTTGGAGGATAACAGTTGGCTTACCTTTGTACAACGATTCAAAGGTTTTAATCTTTGTGTTGCACAACAGTTCGCTTTGACTTTTGATGGCTGTAGAGCCAAGGTGGGTGATATTCAGTTGGAAATCAATGAGGAGTTTGTTAGCTCTGCCACAGGGTTACCGTCCTCGGGCCAGCGTTGGTTCAAAAATTCCAAAGTGGAAGACGTTCCATGGCCACTTCTATTCGTTTCGCAAAAATTCACATCCTATGACAGAGGTATGCCGATATCCATGCTTAAACCACGATGGCATGACCTTTTGATAGTAGTCAAGCAATTCGTGACCTGTGAGGGTTGATATGGACTCATTTTTCTTTACCACCTGCATTTGTTAATGAATTTTATTGGGTATTCATTGAATATGCCTTTCTATTTCCAGCGTAGCCTATACAAAATGTCAAAAGGGTTTAAAAGGGAGAAGGCCGATAGTATCCTGTTCCACCATGGACTAATTAAACTTATCATTGTTTATCACTTAAGCCTCCACGGTGATAGCTGGAGAGATTTTATCGCGCGAAATGGTTTTGATGATACAGACCCTGTCCAAATTGACAAGCCTGTGGTTAATGAAACCAAGGTCGGGCCATCCGTTCCCTTCCATGTCCTACTGCCCTCTCCTAAACCCTCGACTGACCCTGATGTTGACTTACCCGACGCTATAACTGAGAAGGCTGAGGCTATTAAAAATCCTGTGAGCAAAAAGGTTAGAGGTAACCCTACTGTTGATGGAAAAGGAAAGAAGAATGCTCGGCTTATCTCTAGAATGGCTAGAAATAAGCCTAAACCTAGTGTTGAGAAGAATCCCATAATCCTTAGTGAGGATTCATACTTTGACATAGAACGTTTTCTAGCTAATGAGTACCCTTACTCACAGGGTCTGTGCTCCGAGCCACCTTATGATTTCGTTTCGAACATTCCCCCTTGCGTAAGGAACAATCCTGGTTACCTAGGAATCAAACTACCTAACAAAACCCTCGGCAATGTAACCAAACCCTCACCTGCATTTTCAAAGCCCGGACAGTCATCATGTGAACAATGCGATTTATGGTTGGAACGATACTATATAGACGTTCTTGTGCTTCAATCGAAAATCCAATCATTGGAAAATCAAGTTGCAGTATTGACCAGCCAAAGGGATAAGCTTCGTGTTGTTGATAGCAAGCAGAGGACTACTGGTTCGATCATTTTTCGAAATGTTGAATCGGCTACAGTCGTGGTCAATTCCAAAATGTCATGATCAAGCCGTCTGCTCGTCATACAGGTATGAATTTTGATATCATTCTAGTTTTGTGAATGACCAAGATTAATATAATGAGTTTGGTTTTCAAATAGCTCTGTCTATCATTCGAATTTTCTCTGTCATAATGTTATTCATCATGTACATTGTTTTCGCTATGCTAAAAATAAATGAAATTTTTTATTTGGATACATGATTTGCTCATTCCCAGTTTAGCCACTCATAGATTTTTATCGGATTTGATTGGTTTTCGATTGGATTTGATTTGATCATTTGTCTGATTGAGTTAACAAATATGATGGTTTGTTTTAGATTAGGTATTTTTGTATCTAATTTGAACTGGAAATTGTCATGCTAATTTTAGATTACAATCATGCTTCGATTTGATTTCGTTATGGTTAGATTATATCGGCTCTAATCTAGTTGGTATGTTGTGGTTTTGGAACGACTTCGTGAGTTTGAATTGATGTCATGCGATCTCTTAAATCAGGAATACAATTCTATTTGATTTCGATTTTGAAAGAATGACTCTGTTTTCATGAAAACAATATTCTCGTTTACAGCTGTGCAAATGATATCAACGCCCGAATCACGGAACGGTTTGGATTCACGACAACTATGTTAAACCCTAGCTGTTTGATTCACTTGATTGGATTGTTGTGTATCTTCAGTTAGTTTGATTGATTTTATGAGTTAGTATCCAAAATAGACTTGATTGCAGCTCTGTTAATTTTAATTTTCAAACGAGTTTGTTAACTCAGATCGACTTACATCATTCTGTCAAATTCGTATGAGGAAATTCGGGTAATAGTTGTTTCAAAATGAATTCAAGAGATGATTTCGTGAATGATTTTGTCTACCCCATTTTGCAATAACAAATGATCGAACAACTCTTAAGAACTCTATTACGAACTGATTGATCCTGTTATGATTTCATGAGTTCATTTACGCACCAGTTTTGATTTAATTCGCTCACGACATGGATCGTTTTTTATGGCAATACAGTTATGTCGATTGGAAAATGAGCTTGATTGGATTCGATCGTGTCTCTTATTTATGAGGCAGTATAACAATTGCTTGCGATTTCTTTTAAGTGTATCAATTTCAGTTTGATATGAAACGATTTCATCACTGTTTCATTACTATTCTGTTCACCCGATTATGTGGCAACAAACGAAACAGAGCATACGCTTCTCTATATTCATTTGATTTTGTTTTGATCTTGAATTAGTATAGCAATCTCAAATTGAATGATTCGTTTGTCTTTCAATTAGCTGTAAGGTACTTGTAAATAGTTGAATTAATTTTTTAAAAGATTTGAATTGATTTTTATGCTGATTTTGTGTCTTATTTAGACCAGCTACAGAATCGCAAGATTTTGTAGCTAGTCTATAGAATTAGATTTTTATCATTTTCTTTAATAAAATATCTTTCTAACATGTCCATTTTTAACCCTTTTCAGGTACATCTAAATTCCATTGGGCATGCTGGACAGTCTAGGAGATGTTTGTGTGTCTTAGTTTTTTTTTAGGTTCCTAGTTTAGTTAGACTTGGGATATCTTCCCAGATTTTATGTAAACAATTTTGATAACTTCCACAGGGATGTTTTACCCTGTGGAAGGCCTTTAAATACTTATTATTTTGTGTAATAAGGAGCATCCTCACTTGTGGGAGAACCAAGCTATGGATTTCTAATACAAACTGAGACAGGAGTTGATGTTTTGCTACAACTTTCGCTTTCATAATATCAATCTTTTGTTTCAAGTTTATGCTTATCAATTTGCAGTTGATTATAGACTACTTTAGCTATCATAGTCTATTGCAGAATGATATGAATTAATTAATGTCTCATCCATATCTGATTTTCTTTTCAATACTTAAAAAATACAGCAATTACTTTATTCAGTTAATGAATGACAGATTTCTCTTCTTCATCAATTGAATTATTTTGTATAAGTCTTTGCATACAGGTTTATCTAACTGTGAAGATTTATAAATCATATGATTGTTGTAATTTTTATGTTTTGTTTGTCCTGTAATCATATTTGAAGAGCACTGCAACTTATCGTTTACGAGAAGCTACTGGATAATTCAGTGCGGGTTTCCTCCCTCCGATCAGCTAAGAAAATCATCATACACAGGACAAACCTGGAGCGTTTCTTTAGGTCAGTTTGTGATTTATTTGTTATTTATTTGTTAGAATAATATTAGTAGTTTAGTTAGATTTGTAGTTAGAATTAGTGTATTAGTTGTTTAGTTTAATTCTGTTTTATTTCTGTTCATAAAAATTATAAAATCAACAAAAATATCTCTTTCTCTGTCTTAGGGCAGAATATAAACGAGTTTTTCAGGTTTTATTCAAATCTGTAAATTGTAGATATTGTACATTTTGTGAATAAGTTTTATTTCAGTTAGTAGTCAGATATTTAATTATTTAAAGTTAGTATAGTATTAGATAGTAGATTGTATATATATAGAATAGTTAGTTTAGTTTGTTAGTTTGTTTAATAGTTAGTTTCGTTTATTAGTTTGTTTAATAGTTAGTTTAGTTAGATTAGTTAGTGTAGAGTAGTTTTCTTTTTTTTTTGTTTTCTTAGGACCTTTAGATCGGCTAACGGAGCCGCTAAACCCGTCAGGGTGGTTCATCCCAAACGGCTTGGGTTATTAGACAACCCCGAACCGGTTCCACTCTTCCAGTTGACGGACGGTCAATTTCACCTACCAAAAAATGGCGCTAGAAGGAGGGCCTGAACTTAATTAATGGCACGAGGCGGTCGCAAGACTCCTCCTCCACCTAATCGTTCACCTATTGTGACTAGAAGCCATTCAAACGATAATTTCCCCTCTCAAACAACAACTACTTCAACCGACGATCCTCAGATCACAGTTGAGCCAACAACCCCTAATCCTAAAGGTGGTGACATACAAGAGATTGTTCGTCGATCTCTTATAAAAACACATAGTGCCTTAGCTCGTCTGAGACAACCAAACCGTCCGTGGGGTCAACCTTTAGACTTCTCTGATATCAAAGAACAATTAGGAGACACTAACCTCACTGTGAATCCTTCAGATCCAATCTTAAATCCTGCTGCAGGAGGATCTGGGATACCTCCTTCACCACCTCCATCATCTCCTTCCTCTTCTGGAGAAGATTCCTCGGACGAGGGAAATTCCCCTTCTCAGCCTTCCACACCCACTACCCCAATGGAAAATCAAAACAACCCTGCTAGACCCTGGATTGATCAGGATGTCGTAGCCGTACCTGGAGCTCAATATCCTTTACCTAAACACCCGGAGAAATGGCTTCCCAAGTTTGACCCTGACTCAAAACAGATCGTTGAAGATCACATTAAAAAGTTTATGTTATCCATAAGACTTCGCAATGTTGAACATGAAGATGTTGTCTGTAGGTTGTTCCCGTATACTTTCGAGGGTAATGCATCCACATGGTACTTTACCCAACAACCCCATACCATCATGTCTTGGGAAAAGTTCGAGTCATGCTTTTTGGAAAAGTTCGGAGACGGTAAACCTCCGGAAGTCCTAGTCATGGATCTTTCCAGCTTAAGAATGAACCCAAAATAAAAAGTTAAAGACTTTAATCAAAGATTCTTAACACTTAAAAACCAAATCCCTGTGGATTCCATGCCTACCGAGAGTCTTATAATAGCTTACTACACTAAAGCTTTGCATCAAAGTATAGCTATTTGGGTTAAATGATCCAAGAAAGCCACGTTGTTAGAAGCCTTCGAGGAGGCCAGCCAGATTGAAAAAGACATACTTACTCTTAAAGACTCTTCTAGCAACGAAACAGAGACTAGTTCTTCTTCCAAAAAGAAGATCGAAATCCTCCCCAGACCCACTCAAAATAAAACACAACCTGAAAGCTCGGATTTAGAAAACTTAACAAAATTTGTTCAAAAACTGTCAAATCAAGTTATAGACTTAAAAAGGACGATCGAAGAAGCTTCCTCGAGCAGAGGGACTTACAAACCCCCATTCTAGAAGCCTTTTCCTACCAACCGACCTAATCCAACCACCGAAGGCCTAAATCTAGAAAGTTTGCAATGTGCCCTTCAAACAATTTTAGAAGCCCAAGATAACTTGATGCCTCCTGAGATTCCTGAGGAGGTAGTTGAACAAGAGACAGTTCAAGAAGAAGAGTCTTCTCCAAACATTTTTGGACACTTCTTAGATAACATCTTTCAAAGCTAACTTCGAGATAGTTCATCCTTATAATACCAAGAGTAAGACAACAAATAAATCTTCTCCCGAAAATACTACAACTTCTCCTCCAAAGCAATCTAAACCAGCTGAGACTAAATAGAGTAATGTGAACCCCAACTTAGATTATGATGTAGTTGAAGATCTTAAAAATTTGAGAGCTAACATTTATGTTTATGAGTTATTGAAATTTCCATTTTTGTTATAAAAAATGTTACAAAATATTTCAAAGAACGGAAAAAATGGTAATTCAAGTAGTAATAAGGTTGTGCAAAACAAAGTTCCTCAGAAGACTTCCACTAAAAACAATCCCGATCCTCAAGATAAAGGAAGCCTTCCTGTAAGTAATGTAAATAATGTAAATAATGTAGATAAAGTAGCTTTAGAAATTGCGAGTAAAGAGCCACAAGCTACCACTCTTAGTACTCACAAAAATGTACCTCCTTTCTTGTTAACTTTCGAAATATTCAATAGAAACGTGCATAATTGTATGGTAGACTCAGGGGCATCATCCAATGTGATTCCATGGTCTGTCTGCCAAAAGATTAATGCTGAAGTTGGACCATCTACTTTAAAAATCATACAACTTGATCGGACCAATGTGAAAGTTATTGGAGAACTAAAGAATGTGCTTATTAGATTCTCGTCTAACCCCAAGGTTCATCAGGTTATTGATATAATCATTGTGGATATTCTAGAAGTGTATGGTCTGTTTTTAAGCAGGGACTAGTCGGAGCAGCTACATGGTTACTTCGCGACAGACTGGTCTCACCTATGGCTTCCAGAGAACGACAAGCCTAATAAGATCAAGGTAAATCATGAACACTACCTTAAGTTCACGGTCACAGATTTGAACGATCCCAATGAACCATTTACACCTTCTGCTGATTCACTCGAAGTACAAGGGATGGACACCTTCTTCGGCAATTTCATGGCCAAGGCTTCGCCTATCACTAATCCAGAACAACAGTCCGAGATTGTAGCATATATGCAGCCAACAAATTCTACGCAACGGTCCCATGTGCCCGATGGAAATCAAATTTGGTCTCTTTATTTCGACGGGTCAAAGTCCAAAGAAGGAGCTGGAGCAGGCTACGTCATTATTGATCCGGCAGGTAACAAGACATTAATTCCATGTAGACTAGAATTTGAATGTACTAATAATACTGCAGAATATGAGGCTTTACTGCAAGGTCTCAGAAAAGATTTGGATATGAACATTGAAAACTGGCTGTTTTTGGCGACTCTGAAATAGTGGTTAGACAGGTAAGAGATTCTATCCACTGTCTGTCTCCGCATATCAAAAGCTACCAGTCTGAGGTATGGAATTTAATGAATAAATTTTCTTCTTTCAATATAAATTCCATTCCCAGATTAAATAATGCTGAAGCAGATCTATTAGCTAATGTAGCTTCTAAACTTCTTCCTGCAGAAGGCTTGTCCCCAGACGCATTCTCCGTCGAGCTGTTGTTTCGGCCATCCTTTCTCGACAACATCTCGAAATGGAGAATATTTGACGACGATCATCAAATTATTAGCTTTCTGCACATGGAAGAAAATTTTCAAGGCGCGGTAATAGACGAACACACGCACGACGACAATTTGCGCGATTTCACGGTAATACCAGATCTGAGAACTCCTGAATCTTCATCGGATATGGTAAACTCGATCCCTAAATCTGTAGTTAGATTAGAAAAGTTTTATGATTTTCAAGATAAATTTAAAAAGACGGTCAACTGTAAAACCAATAGTTCCGCGTTATCTTATGAAAAAGTAAACTTAGGAACTAAAGAAAATCCTCAATGCATTAATCTAGGGTTGGGGTGTTCTCAACAAGAAAAAGCTTCATTTGTTAAATTATTTAAAGAATTTAAAGATGTCTTTGCATGGACGTATGATGACCTTAAAACTTTCGATCCTAATATCATACATGTTATTCCCATGAAACTCCAAACCTTTCCCTTTCAACAAAAACTGAGGAAAATGCACCCTAAACTAGAACCGACCGTTCAAAAAGAATTGAATAAGCTCCTAAATGCTAAAATAATTTTTCCTATTAGGCACACTCAATGGGTTTCTAACCTTGTCCCAGTCCGGAAGAAAAGTGGGGAAATTCGACTCTACGTCGATTTCTGAAACCTTAATAGAGCGTCTGATAAAGACAACTATCATGTCCCGCCCATGGAACAGATCCTTCAACATGTATTTGGTTCCGAGAGGCTATCCATGTTGGATGGTTTCTCAGGGTATAACCAAGTACTGATGTCTCCACCAGACCAACTCAAAACTACCTTCCGTATCCCATGGGGCACTTATTCTTATCGTAAAATTCCCTTTGGATTGATTAATGTCGGTGCCACTTTTCAGAGAGAAATTGACATTACTTTCCAAGGCTTAATCAATCAGTCCGTTGTAGTTTACTTGGATGATGTGACTGTATATTCTAAAAACAAAGATGATCATCTAGCTCACTTACGAGCCGTTCTACTTCGATGTCGTAAATACAACATCTCCTTGAATCCAAAAAAAACCATCTTTGCAGTAGAACAGGGTAAAATCTTAGGATTTGTAGTGTCCCCAAGGCCGAGCCCCGATGTAAACCATGCTCTGAAAGAGATTGTAAATATGTTCTATAGGTTGGTGAGCCAAGTTTTGTATAAGCTGTAGGCTTATGAGTTTTTTTAGGCCAGGGAGCCTAAGTGTTGAAGGCCAGGAGCCTGTGATATACTTGTATATATGCAGGTCAACTAATAAAATATAAATACAGCCGGTGCAGACCGACCACGATGAAAGAGTGATGGGGGA
>ML797473.1:169391-312990 GCA_009831015.1 Picea engelmannii
TATGGCTGGGAGGTTCGTGGAAGGCCTGCACTTGGTTGGTGATTTCTCCAGCTGATCAAAGATAAGTAATCTGAACTATGTTTTAATACATTTGACATGACTCTGCTGTTTTGTATCATGTTTTCTGCTGTGTCAGTGAATTAATGACGAATGCTATGGAATATTTAATTATAGAAGTATCCATATATCTTACTCTGAGTTTTATGTGCTTAATTCTGGTTAAATGCATTTGTTTTTACATCCATGTAATGAATGATGATTTGAGAGGTTGGGTGAACCTGGGTAGTGTAAGGGTACACTACAAATTGGTATCAGAGCAATTGGTATGCTACAGGATTCATTGTGTCTAGCGAAGGGATGATTATTGACCCCGATAGGACTCAAGTCATCGCAAAACTTCCCCCTCCTACATCCAAAAAATCCATGCAATCTTTCTTAGGCCAGATTAACTTCGTGAGGAGATTCGTCCCCAGTTTCTCCGAAATGGTCAGGCCTTTACAGAATTTGATTAAGAAAGACACCCAATATCACTGGGGACCCCTAGAAAATCAGGCTTTTAATGCAATAAAGAAGGCCATAATAGACGCTCTGTCTCTCATGAGCCCTGACTTCTCTCAAGATTTTACACTCTATACTTTTTATGCTGACCATTCCTATGTCGCCGTCCTAACTCAGAAGAACGTCGAGAACAATGAAGTACCCATCGCCTTTATGAGATTTGCTTTCAAAGGTGTTGAACTTAACTATCCAGTGGTTGATCGACAAGCCTACGCTGTTTTCAAATCAGTCAAGCACTTCCGGTCCTATCTTTTGAAGTCAAGGATGAAAGTCATTGTCCCCTACCCAGTCGTGAGGAACTTGTTAGTGAAAAAGGAACTAGGAGAGAAGAGAGCCAACTGGGTCACCTCCTTGCAGGAGTATGACTTAGAAATCACCCCAGCTCAGATAGTGAGAGGCCAAGGGTTATGCAAGTTAGTTGTTGATTCAACAGCAGGACAGCAAGAAGAAAGTGATACGTCAGACCTGGGACAACATGATCAAAGTTTACTCTGTTGCACACAAAACCCTGTCAGTCCTTGGTATGATGACATAAGATTCTGTCTTGAACATGGGTCAGCACCCCATCACTTAGATTCTTCCAAGAGAAGAGCGCTGAGGTTAAAGTCCCCCTCCTTTCATTTGGTTAATGGTATCCTGTTTCGTCAAAGTTTTGATGGCATACTGATGCGCTGTCTTGAAAAGGACGAAGCAGAGAAAGTCTTGCTCAAGTTGCATGCATGAGAAGCTGGTGGTCACTTTGGCAGTGATACCACCGCCCATAAGGTTTTAAGAGCCGATTATTACTGGCCTATGATTTTTAGAGACGTCCATTCCTTGTGTCGTAAATGTATCATTTGTCAAAAATCATTAGGGCGGCTACAAAAACCAACCTTTCCTTTGAAACCCGTTTCGGTAGATTCTCCTTTCCAGCAGTAGGGCCTTGATATCATAGGTCCAATCAACCCCCCATCCTCTCAACAACACAAGTTTATTGTGACAGCCACGGATTACTTTACCTGATGGTCTGAAGCTGCTGCATTGAGAACTGTCAACACTAGTCAGGTAATTGCCTTCCTAAATTCGAATATTATCACTCATTTCGGTATCCCTGACTGTTTAGTCTTTGACAACGCTTCTTACTTTTCTTATCTTGAGATGAGCGATTTCTCTTTGGAAAAGACATTAAACTGAAGTATTCTACTAGTTATTACCCCCAGGGCAACGGATTGGCAGAATCAACAAATAAGAACTTGATTAAAATCATCAAAAGAACCGTGGTTGAAAATCACAAAAAATGGCACAATGCACTTTTGAACGCGCTGTGGGATGATAGGGTAACGCCAAAATATGCTATAGGTAACTCCCCCTTTTTTCGCGTTTATGGCAGAGAAACAATCCTGCCACCTCACATTCTTCTTCCTTCACTCCAGTTGTCACATAAATTCCAAGAAGAAGATTGTCCCCCTCTAGAAAACCGAATTAACACTTTGATGAAGCTAGAAGATGTAAGAACCCAAGATAAACGTAAGTTAGATCAGCATCAACAATTGGTTAAAATCTTGTTTGATTCTAATTTTGCTTCTGATAGGAATTTTGAAGTAGGTAACCTCATCTTGAAATGGGACAAACCGCATGAGGGAAAAGGGAGAACACACTAAATTTCAAAACTTGTGGCTTGGACCATTTTTAATTGTTGAAAAGTTGGGTCCCAGTTCTTTTCAATTGCAGAATCTTGAAGGGCAGTTTGACACCTACCCGGTGAATGGCCAAGCCTTGAAAATATATTTTGCTTGATAACAACCCTTGTATTTTATGTACATATTTTTCTTTTGTTTGCTTTTTTTTGTTTGCCTTTTTGTTTTTGATTTCTCTTTGAATTTATCAGTTGGTGTTTTCTTTCAAATACACATGCCTGTACATTGAGCTATGCAGACCAAAGAAGATTCCTTCGCTGAAATAACTGCTAAGAAAATTTGTATAAACATCAATGGTACATTTCTAAAATTTATATGTGTTGTAAAAAGTCTGTTGTTTGAAAGAAGTTGATTGATTTCAATCTCTGAGTAAAGCTTGCCATGATCATCTATTATCTTTTTAGGCTGTCCCTATTCCTTAAGGGAATGACTCAAAAGATGTCTCCCTGCCTTAAGAAGTTGTTTTTGTAAATGAAACATCTCCGGATCTTGATAAAGGACAGTTCTAAAAAATTCTAATGAGGTCTGAAAAAAGGTGTTAAAATATCATAATTTTCAGCGTCACCCCGCTCAGCTATATATCTTTGAGAAACAAAACAAAATAAATTATAAATAGAACTGTGGGAAGTGCTTGTAAACCCGTCAGGATGCTGAACAAGTTTGCTGGCAGCGGGTAAATGCATGCATGATGCCAAGACAACTTCGTCGGGGTACTGAATAGGCCCGCTGGCAGCGAAGCAATGTCAGGCATATGAAAATTTGCAAATAAGAAACCTCTTTAATGTCCTTTATTCTGATCTAGAACTTCTTGGTAGGATACAGATGTCAGAGTGGGTTAAATGGCAACCCTGTCGAGGCTATGGACGCCTACTGGCAGTAGTGGCTATGCCAACAATATTGGAGATTTTATATTTAATATCGTGATTCGTTGGTCTTAAGATTGTTATATGTTTTCATCTTTTAAAACACTGCTGGAATAGTTGGTAAATGATGATGTTTATACGATTTTCTGGTTATTATTTTTGAGTTGGAATTATCTTTGCTGTCCTAATCTGAATTTGTTCTTTTTGGCAGAGATAACTGCTTCTACCAGTGTGTCGCCATTGTTGGCAGCCAATTCACATTTTTCCATTGTCTTATAAGATGCCTACACCAATATTTTGCAAACATCAATTTTTCAACGCAATTCTTAAATAAATGACACTTTTTTGCGCCTTTTGCACACTTACTTTTGTTTTGTTTTCACGACTGTAAGTGTGAAAACTTGGTCTTTCGAAGTCACACTAAAATCATTAGTTGAACTGTCGTTATCCTTTTTGTTGGTATGCCCATTGCGCTTACATTTCATTTATCATTATGCAGTTGGTAGAATCTTTTTGATCTATACTCATTGGACATTCTTGGATTGATTGTGTGACTTTGTCTCATTAAGTTTGTATTGCATTGGCATTTGGATTTATGTGTTTTGATCTACTTGACCATTGGTCTCATAAAGATATATAGGTGTTATGATTAAACCCTTGATATATTTCATTTGGTATGACACCTAGTTTCAAACGCATTGGCACATTGGTTAAACTCTTGATATGAGTTGTTACAACACATTGGCACATTGGTCCAAAACATTGGTATTGGTTTCGATTTGTATATTGGTTGTTCAAAATGATGGCATAAATTTGATTGCGTGTGTTGGTTTATACACTTACCATTCATTTCATTGGTCGGACAAGTAACATAATTGTTGAACTATACTATAGTGGATTGAATAGCTTTAAGCGCCGGCGGTTGTACCTTGTCAATAACTATTATGCATGGCAGAAGTAAGCTTCACCACCTTCGCACGATGTCATTTATGCCTATCCCTTACCCCTGTTCCACCTCTGTTAGTTCGGGTAACCCTTCGAGCACTCTGCTCCTGTGTATGCTATGACCCAAACCTTGGACTTACCGTGTGCTCGGCTCCATGGCACCAGTCGTGCGAATCGAGCCGAACGGGAGCCAAGCTTTACTACTGTTTGACAATGCCAGGAAAGACTTGGAGGATAACGGTTGGCTTACCTTTGTACAACGATTCAAAGGTTTTAATCTTTGTGTTGCACAACAGTTCACTCTGACTTTTGATGGTTGTAGAGCCAAGGTGAGTGATATTCAGTTGGAAATCAATGAGGAGTTCGTTAGCTCTGCCACAGGGTTACCATCCTCGGGTTACCATCCTCGGGAAAACGTGCCATGGCCACTTCTGTACGTTTCATGAAAAGTCACATCCTGTGATAGAGGTATGCCGATATCCATGCTTAAACCACGATGGCATGACCTTTTGATAGTAGTTAAGAAATTCGTGACCTGTGAGGGTCGATATGGACTCATTTTTCTCTACCACCTGCGTTTGTTAATGAATTTTATTGGGTATCCATTGAATATGCCTTTCTGTTTCCATCGTAACCTATACAAAATGTCAAAAAGGTTTAAAAGGGAGAATGCCGATAGTAGCCTGTTCCACCATGGACTAATTAAACTTATCATTGTTTATCACTTAAGCCTCCACGGTGATAGTTGGCGAGCTTTTATCATGCGAAATGGTTTTGATGATACAGACCCTGTCCAAATTGACAAGCCTGTGGTTAATGAAACCAAGGTCGGGCCACTCGTACCCTTCCATGTCCTACTGCCCTCTCCTAAACCCTCGACCGACCCTGATGTTGACTTACCCGACGCTATAACTGAGAAGGTTGAGGCTATTAAAAATCCTGTGAGAAAAAAGGTTAGAGGTAACCCTACTGTTGATGGAAAAGGAAAGAAGAATGCTCGACTTATCTCGAGAATGGATAGAAATAAGCCTAAACCTAGTGTTGAGCAGAAGCCCATAATCCTTAGTGAGGATTTGGACTCTGACGTAGAACGTTTTCTAGCTAATGAGTACCCTTACTTACAGGGTCTGTGCTCCGAGCCACCTTATGATTTCGTTTTGAACCTTCCCCCTTGCCTAAGGAACAATCCCGGTTACCCAGGAATCAAACTACCTAATGAAACCCTTGACAATGTAACCAAACCCTCACCTGCATTTTCAAAGCCCAGACAGTCATCATGTGAACAATGCGATTTATGGTTGGAACGATACTATATAGACGTTCCTGTGCTTCAATAGAAAATCCAATCATTGGAAAATCAAGTTGCAGTATTGACTAGCCAAAGGGATAATCTTCGTGCTGTTGATAGCAAGCAGAGGACTACTGGTTCCATCGTTTTTCAAAATGTTGAATCGGCTACAGCCGTGGTCAATTCCAAAATTTCATGATCAAGCCGTCTGCTCGTCATACAGGTATGAATTTTGATATCATTTTAGTTTTGTGAATGACCAGGATTAATATAATGAGTTTGGTTTTCAAATAGCTCTGTCTATCATTCAAATTGGCTCCGTCATAATGTTATTCATCCTGTACATTGTTTTCGCTTTGCTAAAAATGAATGAAATTTTCGATTTGGATACATGATTTGCTCATTCCTAGTTTAGCCACTGATAGATTTTTATCGGATTTGATTGGTTTTCGATTGGATTTGATTTGATCATTTGTCTGATTGAGTTAAAAAAATTGATGGTTTGTTTTAGATTGGGTATGTTTGTATCTAATCTGAACTGGAAATTGTCATGCTAATTTTAGATTACAATCATGCTTCGATTTGATTTCGTTATGGTTAGATTATATCGGCTCTAATTTAGTTGGTATGCTGTGGTTTTGGAACGACTTCGTGAGTTTGAATTGATTTCATGCGATCTCTTAAATCAGAAATACAATTCTGTTTGATTTCGATTTTGAAAGAATGACTCTGTTTTCATGAAAACAATATTCTCGTTTACACCTGTGCAAATGATATCAACGCCCGAATCACGGAACGGTTTGGATTTACGACAACTATGTTAAACCCCAACTGTTTGATTCGCTTGATTAGATTGTTGTGTATATTCAGTTAGTTTGATCGATTTTATGAGTTAGTATCCAAAATAGACTTGATTGCAGCTCTGTTAATTTTAATTTTCAAACAAGTTTGTTAACTCAGATCGACTTATGTCATTCTGTCAAATTCGTATGAGGAAATTCGGGTAATAGTTGTTTCAAAACGAATTCAAGAGATGATTTTGTCTACCCCATTTTGCAATAACAAATGATCGAACAACTCTTAAGAACTGTGTTACCAACTGATTGATCCTGTTATGATTTCATGAGTTCATTTACGCACCAGTTTTGATTTAATTCGCTCACGGCATGGATCGTTTTTTATGGCAATACAGTTATGTCGATTAGAAAATGAGCTTGATTGGATTCGATCGTGTCTCCTGTTTATGAGGCAGTATAAAAATTGCCTGGGATTTCTTTTAAGTGTATCAATTTCAGTTTGATATGAAATGATTTCATCACTGTTTCATTACTATTCTGTTCACCCGATTATGTGGCAACAAACGAAATAGAGAATACGCTTCTCTGTATTCATTTGATTTTGTTTTGATCTTGAATTAGTATAGAAATCTCAAATTGAATGATTCGTTTGTCTTTCAATTAGCTGTAAGGTACTTGTAAATAGTTGAATTAATTTTTTAAAAGATTTGAATTGATTTTTATGTTGATTCTGTGTCTTATTTAGACCAGCTACAGAATCGCAAGATTCTGTAGCTAGTCTATAGAATTAGATTTTTATCATTTTCTTTAATAAAATATCTTTCTAACTTGTCCATTTTTAACCCTTTTCAGGTACATCCGAATTCCATTGGGCATGCTGGACAGTCTAGGAGATGTTTGTGTGTCTTAGTTTTGTTTTAGGTTCCTAGTTTAGTTAGACTTGGGATATCTTCCCAGATTTTATGTAAACAATTTTGATAACTTCCACATGGATGTTTTACCCTGTGGAAGGCCTTTAAATACTTATTATTTTGTGTAATAAGGAGCATCCTCACTTGTGGGAGAACCAGGATATGGATTTCTAATACAAACTGAGACAAGAGTTGATGTTTTGCTACAGCTTTCGCTTTCATTATATCAATCTTTTGTTTCAAGTTTATGCTTATCAATTTGCAGTTGATTATAGACTACTTTAGCTATGATAGTCTATTGCAGAATGATATGAATTAATTAATGTCTCATCCATATCTGATTTTATTTTCAATACTTAAAAAATACAACAATTACTTTATTCAGTTAATGAATGACAGATTTCTCTTCTTCATCAATTGAATTATTATGTATAAGTCTTTGCATATAGGTTTATCTAACTGTGAATATTTATAAATCATATGATTGTTGTAATTTTTATGTTTTGTTTGTCCTGTAATCATATTTGAAGAGCACTGCAGCTTATCATTTACGAGAAGCTACTGGATAATTCGGTGTGGGTTTCCTCCCTCCGATCAGCTAAGAAAATCATCATACACAGGACAAACCTGGAGCGTTTCTTCAGGTCAGTTTGTGATTTATTTGTTATTTATTTGTTAGAATAATATTAGTAGTTTAGTTAGATTTGTAGTTAGAATTAGTGTATTAGTTGTTTAGTTTAATTTTGTTTTATTTCTGTTCATAAAAATTATAAAATCAACAAAAATATCTCTTTCTCTGTCTTAGGGCAGAATATAAACGAGTTTTTTCAGGTTTTATTCAAATCTGTAAATTGTAGATATTGTACATTTTGTGAATAAGTTTTATTTCAGTTAGTAGTTAGATATTTAATTAGTTAAAGTTAGTATAGTATTAGATAGTAGATTGTATATATATAGAATAGTTAGTTTAGTTTATTAGTTTGTTTAATAGTTAGTTTAGTTAGATTAGTTAGTGTAGAGTAGTTTTCTTTTTTTTGTTTTCTTAGGACCTTTAGATCGGCTAATGGAGCCGCTAAACCCGTCAGGGTGGTTCATCCCAAACGACTTGGGTTATTAGACAACCCCGAACCGGTTCCACTCTTCCAGTTGACGGACAGTCAATTTCGCTCGCCAACAGGGGGACATAAAGTCATGTTTCCTTGACAGGTTTTAATTGTAAAGTGATTTTTTAAATAAAGTGATTTTATAAAGTGAATGTACTTTATAACTTAAAGTGATTTTAAGTTGTGGGACCCAAAAGTATTTAATGTGCATTTATTACTTATTTTGTAATTAATGAGGAGTACTAAATGTGAGCCCTCATATTAGACTTATGATAGCCATTATATTGAGTTGGTTATGTAAGTTAGGGCTTCTTGGGAAAAGAGAGAGTACATATACATGCTTAGGAATGGGAGAAAAACACACAATGAAGACAAAGGAGAGAGAGATCTGATTTCTAGAGAGTTTAAGAGCACAATTTTCAAAGAAAATTAGAGTGCACGGTTCCCAAGACAATGCAATCATAACAGTCCGTACAACAGAAGGAAGGACAGTCTGTACAGTGAGAAGACATTCTGTACAGCAAGAGATAGACACATTTTCCAAGGAAGAAATCCATACAGATCATACTGTACTTGTTGGGATGATTCCCGAGGCGGAGTTTGTGCATTTATTGCTGTTGATTATTATCTATACAATGACACTATTTACTAGAAATCGAGTTGTTGTTTTGTTGGCATGTGTGGGCCTTTGAATGTTGTTGGCACGAATTTCTAGGAAGAAATCAGATTGTTGAGATAAGTTGATTTGCATTTTTGATTTAGAGTTGAAATATTAAATTCCTGGGTTGTAAGAAATTTCAGATTTGCTCTTGAATAATAGAAATAATATCTCTAGGGTTTTCCCCAAAGTGGGGTTTTTGTCCTGGTCATTGGACCAAAAATCACTTGTCTACTTGTTGCTTTATCAGAGTACGGGTCAGTGATTTACTTGACTTACGTGTTTTAGCTTTCAGTTGCTTTATGTTTTAAAGGCATTTATTAAAAGACTAAAATCTCAGGTTAGTCAAGTGTTTGATTAAATGTGTGAATGAGATATTTATGATTTTGTCATTAAAAATATTCAATCTTTACCTAAGTGTTTCTTGTTGTTGTTATAAATTTTCATCTACAACAATTAGGGCTACAGAAACCCTAATACTTTTTCATTCGTAACTTTCTTTTCAACCATCAAAAGTTGCTAAGAGTTTGCCACATTAATCTACTTATCCTAGCACAACTTTTGGGTGGATTCTTTTTGAGTTTTGATGGTTGGATTTACTGTTGTAACAACTTGTTTGCTACAACCATAAGGCCGCAAAATATCCCTATTGTAACAACTTGTTTTCTACATCCATAAGTCTGCGAAATATCTCTGCAAACACCTTTTATTACAACCTTGTTTCATTGCTAAAGTCCTATGCTTTCTTACTTGAGTATCGCTAGCTTTATCTAGCTTATCTCTTGCATCATTTGTTGGACTTTTAACAATTATTTAGCATCTTTAATACTTATTATATTGTTGATACAGTGATATACATTGTTGTTTACTGCTACAATTAGGGACAACAAGCTTCACTTTCTTGTCCACCTAACATTATACATATATGCTTGACTTTTTCTTGTGTCTTGGGTAGGTACAACATTCTTTGCAGTTGTTCTTATCTCTTGGCAACCATTGGCTACCACTTAGACTCTTTCCCAAGCCCTTTCTGCATCTTCTCTCTTGACCTATGGGGGTTTTGACCGCCTATTCAACTAGGGGGTCAACTCCATGTACCATGAATACATGTATCAATAGATGCAAACATGTCGAAGACTATTTGGTCCTACAGGACATTTTTTTGCTCCAACACATACTTTTGTAAGTGGGATTACCGCACCCCTACGTGGGTTAATATTGTAATAGGTCTGCACGGGTCATAGTTAGGTCAGTTTCCTTAGGACTTATTCATCGGGGGGGTTCCTTTCACTAAGTGTTTTTTATCCTTAGGAGGTTGATTTGGCCTAACTAGCCTTATTAATCTCCCTTGAGTTTTTCACTCCCACTAGCATAAATCCTCCAAAGTGGTGAAATCCATTCTAATGAAGCCATTCTTAGGTAGCTAGTGTTTAGGAATGTTTTAAATGAACATGTAAGACAACACACAAAATTTCGTGATTTTTCGTCGAGTCTAAGTAGGTTTTTTTTAATTAATTAAATTTTCTTAAGGCTGGAAATTTATTTAAATAAATAATTAATTATTTATGGATAATTAATGTAAAACTTAGGTCCTTGGGCTTTTGATAGGGGTATTTATACTCAAAATAAATATAATGATACCCCCTACACCCTTGGACCAATTTTCAACTCAGTCGGACAAGTTTTGTTAGGGTTTTTTCCACTTAGGAGTTTTAGTCGGAAAAAGGGCAATTTTAATTGCTAAACTCAAGACATGGGAAAATGTCAATTTTGTAAAAATTATAAAAAAGGGTAAATTTAGTGTGAAAGTTAGTGAGAGAGACCCCACCTAACCCTTTCCTAAACCTTTACACCCCTTTACCCACCTTCTTAATTAATTCCCACTTGAAGTTCACGCCCCCCTTCCCTTTTAAGTTTGAAAACTCACCTTTTATCAAAGCATGGGTCCCTCCTTTCTTACTTACGACCCCCCTTACCCATACACATCCCACTTTAAAGTGTGGATGTCACACTCATGCCACACTTCCCCTCAATCTCACGCTTTCATTTTTGATGTGTGTCCCTACTCCCACGTAGTACTTTGAAGCTCCCTTAATTTGAATCGTGGGTCCCCTCTTCCTCTCTTACGCCTTACCTTAACCCACCAATTCCTCTTTGTAGTGTGGACTCTACACTCCAATCACACGCCTTCACCTTACCTCACACATTCCTCTTGTAAACTCACACATGCCTCTTTTAAACTCACGCATGCCTCTTTTAAACTCACGCTTTGTCTTGGAATAAGTGGGTAAAACTCACGTGAAGATGGAAACATCTTCCATCAAAGAAAGGAAACTCACCTTTAAAGCATGTGTGGGCCTTCCTTAAACCTATATGCCTCTCTCAAGTGGCCACCACACTCTCCAACTCACCTCACATGCCAATTTCGCCCCTACCCTAAAAGTTCACGCCTTATTTAGCTTGAGTTCACCCATGGCTTGAATTGTGACACTTGTCAATGATCCAAGAGGGGTTTCTTGGCCTCTCAAGGCTATAAAAGAAACCTCACATTCCCTCATTCATTGCCATTCTTCACAGTATTGTTATGCTACCAAATTCTCTCCATCCCACTCTCTCTCTCTCTCATTATTGTCATATTGCTTTACTGTTTTTGGTTCTTGAAGAGCTTGGAGCAACTTGGTTGCTACAACCTCTTCCCATTGAATAATACATAAATCTCTTTGGAGGAATTGCGAGTGTTGGATTTTGTCTACATGCTTCATCTATATATACAAGGTAATATTGCTCTTTTCTTTCAATATTTTGTGATCATTAAGTAGCATAGCTAAACTATACCTTTGTTTTCTTGGCTAGGTGAATTAAAACTTTGTTTTCTTGCCTATATGCATTATATGCATGTTTAATACTAACTTTGTTGTATTATGCATGCATGCAATCCATTTATCTATTTGATCTCACAGTTTATTAAAGCTTTCAGGTTTCCTTGAAAAGGAGTTGTTGGGATAGGTTCAAGGACAAATCTACCCTCATCTTCACTTAAACTTCACAAGCATTTTTTGTTCTTCTTCCTCATTCTAGCACATTCAGATTTTGGTATATAACTTGCTTAGATAGGTCAATTAAATCATTTAATTTTTTGGTTTTTACATGTGCGAAATTTATGTTGAAAGACGGGAATTTCATAACTTTGTTTGAGTGTGTTGCAACACAAATCAACAAACAATAGCTTGTTGATTTTTGTAGGTTCTCACTAGGATAAGGGTACATGCTGCCCAAATTCAAGCACAACACACATTTCCAGTCCTCCTTTCAAGAGTGGTAATAGTTTCTCTTCTTTCTCTTCTCTCTAAATAAATGTACGCAAACCCAAAGGAGTGTACCCAAGTGGCTTGCATTCCTTTCCTTTCAGTCTTTACTTTGCAAGTTTAGTTAGATTTATTTTCTAGCTTTCCTTGCTCAGTTTAGCAAGATTAGTTGTGATCTCTACATGCGTTCTTAAATTAAAATTATCTAAAGTAGATCTCATAACATATGCTAGCTTAGAGCCCGTGAAGGCTTAGATTAAATTTCTTTTTCAGTTGCATGCAAGTTAAATTTCTTTAATCTTTATCTTACACACATGCATGCACATGCCGATTACATAATCTCTTAAGTAATTGTCTTTTATTTTCTGCAAGTTATTTCCATTGCTTTATTTTCACATGCAATAATCTCATTAAGAAATTTAACTTGCAATCTATTTGTTTAAAGGCTTCAGTCTTCACATAATCATTATTTTCAGTTTCACAAGCATTTTCAGTTCTTAATATTTACATGCAATAACTCAACACTTAAGAACTTATTTTACAATTTCATTGTTTAAGAGTTCACACTCATTTTCAGTACTTTGGAAACTTTTTTTGAGAAAGCTACAAGCACTCAAACACACATTGCAATACTTAGCTCATAGGTCTAATAATAAATTAATTAGACTTAATAGGACACCACAACCAACCATCTTGGCCATTTAAAACGGGGTCGAAGAAAGGCAATGAAAGGTGTTAGGCCGGGGACGGTCATGGCGCGCGACGTCTTTTCCGGGAGTACTATGATCTTAGGGATGACCTGTGAAGCTAGGGTGGGCCTCATTGCCTAGCTTCTTGAGCATCCAACAATCACTTAGTAATTGGGGGAGGAAAGTTTTGGGTTGACACCTAGCTAGGATTAAAATAAATCACACTTAACCACATAGTTTAATCTTTGTTCTACAACATCAACACTTTAATTTTATACTTGCAAGCACAAGGAACTCATTATCTTTTTATATCATACAAGTTGTCTTTTATGTGTTGTAGAATAATTGCCTAAGTGGTGACATCTTTTCATCTGGAGCACTTTACTTTTAAAGATTTCATCTATATTTTGTTCTTGTATTTGTGGTGTGATCCTTCAAGAAGTGAGCATCCATCTAGAGGCATTCTCTTAACAGGATATTGAGTGCTTTTCATCTTTATGCCATTGATAAGAAATCCAATAGAATTATATCTATTGTGAGCATGCTTGGCTTGATGTGTTGATGGTCATTTCATCTTGAATATCTTCTTTTCCTGCACATTTCAAGAACTTGTTAGTATATGGTATATCTTGTATCTATCTTAGCTTAAATCTGTATCACTTAGACATTCTTTTTGTGTATCTTGTATCTAGTTTAATTCAACTTTGTATACATCACATTTTCCTTTGTATCTAGTTTCTATATCTTGTTGTAACATTTGTAACTTGTAATTATCTTGTAATGATTATCCCCTTAACTTAGTTGACCCCTTGCCCAATCTTAGGCACTAGTCTTAGTTGTCCTAGGAAAAGGCCTGACTGTCATACATAACTATTGCATATTGCATTGTTTCTTAGCATCATAGGCTAGATTCCCCTTGACCTTTTAACTTATTAAAACCAAATCCTAGAACATTTAATCGTAAATCACATCTAGTAACTAGGGTCTAGCCCACTTGTCTTCCCTAGGAGTTAGCCTAGACGAAAGAGGTTCAAGTCAAAGTTACAACATGGAATTTGAACATAGGCATTGTGCCTCTGAGGACACACTAAGTGAGCAGGACTTAGCTCATGTCTGCAAGTGTGTATAGGGACGAAAACATCTTTGGAGCCGTTGTCGGGGATAAGTCATTTATCCTTGTTCAAAATGACTTAACTTATTCTTTTAGAACTAAACAATAAAAAAATTAAGTCCCTAAAATCTTTGAACTTGCATTGGTTGATTTCTTGTGAATCTTTTCCAAGTGGTGACTCCACTGAACAATTTTTTTAGGTATATTACTAGGAGCATTGCACAAGGTTTGTTTTACTCTTTTCCTGAACCCGAAAAGGTTTATAGGAGAAGGATAAATTGCCTTGCTCCTAGGAGGCTACTTGAAAGTCTTGGAGAAGAATCACTCACTAATATCCAATTCTTGTTCCAAACTAATAATCAACCAACTGTTAATAATCCCGCTAATACTTATAATGCAACCATGAGTGTGTTTTTGAGGCCTTTGAATTTTGCTGCAATCCAAGGTGCCCCACACCAAGTCCCTGAGAAAGCCATAGACAAGTTACCTACATTTCAGGGAAACAATGCAATCAGTGCAAAGTCCCACATCTTGAACTTCCAGGTGCGTGTGGAAAGATATTGTAGAGGTCATAATGAATAAGATGTAAAGATGACCCTATTTGTGTATTCACTAGAAGGAGATGCGGCTGAATGGTTTACTGATTTTGATCCAGCTAAGTTCAACACCCTTGATGAAATATTGAATGAATTTAGAAAGAGATGGGGGGATGAGAAGGAACACAGATTTCAGTTAGTTTCCCTCACTACTAGTCATAAGAATGAGAATGAAACTGTTGAAGAATTCAATGCTAAGTTCAATAGTTTAGTGAAGAGTCTTCATGATGACATTAAATGCTTAGATGCTGCAATATTGATATACTATATGGAGGCTTTTGAGGGTGAAATGAGGTATGCCTTAAGGGATACAGATCCTCTAAATTTAAAAGCAACACAATCCACAACTATCAAGATTGATAAGAACATGTAGGATGCTAGGAAGTATAACATACCTGGTTTTACTAGAGGATCTTCTTCCCAACTTTTTGATGAGAAGAAGAAGAATGTTGAAGCTCAGAAATCCTCTAGTGATGGAATTAAGGAACTCACTCAATTGCTTAAACAAATGGAAATTAATCATGCTAATCAATTGAAGGAGCAAGTTAGCCAGATGAATGCCATGCAGAATAGGTTGATAGCCATGGAAAGGGGCCAAGCTAATACGTCCCAACATAGGCCAAATGACAAGTGGCCTAAGAAAAATTACCCCCAAAATCAAAGACCACCAAATCCATTTGAATCCACTAATTGGGTTGACCACCAGGCTATTCATTATTGTAGACCTTGTGATAAATTTCATGATGCGTCAACTTTCAAAGTCTTCCTTCACCTTAGTAATGAACTAGGACCTTATGGATCAGAAAATTAACAAGTTAATATGTTTGGTCATGAGTATAATGCTGAAAGGTATGATTGGATGGATTTGGATAGACATAATGAAGGGGAAAACAACATGAATTGCATGAGTGATGTTGTGGTAGATAGGGAAACAAAAAATTTTGGTCCTAATCCTACCCCGAAACAAGTAGCTGAAATGGCTAAGTTTAGAGTCATTACCTACCAAAGGAATGGGAATAAAAATCAAGATAGAAACCAAGAAAACATTCCCAAGGTAGCAGGTGAATCGACAGTTACCCTTTATAGCCACTTTTGATCTTCCGGATTTGTCAAGGATTTTAAATGATCCAATTCGTCACTCTCTCCAATGGCCTACTATACCAGCTAAGCTACCATCAAACATTCCTAAATTCGACGAAAAAGTGGGAGAGGACCCAAACAATCGCATTATGACTTTTCACCTATGGTGTTCATCCAACTCGTTGATGGATGACTCTATTCGTTTACATCTTTTTCAACGAACCCTCACAGATTCTGCTGCAAAGTGGTATATAGAATTGCCACGAGGTTTCTTCTCTGACTTCAACACCCTAGCTATGGCTTTTCTCACACACTACCAGTTACCGATTCGTTATGACACGAGAACCGGGATTTTGACTTCCTTCAAATAGAACAAGGGCACTCATATATCCGATCACATTCATGAGTGGCGATGGAGACAATGTCTCATTAAACTCAAACTCCCGGATCAGTTGTTGGCAGAGTGGTTCACAAATTCATTTGTGAATGAAATTGGTCATGACATCACCATGGGTGGAGTAGTCACGGAGGAGCAGGCCATAAGTCATGCTCAATACCTTGACCTCGTTTATTCACAAATGGGTACCCTTTATGACTTACTACCTGATTTACCTCGTCCTTCCACTTCCGCCACTTCAACTACTACAGCTGCTTCACATGCAACCGACGGTGTGATTGGCACTATCCAGGCCCAACCACATTCTGCCTCAAGCACAACCCCCAAACCTGCTTCTTCTAATGTTCAAAGTGCTCCGTCTCCTACCCCTCCCACCAACAAGACTTCTGAGGTAAATGCAGTTCAATCTACCCCAGCCAGTAAAAATAAATCTAAAAAGGGAAGAGGTAAGAATAAGGAGGACAAAAATACTTCTCAAGCAGAGTGACCCAAAACTACCCCTATTGACGATCGGGATAAGCGCAAACCTTGATACCCTTTTTTTATCTATGGTGATGATCACTACACGAAGGATTGTCCACGATGTGCCGAGGTCACTAAGTTCCTTCAAGGAGCTCCAAAACCACCTACTCCAGTCATTTTGTCCCAACCCTTCCCGTCTCAACAACAGGCTCAGTTGGTCATTCATGACCAACCCTCATCTTCTACTACATCCTATGTATTGATGTATACTAGCGATTCAAAGCAGAGCGACGTTGCACTCACTACTCGAGCCAAAGATTATTCTCCATCTAAAGAGAAGGTTGATGATCTACCTCCTTCCTTGGTACAACCTTCTCCCACAACTCCACCTACCAACAGTCCTCTTCATCTCGAACGACCGAGCCTTGACACAGTTCTTCGACCCCCTCCGAAGGGAATCGTTCAGAAATCAGCTTTCAATCCTCATGCTCGTGCTTCCCAGAACTACAACATTGTTGAAGATCTGTCCCAAGCACCTTTTGCGATGTCAGCCCTTGAAGTCCTTCAAAGTTGTCCCACACAACGGAAGGCACTGTTTAAAACTATCAGTGGAATCGATCCGATGGATACGAATTTAATAATTTTTGACTTGGAAGATCACATTCCAAGGTTACCCCCTCAACTCGCGTTCCAAATCCAAGTGATTGTCTCTGAAAAAAACATTTGTCGAACCGTTATGGATGAGGGTTCCTCGACATGTGTCATGTCTCTTGCTTGCTGGAAAGGCATTGTCTCTCCCCCTTTGAACGAATCCCAAAACACTCTTAAAGCCTTCAATGGCTCCAGTTTTAAGCCCTACAGTGTCCTTCCTTCGTTTCTCATCACGTTAGAAGGCAAAATAGTCCAAGTCGAAGTGGAAGTGTTTGACATTACCCTTGATTACAATATTTTTCTTGGCCACAGCTGGATCGATTCCATGCGCGCAACTGTGTCGACCCTTTTCCATGTGGTATGTTTTCCACATCAAGGAAAGGTCATTATCGTCGACCAACTAGCCTTCTTTAATTCCGATACCCGTACCGACAACGTACCGTTCATCGCTAAAACCCCACCAGGTTATGAGAACGTCGGTGTAGGCCTTCTAAAAGACTCTTCGTTAATGGGTACTTTCCCCATTCCACCGCCCAATGTTCCACGCTCGTCCGTTGCTTCAATCAACATGATCTCCACCTTGATTCATGAACTTCCTGCATCTCACGACCCCTGGATAGTACCTGACCCTAGAGATCATCTTCGTTATGGCGACGAAATTCCGTTAAGTCCAGTCAAATCTGCCTATCAGGCCATTCAATCAACAACACCTTCTACCCCCTCTCTTGGTGAGTTGTCTCCCGATCCTTTTCATGTCATTTTTCCGATAGATGAGATGATCATGTCTGTTATGGAAGACACCCCTTGGGACGATGGACATCATCATTCCATCCTCTTTCTAGAGAAACATACCCTTGAGAACTATCAATGGATCTCGACCCCGTCAACCGTTTTCGTCATCTCAACCTTTCCTGAGTCCGCACACGATGTGTTTTATGAAGGGAACTTAAGCAATATTTCGCCCACTATTCCCCTCGACATATCCATCAAACCTGGGATTGTCGAAAATGTCCATATTGGAGGTTCGTGTTCTTCTGATGAAATCATCACCTACACATCCCTTTTCAAAGAGTTTCGTGACATCTTCGCCTAGAGCTACGAAGAAATGCCGGGTATCGACCCTGAGATTGTGATACATGAGATCAAGACATACCCCGATGATAAACCTGTTCGGCAACGCCTTCGCCCAGTTCACCCCCGTAAAGCGGCTACTATCAAGCTCGAAGTCAAGAAACTTCTTAAAGCTGGCTTTATTTATCTGGTGGCTCTCACAGACTGGGGTTCCAATCCTGTCTTGATCGACAAGATACTAGGCACAATTCGTGTATGTGTTGATTATAGGGATGTCAACAAAGCTTGTCCCAAAGACAACTTTCCTACCCCCTTCATCGATCAGATTGTCGATGATTGCGTCGGAAGTGAAATCTTCTCTCTGATGGATGGTTTCTTCAGGTATAATCAAATCAACATTGTTCCTGAGGATCAACCTAAGACAACTTTTATTTGTCCTTGGGGTACTTTTGCCTATTAAAAACTCCCTTTTGGTCTCAAGAATGCTGGCGCAACTTTTAACCACGTTATGTCTTATGCTTTCCATGATATCAAGCACATTGTCCAACCCTATCTAGATGATTTCCCGCTCACTCAATGCGTCGAGTCGATCACCCAACCCATCTCCGGGCCATTTTCGTCCGTTGTTGGTTCTACCGTATACGTTTGAATCCTCATAAGTGCATTTTTTGAATGGAATCCGACCGACTTGTAGGTTTTATCGTTTCACGTCAAGGGATCCGGGTGGATCCTTTAAAGGTTGAGGTGATCCTTAATCTCCCTTCTCCTTCTACACTTTGCCAGTTACAAAGTTTGCAGGGGAAAGCAAACTTTCTTCGTCGTTTTATCCCAAATTATGTCGAGATAACTCGTGGATTTATGCGGCTCTTAAAAAAGGGTTCAGAGTTCGTCTGGGATACCATCACCAACAATGCTTTTGAAGCTTTGAAATTGTCCCTAACGCATGCTCCACTTCTTTTTCCCCCCGATTATGGTCGCGATTATTTCCTCTACCTTGTTGCCTCAGATTACACCATTGGTATGGTTCTTGTCCAAGAGGATGATGCCAATGAAGAACATGTTATCTACTACTTGAGTCGAAGTCTAACGCCTACTGAAATCAAGTATTTACATGTTGAAAAATTGGCCTTGGTTGCCGTCCAAGCCATCCAATGCTTTCGGCACTATATCCTCTCGCGCAAGACTACTGTGATTTCTCACTACAACCCTATGCAACACATTCTTACACGTCAATTGCTAGGGGGAAAATACTCCAAATGGATTGTGATACTCCAGGAGTTTGACTTGGAATTCGAACGTGCCAAGTCCAAGACGTCCTTAGTATTTGCTGAGTTGATATATGACTTTCCCTATTCTCAAATGGAAAATGTAGCAGCTGATTCATTACCCGATGAATCTCTTTTCCTTATCGGCACTGATGATCTTTGGTATGGTGATATCATCATATATCTCGAAACCCAGACTTTCCGACCAACTTTCTCTAGTATTGACTAACGTCGCATACGCTATCAAGCCCGTCAATATATTATCCTCGGGGATACTCTTTATCGTCGGGGGATTGACTCTGTTTTTCGACGCTGCCTAATGTTCGACGAAGCCGAGAAAGCTCTGAATGATTGCCATTCTGGAGCCTGTGGTGGTTATATGTCTAGGTATGCTACTGCCCAGAAGATCTTACGAGCAGGGTATTTTTGTCCTTCTTTATTTAACAACTGTATAACCACCGTTCAAAAATGCCATGCTTGTCAGACCTATAATAACAAGATACGGTCGCATCCCGCTCCTCTTCACCCTGTGGTCTCCATTGGTCCTTTTGCGAAATGGGTCATTGATTTCATGACATGTCACCCTCACTCGGCTGAGGGGCATGGATACATTATTGTAGTCGTCGATTACTTTATGAAATGGGCCGAGGCGATGCCGACATTTGACAACACTAGACAGACCGTAGCATTATTCATTTTTTAACATGTCATAGCTCATTTTGGTGTTCCCCAAGCTATCGTCACTGATCATGGTAGCCATTTTAGAAACTTCATGATGTCCGAACTTACCGAAAAGTTGGGTCTTCACCATGAAAACTCAATGCCCTATTACCCACAAGCCAACGGCCAGGTCGAAGCAATTAACAAAGTTCTCATAACTATGCTCCGACAAATGATAGGGATTCACTTACAAGTTGGCACACAATGTTGTTTTCGACATTGTGGGCTTACCAGACATCCGTCAAGTCCGCTACTGGGTTTACACCTTTCCAGTTAGTCTATGGTTTGGAATCCATTCTCTCGATTGAATGCGAGATACCCTCTTTAAAACTAGTTGTTGAACTCCTACCAAACACTTATGCTGAGGAAGAATGTCTACTGTATCTTATGTGATTAGATGAAACTCGACGCGATGCTACCCTAGTCATAGAAGCTCAGAAAAAATGTGTCAAGGCCCAATACGACAAACATGTCAAGCCTCGTGTTTTCTCCGAAGGAGATCTCGTTCTCCTCTATGAACAAGATCAAGATATGCTAGGAGATGGAAAATTCAAAGCCATGTGGTGAGGTCTTTATATCGTTCGACGAGTTTTGGAAAAATGAGCTTATGTGTTAGTAGATTACGATGGTATCCCTTTGAGTGAACCCAGGAATGGGTTGTACTTGAAGAAGTACTATGTATAAAATCCCCTGTGCACGAGTACTTGTATTTTTATTGTATCATACTTCTTGTGTGTTACTATAGCTTGCTTTTGTCGTTATCTGGTCTCTGCCCTTATGTGACGTTGTGGTTGATTTCCAGATGTCGGAGTATTCGCTACCCTATATTGGCTTTGCCGATGGCGCTAGCCGTAGTACTTAGAACCTTGCTTCCACTGCATGGGCAATTTATGCCCCTACAAACGAACTTGGCTCCTTACGAGGTGTGTGTCTCGGCCGTGCGACCAACAATATTGTAGAGTATAGCGTCATTATCGAATTGTTGATTGATGCTATCTCACTCGAAATCCGTCATTTGGTTGTGTGACTCGATTTGCATATTGTAGTACTACAGTTAAGTAATGTCTATACTATTCGAAGTCCTACTTTGTTACGGTTGTATTTGTGAATTCGCCTCTTGGAACGTTATTTTGATTATATTGAATATCAACATATTCCTAGATGTCTAAATACATTAATAGATGCATTGGCTAACTATGTATTAGACAAACATTTGGATCATTTATAAATCAATCACATCAATTTTCACACAATACAAGGTAAACCGATAGAAGTCGTCTGTATATATAACGATCAAAAGAGTTTTTTACAAAAAAGTTTTGTCCGAAGACCAAAATGTCAAAATCTGAAGCTCATAGCTTCTACAAAATGACGTCATGGATGACGTTCATGGTAACATACGACTACCCTGGCAACCCTACGGAGCAGTCGACCTATGGACTCTGACACTCCTACTGTGTGATGCTAATGACGTCGTGGAACCTCTCCAAGAGGCATGTATGGAATATCTGTTGTCAAACCCTCTAGGTTTTGTTCCACTACTTGATAATCCTCGACGTCCCATTGTGGCACTAGCGCTACCTCTCCTCGCCGCTAAATGGGAGAAGTACGAGGAGGTCGGTAAGGTCCCACATCTGTGTCATCAACAATGAATTTTGTATTTAGTCTTTGGACGAACATATAAAAAACATTTGAATATAATAAAATTCACAAAAACATTTAAAAAGGAAAAATGTGTGTACTTCTTACCAAGTTCCCCCCACTGAGCATCATCCGGCAGGACTAAGTCCGGATCTCCTCGGAAATCCAACCTGGCATAAGCATAATCGTCGACCATCAACATCTGTGGTCGCAACCAGTCGAAGAAGGTATCATCATACTTGATAATTGGTCTAGCTACGTGCCAGGCCATGAGCTAACACCATCTCAACATTCTTGGATCCCTGGGAGCCGGTAAATTCCACTCAACCTGCAGCCTCAGTAATGGAACCCTCTCAAGAAAGAAGGACACCAACAAATATCTGTACCCAAATTGCTTTAGGTTTCCTCGTTTGCATTTGGTCAACTGCCTTTTCATGCTACGAAGCACTGCATCTGCCCAGTTAAAAACCCGAGGTTCAGTACACTCTATAGCATACTAAAGGTAACTCTGGAGAGCCATGTGAGGAGAAGAGCTCCAGGCCATATGTGCAATGGTGAAAAAAATGGTACGGAGGGTCAAATCCCGCACTCCCCAAATAACTACTTTCCCTTTCTTCCTCTCTGCCTCAGGAACACAGTGTAAGCGACAGTACTCACTAATGGGAAACCCACCACCTCTACTACTAGTTAGGCTCACGTGGTACCCACGCCATGACATTCCAGTCAAAAATTAAATGTCCTCAATATTTAAGGACAATGTGTGGACCCCTACATGAAATACCTATTGATCAGGATCCCACATATGCACAAGGTACTCTAATAACCTGACTTGGGCCCTCATGCCTAGGATACGAAAGTACTTCAGAAGACCACAGTTTCTCAAAGTAGCAATAGTGGGTGGATAATTTTCGGCAATGGCATTATCTTCTTCGTGCTCCCTTTTGCGCCATTCAAGAACCATTTTGATGGCCAAATACCTGCATAAGAAGCACAAAATGAAGATTAGTAACTCTATTCATAATTTGGTTTTCTTTCATTGAGAAAAACTTCAAAAAATTTCTATGCTTTGCGGTTCTCGCAGGTTCCCTTTAGGCACAGTGCAAGAACCTCGCAGACTGTTGTGGGCTCACTTGCAAGAATGACCCATTCTCACAGGTCCCATGTAGCCCACCTGCGAGAATGGCTGAGCGCAAGTATGGCTCACAAAACCAACTCAAATATGAGTTTTTACCAATGAAAATGCAAAATAAAACCATGAAAGAGTAGAGGACAAAGAACCTACCTCACTGTCGTTGACGGCTCGTCAAATGGATGCTCTTAACTCCCGCAATCTAACGCCAAATTTTGAGGGTAAAAGAGGGGTTTTTGGGCTCAAATAGTGGAAAAGTGAAAATGATATGGTAAAAAGAGTTTTACTTCTTTATATTAACTTTTACCATGTTATTGAATTTTTTATAATTATTTATTGATTAAAACCTAATCCCTAATGCCCTTTTGAGTGTAACTTTTACAGGCGTAATGACTTCGATGTTCATATACAGGGATGCAGACATAGTTTTCCTTTTTCATCGCATGTTTTGATTGTTTTTTTTATGGTTTTTGTATAAAACCTCGAGCTTGGTATTTGTCCGTTCTCACGCTCGAAAATACATGAGAACGCGATCGAGCATACTTTTATTACTTTTTCGAGCTCAACAAGGTTATACGAAAAATGAACCCCCCTGGAGTCCTCTTTAAGCTCTTTTCAGACTCTCTAAACATGAAAAGATAGCCAAGCGACCTTTCTATTTTCACGCTCGATAAAGTATTTGAAGAAAGTGTCTGTTGGGCAATAATTTATCTCTTTTTCGGTCTCATCAGACTACTTTACGAAAAAGGAACTGAGAGAGTTCTCTTTTAAGTGTTTTTCCAGACTCTATAATCATGAAAAACCTTCGAGTTTTCTATCTCTAGACTCATTAAACAAACATTGACAGACCTGTAATGGGACTGAACCACTCCTTCCTAGGGTTCGTTAAACATACTCTGAAGGACTTATCTGAAGGATAAGTTTATATCAACAAGCATATGTTATCCTCGTCAAGCTTGCGTAAAAATAAAGAGGTATTCGCCAGAAATGGTGGGGGAAAATTTGGGAAAGGGATATGTTCTCATCTTCATATTGATTGGCAGTAAGTGCTTCTCTTGAACATGACACCCCCTATTCATTATATTTGAAGCTGGTTTGGGAAATCCATTTGTCTCTTATTCAATTTGCTACAAGGTCATACCCTGTTTCGTCTCTGAGTCAATGCTGCCAAATCATTGGTCGTGTCATTGATATGTTCAAGAGAAGTCCATATGAAACCTCTATTGAGTCAGCCATCTGCAGTTGTCCATTCTCTTCGTGTCGGCCTTCCCTATATCTAGTCCAATTTACATCATACTCTGTTTCAACTTCAAAATCTGTTACTCATTTTGAGTCATTGATGGGGGATACATCAAGGCCCTCCTGTGATGAGTTTTGTTCCATCGACTTCAGCTCATTATCTGGAATCAAGACTTAGAAATTATTTGGTACCTTGGAACTTGCATGCCTCAATGGCAGTTTTCCTCTCTTTCGAGAATGGGTTTACATTATTGACCCCTGATCGAAAGATTCCATCGAATGTTTGACTTCAACTCATTAATTCACACTCGATGGATTGTACTATAGTACCTTGGGAGTCATTGACATCAATGGTGATTTCCCTCTCACTTGTTAACGGTTTCATCAATGACCGGTAATCAAGTGGTTTCTTCCATGTTCGACTTCAACACATGTAATCACATGGTTAGATTCGTACTTTTGGGCGACGAGATTGAAAACCCTGGATATCATATCTTTGTCCAGGTTGCGATGGAGTATGTATAATTTGCGACACATAGATCCACTTTGTATGTCTCGTGGCTATGTCGTCTTAATTTAAATTTTCTCACATAGATCCACAATGTATTCCTGGTGGCTATGCTATATTTTGACGGCATGGATCCACAGTGTATGATTGGTGGCCATGACCTATGTCTATAATGTCATTCATCTGTGATCTGATTATGGGAATGCCTACCTCAGAATTAATATATATGATATTCTACAGATGCTTGGTTGTTCGCAGGTTTCTGATTAGGTGTGCTTTTGGTTTCCGACACACACATGAAGTTTACAAAGTCTTTCAGTTGTCACTGGTTCCAGCCTCATACTTTGGGGGGCATTCTATTACCCATGATTTTGGTCATCATGATGATGTATTGATGTTGGTGTACTCAGGCTCCTCATAAGAACTTTCTCCTGAGAAAAGTGACATTCATCTCTTCCCATAAAAATTACTTTTGAAGAGTGTTCGCAGGTTGCTAGTATCCCAGGGTGCGAGGATGACTCATTCTCGCAGGCTGCCTTAAGCTAGGGTGTGAACTTCTCGCACTGTGCTACATAGCTAGGGTGAGAACCTTCTCTAAAGCTTGGAAGAAGATGAATTCTCGATGGTTCTAGAAGGGAATCTTCTAGAAGAATGGGTTGGCATTCGAATGGTTATCCTTGTACTGGATTCCCTGATATTGTGGGATCATTCTTATCCAAGTAACCATCTCATTCTCTCCTATATATTGATGGAATTCTCATGGAAAAGGTTANGCAAGATTCATTGGAGAATTGGTGAAAGAATTGTGTGAAGGACTTAGCTTGAACAAGAGCTTGGAGACTCTAGCAAGTCTATCAAGAGGATTTGATCTTCTTCATGCAAGGATTGAGCAAGTGTGTGTGTTGGAGCCAAGAGCCATCGAAAGGAAGCTTGCGAAATCAAGGCGATCAGGTTGTAATCTTCTACTTTCAATTAATATGATACAGTGGCATGTCCTTTCCCATAAAGTCATTCTCACTTTATTGTGTAATTCCTTGATCATACACATGAGTTGACAGTTAAATATCTTTTTCTATATTCACTTTGGTTGGTTTTTGTTGTCTTGGTCTTGACATCATGATGTTATAACCCTAAATTGCACCACACATGCTTACCTAGCATCAGGCCAACTCATATCCCTTGATTGCCAAAGAATCTGCTGAACAACTCTTTGGAAATCCTCTTGTGTCAAGGCCCACATGCCCTAACCCATTACTGCATGCGTGTGCACGCTAGCTGGCTCACTACATCCCGCGTGTACCTAACAAAGCACGAAAAAAGGAAAGTTGCTGACAAAACAAAAAGCTCTGGGTTAGTTAACTGAAACTCCCGGCCATGCATGGCCGAGGGTTCGTCTAAAACCCTAGCTCCTTCTAGCCTATAAAATAAGGGGTAGGGGTAGAATTTGGAGGAGGAAACAATATAGCGAACAAACTCTGCCCATTTACGTAATGCATTGTCCCAACCCTTTAGTCTTTCCTCATGCCAAAGGAGATTTAACGCAAAGTAGTTGGAGGAAAGAAGAAGAGGATCCTAGGATCAGGTTCAAGGAGCAGTGGCCGGTCTCGACTTTGATTGTAAGTTGATTCATTTTCATTAATAAAAGGAATACTTTTTCCGTCCCAATGCATGAGTTATCTATGGTTTGGTTAATTTATGCTTGATTTTTAACCCTCAGGTAGAAAAGTAGCATGCATGCATAGTTGTTATTTGTCTTGATTGCAGGTTATCTATGGAAGGAGCAGCGCAAGCAAGTGGTCAAAGTGCAACAAAGGATCTACATCAAACAACAGTATTAAGGTTGGTGGTTCTCTTCATGCATTTATTGTGAAAGAGGGGTTTTAATCTTGGGTTGTAGGTTTAAAAGTAATTTATTTTTGGTCAAAATCTGCATGCAAGTCTGACCCTAGTTTGCTAGTCCGTAGGGTATTTTTCCCAACAACAGAATTGGTGACCATACTGGGGAGGATACTCTTTAGGGTTTCCGGATTTAGTTGAGTTTTTTGGGTAGTTTAAAATATTAGATTTTCTGTTTCTTTGCCTGTCTTTTTCTGTAAGGTCTGAGATAGCAGGGAGCCTGGTTCTTTATACCAGTTTTCCCCGACTGATTTCTTGACGGTAGTTGTTGGGACACACAGAGGTACACACGGCCTGCAGAGGGCCTGCACGCATGTACCCGCGCCCTACCCTCTTACAGCCCGCGTGTGAACACTAGTTGTAGAGGTAGCAGTAGCATGTAGGAGTTCAGAGAACTTTAAGAGGTAGTCCTCCTCTTCCCTGTCAGAATTATACATTCTCAGGGGGTTTTCTGGAATCCTATCTGAGTCTTACTGGTTCACGGCCCTATCTCAGATTGTTTTTTTGTTTGTTTATTCCTTTCATTATTTTTCTTTTCTGTTAGAAGGAGCATCCAATCCTTCAAGGGACCCTAGTTATCAATACCAGAGGCCTCTTCCTGGTTTGGACTGCCTATTTTATTTTTTGTCTTAGAATTTATACATACACGCGGCCTGTACAAGGTCAACCCGCATGTACACGCTTCATGTTTCAGCTCAGCACGCGTTTGCACGCGTGATGTTTTAGTGACAGTAGCATGCTTGACATGCTACTTTTTAATCAGGGTGGGTTAGTCATCCCCTCCTTTGATGAGAAGTATTCCTTTCAGGTGTTTGATTCTAGGGTTGAACAGTCAATAGGTTAGGGTTGAACAGTCAATAGGTTAGGTCATCTTACCCTTAGCCTGCTTTTGCTCAGTTGATAGTTGACATAAAATATAAAAGTTTTTTTTTTTTATGGTTTTTAGACAAGCGTAAGAGTCTTTGTTTTCTGTATTTCCATTGTGTGTATTTACTCTGATTCTTTGTGATCTGCGCTTTAAGCCAGAATTTTTTTTTCTTGGTTTTGTGCTTGTCGATATTTTCCCTTTGTTGCTTTACTAGCACTTAAATAAAATAAAAAAAATCTCTTTTCATTTTCTTCTTTGTTTGAAGAGTGTGTTTCTGCATCATTAGCTAGGGAGAAGTATTTTATTTCATAAGTTTTTACAGTGCATTTAGATCATAAGTAGCTCGTAGTCGAGCAAAATTCCTTTATGTTTGCTGCATAAAATCTTAGAAAAATTGAAAAGAAAAAGAAATCTTTCTTTATGAAAAGTTGTTGAGATTTTGCATTTAGTAAAAGTCTTTTGTTTCCAGCTTTTTTCATTCATTTTTTCTTTCATCTTTATACACCATCAGTTTCACCTCCATACCCCTTGACATAAGAAAAATCCTTAAAAGCAACGATAATTTAAAATCTATTAGACTTTTTGTTTGTAGGGTTCACAAACTAGTTCAGGACTAGGGCCTTGGATTGGGTTGGAGAGGAAACTCTCCAAGGCCATTCAAAACCAAACATTAGAGTCTGTGATAGGGAGTGTAGAAGTCCAGTTTCATGGAATTTATCTGGGACCCCCCTCTAACACAGGGGATAAACATGAGGTGGTGTGCGGAAAGGTAGCGGAGATAACCCCTCCAAAGCCGGACCAATCGTAGTGGAGAACACATATCGAGGGCTTGTTTTGGGATTCCGTCGTTTGCATTTGCCACGGGTCTTCATGGGTCTCGAATACATTCGAGGTCCTCAGTTTTATTTTAGACCATTTTCTCTCGATACCCTTGACATATTTTTGGCTTGATACCCTGCTCATTGTGGTCTACTCGACTTTCGACTGTACCCGCCTGGTGACTGTTCGCGTGCTGGAAACCTAGTTGCCAATCTTTTTAGGGAAATACACAGGTGACTGTGGGGGTATACCGCAGTACCTAGGATAGACATCGGGCCATGCTTTGCAGAGTATACCTAGAGGGTTCTTCTGTGTTTGAGTTGCACTTGCACTGGTAAGTTTCTCTAGTCTTGGTTGTTGTAATTGTTCTTCCAAATAGTTTAATGATTGCTTGTCTTATCTCTTAGGGGATTCTTTTTAGTGTGTGTTAGTTTTGAACGTGTAGAATACCTTAGAGTGTCTTGGATATTCTCACACAGTGGAGGATCCCGAGCTCCACCGGTCACGAAGGCTTCTGGGCCTGCCGCCGGTTACACTGGAGCCACCCCCGCCACCATTAAGGCAGAAGCTAGACCAACAAGGGTCTTTCGAAGCGACCGGGTTACAAACCTTTGTGCCTGAACAACTCCCAAAGGAATCAACCACCGTTGTTGGCTCAGTTGAAACCCCAACCACTAATACCTGGCCACCGGTTATTGTACCAGTCCAATTTTACGAACGCTAGTCAGTGCCTCACACAGCTATGGAAACAAACACTGTTACTTCTTCTGGGAATTCTTCCATTCCCACCACAGTTGCTACCATAGGAGAATCATCTCCTAACTTACCATCGTCGGTCCGAGCCACCATGGACTCAGCCACAACTATGTCGCACAGTGGACCGAACCCATCTATGGTGGCGGCCACAACCCCCTTCACACCTAGTGCGATAGGCCCTCCGTTCTCATACGGTATGCCTAGTTCGGGTACAAGTCCTGCACTCACTTACTCCACTTTACAGACTTTGGTTCTAGAGGCAGGGAGCTCTAACGCTCCTCTACAAGGTCAACTTGGGGGCACTCTTGCCCCTTTTGACACTTTTCCTTACGCTGGAGGTCATATCCCTCCTTCGTCCCCTTCGCTTGGTGGTCCGCATCAGCAGTCCTTCGGGCAACCTGCACACACTAGTTTATTTGGAGCCCAGAGTCAAGGAACACCTCCGCATAGTATGCCGGTAGGTTCGTCACCATTTGTTTGGAACATGATGTTTGGTAACAATACTTTCTCATCCACCGCTTTCCCGTCTGGGGGCAATACCATTTTTGGACAATCTACTCCGGCACAGGGTACTATTCCTGCGCCAGGGGCACATATAGCAGGACCTTGGAACTCAGGACAAGGATCCGTTCCCTCCTCTGGAATGTTGTTCTGGGGTAATTCTTTCCACAGTCAATGGAACCCTGGACATACCACTATGCCTCTCCCATTGAGACCGACATGGGGTAATCCTTCCCAAAGTCCTTCAAACATGATGCATGCCCAACACCCTATGTCCTTTATGGGAAATCAGCCAATGGTGTCTCCATAGATGCAAAATCCTTATGTTGGTCAGGGCCATGGTTTCTACCAGAATCCGGGCCAACAGCCAAACTTTTCCTGGCAACCTAGTGCCAGTCAAACTCCAGTACCCTTTTTCCCAGGTTATTAGCAGCAACCCAAACTACCATTCCTGGCGACGTTACACTTGCCAGATTTGACAAGGTTGTTAAATGATCCTATTTGTCACGATCCACATTGGCCTCCTATGCCAACGAAGTTGCCTTCGAACATTCCAAAGTTTGAGGCCAAGCCTAACGAAGATCTAGGTGATCATGTGACTACCTTCCATCTTTGGTGTTCATCTAACTCATTGAAAGATAACTCCGTACAATTGCGATTGTTTCAACGCACTCTTATCGGGAGTGCCGCGAAATGGTACATTGAGCTCGATCGCTCAAGATACTCTTCTTTTGGCGAACTGGCGATGGCCTTCCTTAACCATTTCCAGTTACCTCTGAGATACGACGTTGGCACAAAGCTTCTCACCAATTTCGAACAGACAACAACAGACCATATCTCTGATCATATCCGAGAGTGGAGATGTCGGAAGAGTCTAATCAAAGTACCAGTCCCACCAACATTCTTGCTTGAGTGGTTCCTTAAGTCTTTGGTCCCACAATTATCCAAAGACGTCGTGACTTCCAGATTTTTCTCCGAAGAAGATGCCATCATGAGGGCTCAACAGTTTGAGCTCATCTATTCTCAGTCTGGTTTATTATACAACATCCTGCTGGATGCACCATGATCGATACTAAATAAAACTAGACAGAGAGCTAGACCACATGCCGATGGTATTGTTGGTTCAACACAAACCAAGCCCGCTAAGCAATTGACAAAAGAATTGCAACAGTTATCTATACAACACTCAACGACCAACCAGACTACTTCTTTGGCTTCTCCTCCTCCCCAAACGTCAGACGTACACTCCGTGCAGTCGACTAACCCAAAGGCCACGCAACATCCTGAAGGGAAGAAAAAACAGTGAAAGAAGGGTAAGGGGGATAAAAAACCCACTGATAATGCTGGCGGGGACACCATGGAAAAACAGAAGGCGAGGTATCCATGCAACTTATGTGTGGAGGACCACCCGACCCATATTTTTCCTCGACTTGCAGAGGCCCAAACGTTTGTCACACAACAACAACAAGTAGTGTTTACTAATCCCTTTTAACATGGGAAAAATTTAACTCAAGCCTCTACAAGCACAGAAGGGGGTAGCCAAGAAGCCTGCCCTCCTCCAAACAATCCCTCATCCGTGAATGTATATATGGTTAGGGGTGATGCTTTCATAATGACTAGAGTGCATGACTATAGTAAACCAAGCGCTTCTGAGAAGGGTAAAGAAGCCGAACTCCCATATCTTCCTCTATAGATCGAGAAGAAGTTGGGAGAAACAATGACACACATTCCAAAGGGTGCATTTAAGAAATCTTCTCACAACCCAAACGCAAGGGCCGCCCATAATTACTCTATGGTGGAGAATGTATCACAAACCCCTTGTGCGATGTCTGCTTTCGAGGTCCTCCAAAGTTGCCCTGCTCAGAGGAAAGCCTTGCTAACTGCTTTGGGCTCTACTGATACTTGTAACCCGGGTACCATCATGTTAGATACAACCGACTTAAAACCTCGTCTGCCTTACCACGTAGCGTTTCAGATAGTAGTGGCTCATCCCACGAAAACTTTTACATGGAATATCTTCCGCACGGTGGTCGATGAGGGCGCCTCGACATGCGTTATGTTGTTATCATGTTGGAAGGCCATTGGCTAGCTTGATTTGTCTCCATCACCTACTCTCCTCACTGCTTTCAACGAACGTTCTTTCCAACCACATGGCATCGTTTGTTCTTTCCTTTTGCAGTTAGGAGGGAAGACCGTGTGTGTCGAAGTAGAGGTAGTCGATGCTCCCCTCGAATATAATCTCTTGTTAGGACGGAGTTGGACTTATGCTATGCAAGCTGTGGTTGCTACATTTTTCCAAGTTTTGTTGTTTCCACATGAGGGTCAGATAGTGATCATCGATCAATTGTCCTTCTCTAGACCTGACCCAGCTTTGGGGGCATCCACGGTCCCCATGATTGATAATCCTCAACCAGGTGTCGTTAATGTAGGAGTTGGTTTGTGCCCTTCCTTGATGGGTACCTTCGATTATCCACCTCCTCACGATGATGTCAAGTTTATATCTAATCCCCATAAGGTTGATATTTTTCAAGTTTTGTCGTTTCGCATGACTTACTTTGAGGATCCTTGGATTCTTCCTTCCCCATCAGCCATGATGGATGAGACAGGGCACTCAGGCATGTCCATGCCCTTGTCGACCGCTGAAGTAGCGTACTCTTTAGTCCAGCAAGCTTCAGCTAACCCTGATCCGACTCTCGCACAAGAGTTAGATCCACTTCTAGAGCCTATTTGGGCTTAGGGTTCTCTTACTAACGTTGATTCGTTAGACTTAGTCTTGCCTTCTGACGAAGCAGTAATCGAAGCAATGACTAGTCCGGACAAACCTTGGGAAGATCTTCATCACAGATCATACTTTCTCCCTGAGTTAAGCCGAATCAAAGCTGGAGAATTCACCGTTACCATGACGGGAGATCAGCCATGTCCTATTAACCTCTTAGCTACACAGGAAATTTATGCTGAGGGAAATATGGCGACTATCACTGAAACTATACCCATCAACATCTCCCAAAACCCTGGCATCATGGAGAATGTCTTCGTCAGAGCGGATTGCTCCCCCGAAGAGATTCAAATTTACACAGATCTTTTTAAATAATTCTACGACATTTTTGCCTGGTCTTATGAGGAAATGCCAGGTATAGATCCAAAAGTAGTTGAACATGAAATCACAATGTATCCTGACGCCAAGCTTGTTCGACAAAAACTTCGTCCATTCAATCCTAAGAAAGCAGCAACCATCAATATTGAGGTTGAGAAATTGCTCAAGGCAAGTTTCATTTATCCTATTCATTTGACTCAATGGGTGTCAAACCCCGTGTCGGTCAATAAAAAATAAGGCACGATTCGTGTATGTACCAATTTCCGTGATTTGAACAAGGCATGTCCCAAAGATAATTTTCCAACACCATTCATTGACCAGATCATTGATGAATGTGCCGGTTGTGAAGCCTTTTCATTCATGGATGGTTTTTCAGGATATAATCAAATCCAAATCAAACTTGAAGACCAACACAAAACAACATTCATTTGTCCGTGGGGTACATTTGCATATCGTAATATGCCTTTTGGCCTTAAAAATGCTGGAGCCACTTTCCAGTGGGCCATGTCTTTTGTGTTTCATGACCTCAAGCATATAGTCGATGCCTATCTAGATGATTTAGCATCACGCTCTCGCAAGCGAACAGATCATCCCACGCACCTTCGAATAATCTTCAAACGTTGTTGCTACTTCAGGATTCACTTGAATCCAAACAAGTGCAGCTTTTGCATAACGTTAGGACATTTTTTAGGTTTCATTGTATCAAAAACAGGGATCATGGTTGATCCTCTTAATGTGGGCGCAATAATCCAGTTTCCCCCCCCATGCACAATCTTACAACTTCAGAGTCTACAAGGCAAGGTGAACTTCTTATGACGCTTCATCGCCAACTATGCTGAAATCACCAAGGGCTTTATACGTTTACTAAAGAAAGACGTTCCTTTTTTCTGGGACGAAGCTACTCAACGCTCTTTCGACGCATTAAAACATGCCCTCAAAACCTCACCTCTGCTATGGCCACCAAATTATAACAAATATTTCTTATTATATCTGGCTTCCATAGAGTCAACTATAGGCATGGTTTTAGTTCAGGAAGATGATTTGTTTTCAGAATACGTGATCTATTACCTGAGCCGAGGCCTCGTAGGACCGAAACTTAATTATTCCCATCTCAAAAAACTTGCATTGGCAGCAGTTCATGCTGTTCAATGGTTCCGTCACTATGTTTTGTTTTGCAAGACCACCGTCATTGTTTTCATGAACCCATTCCAGTACATGTTGACACGACGAGTTATAGGAATAAAAATCAGAAGATGGATGGTCATCCTCCAAGAATTTGACTTGGACTTCGTTTCAGCAAAGTCCAAGAAGTCATTGGTCTTCACAGAACTTATTTCGGAACTTTTGGTTGAGTCAGGTGACGTTGTGCCTGAGGAATCGCCTATCCGGGGGGATATGTTTTTGATTGCATCTTCAGACCCCTGGTATGGAGATATACTTATCTATCTCCAAACTTTGAAGTGTCCCACCTCTGCTTCTTGTGATGAGCGTTGGTGGATACGCCATCAGGCTAAGAATTATCTCATACTCGATGATACGTTGTATCAGAGAGGTGTAGACTGCATCTTGCGTCGATGTCTCACTCATGAGGAGGCCTTAATAGTGCTCAATGATTGTCATACTGGAGCTTGTGGTGGTCATTTATCTGGGTTGGCAATAACCCAAAAGATTATACGAGCAGGTTACTTCTGGCCGACACTTATCAAAGATTGTATCGAATCGGTCAAGAAGTGCCATCCGTGCTAAGTCTTCTCCCGGAAGATGAGGGCACATCCCGCTCCTATGTTTCCTGTCATCACAGTTGGTCCCTTCACTAAGTGGGGGATTGATTACACAACATGCAACCCCCTGTCAGCAAGGGGGCACCGCTATATCATCGTAGCTGTCGACTACTTCACTAAGTGGGTCGAGGCTATGCCAACGTTTAAAGATGATGGAGAGACTGCATCTCTCTTCTTATTCAACCAAATCATAGCAAGGTTCGGCGTCCCAAGGGAGATTGTCACTGACCATGGCAGTCACTTTAAAAATCAAATGATGACCGAATTAACATCAAAGCTTGGGTTATGGCAGGAACATTCATCACCTTACTACCCCCAAGCCAATGGGCAGGTGGAAGTTGTAAACAAAACTCTTAAGACTATTCTACATCGAACTATCAACTCAGCCAAGTCAAATTGGCATTTGATGTTATAATCAACATTATAGGTTACCAAAAATCTGTTAAGACTGCAACTGGTTTCTCACCTTTTCAACTTGTTTATGGGTTGGAGGCAGTCTTGCCCATAGAATGTCAAATCCCATCTCTAAAATTGGCAGTACAGTTATTGCCAGACACTTCTCCACTTGAAGAACGGTTAGTATACCTTGAGCAACTTGATGAGCAGCGTCACGATGCGGCCCTGGCCAACGAGGCTCACAAACATAAGGTCAAGTGTCAATATGATAGGTTCGTTCTTCCTCGGATTTTCTCTGAAGGCAACCTTGTCCTGGTCTATGACCAAGATAAGGACCCCCTGGGGGCAAGAAAGTTTAAACCCATGTGGTTCGGACCCTTCATTATCAAAGAGGTATTAAAAAAGGGTGCTTATCGTTTGGTTGATTTTGAAGGGAATGCTTTGGAGGAGCCTAGAAATGGGCTCTACCTCAAGAAGTATTACTCATAGATAGGTCTGGGTAACTTTCTGTAACATATGTATAGTCTTTGTACTATTACTTTTTATGTTTCTTTTAAAGTGTTATGGGCGTGTCATTGATGTTATCTTTCGTCAATATGGCAGATGTCAAGTGAGTCTGAGGTGTTTGTTGGGTATGCAGACGGTGCTAGTCAACACACGTGGAGGCTTGCCTCCGCATCTTGGGTAATATTTACACCCCAGGGTCAGTTGTTATCTTTCAGAGGTATATGCTTAGGTGACACCACAAATAATGTCGCCGAGTATAGTGCAGTTATTGAGTTGCTTCGTGACGCCTTGTCATTGGGTATCTCTCATCTTTGGGTTTATCTCGATGCTCAACTGGTTGTGTCGCAGCTAAACAGAGTATATCGGGTTCATGATCCAACTTTACACCGACGATTCCTTAGGGTACGTCTCTTAGAACGAAACTTTGATTATATTACATATTTTCATGTTCCTAGGAGATTAAACCAAATTATAGATACTCTAGCTAATCAAATTTTAGATTGGCATCTTGCCCACATATAAAAGAACATGGACATAAACATGTAAATACATTTTTGCACACAGAATCCATAAGACACAAAAAAGATAAAAACCATATATAAACATCATAAAATACTCAGAGTACATAGGTGGACGCAAGTGCCTAAAAAATGGGAACAGTAACAAGTCATCGGGCTTATGCCCTCAAAAAATATATACAAGTAGGTGCTCGTGGCACATAAAGAGTCTAAATCTATTCAGGGCCTATGGGCCCTGTTATAATCATCTACAGCATAGGCTAAACGCCTAAACAATCGGACCCATGTCCGAGGTGCCCCCACAACATGAGGCTGCATGGATGGCGGCAGGTCCTCTATCTCTACCATCGGGACTGTGCAAGTGAGTGCAGTGAAGTTCCGCTCAATACGTCTAAGGACCCTCTCGGCCTCTCCGGCTGGGAGGTTCCCTGCTAATGCTGCTCCCCCAGCAGCGGCAGCTGCGGCTTCTGGTCATGGACGACACATGTTTCGTGCATAGTTGGCAGGTCGCACGGGTCCCACATCTACATACAACAAACGTTTACCCGTCAAATACTCTGGCATACAAAAAAATGATATATATAACAAAAGACATAAAAATTACATATGCAAACAAAAAAACTACAAGGGTGGAGACTTACCCATCTCCCCTCGCTCCTCACCAGGAGGCACGAGTATCTCTGGATCTCTAGAGAAATCTATCCCTGCATACGGGTAGTCCTCGATAACAGGGATCTGTCGTGATAGCCAAGAAAAGAAGTCATCGTCTAAGGACTCAACGGTCCTTCCACCACCCTGTCGCGGAAGTAACACTGCCCATCTACACACTGTAGGGAAAGAGGCCAGATGTCTTAGTACTACAACCCGAGGACTGAAAATCGGAACTCTCTCGAAAAAGAACGAGCACAAGATGGTCTCGAACCCGAAGTTCCTTTGTGTCTGTTGTCGACAATCTGTCAATTGCCTCTTCATACGCTCCAGCAGTGTGGTACTCCAATAAAAGAATTGTGCATTCATGCACTGGATGGCACAGTTCATCTGTGCACGCGAAGCCTGATGCACGGCTGCTGAGCTGATAATCCGCCCAATCAGTAACAAGATAGTCTATAGCACTAAGTTGGTAATCTTTCTAATGGGTACCTGGGAACCCGTCCGTTCGGTCCCAGCCTCACAGTGCTCAACTATCAACTCCAAGATCTTGCTCGGCCCCGCAAGAAAAGTCTAGAAATTGAATGGTTCCCCTCTCCTTGAGAGGCCAGTCAGAAAGTAAATGTCCTCGGTGGTGGGAACCAATGATTGCCCCTCTAGCATAAAGGACTCTACATCAGGATGCCAGTAATCAATCAAGGTATTCAGTAGCCTTGGTTGCGTGCACATAAACAGACATAGAAAGAATTTGAGTAAACCGCATTGCATTAACACGGGCACATCATTCGGATCTGCAGCAGCCAACTCACTGATTGCCTCATGCTCCCTTTCCCTCCACTAGACATACATCCTGCCAACACAACAAGGTAGATGAGGGTCAATACTTCTTTTTATCTTTCTTTTCCATCAAGAAGGGGGTACACGTGGGCTGTATAGGTGACAGTCGCATGTACACGCGGCCTGTCCAGAGACAACCCGTGTGTACCTAGGGCTGACCTTTTTAAGGTCGATGCCCACCCCAAAAATAAATTAAATGACTAAATTGAAGTATTGAATAGATAGATAAGGGAGTTTGTATTTACTTGGTCTAAGCAGAAGTTCGTTTCGTCCACTATAGCTCCCAGAATCACTATCTTTGGCAAAGGGGGTCTTTTGGCTCCAGAGTCAATTTCCAAATCAGCAATGGTGATAATGAGCTGCCAGCTTCTATTTATAGACGGTTTGGCCTCTTTTTGTCACTTTTTTGGCCCCCCTTATCAGTTTCTTTATACCAAAAACCATTTAGAGTGATCCAGGAGTCATACGGGAGGGATTTGATCAGGTATTGGGACAATTTTTTTTTGAATTTCGAAAAAATATTGACGGTCCATAATTTTTTTTTTCTCAAAAATCAACTTGAGCATATAGGTTAGGATATCACCCCAACTTTTGCATCTCGTTGCCTTTTTCTTATGCTATAGGATCAATCCCATCAGGTTGTGGCACGGAACCATCATATATACTCTAGAAGTGTCGCAACTTGCTGGTAGAGCTTACCAGAACATGGATGCCCTAGGTAGGTCCTGGTTGCATTATGGTGTCCATGCCGTTTCTAAAACTACTATAGGCTCGGGAGTCTGTATAGTCTTTCCTGAATATGAGTTTGAGCCTCATTTGCATGAGTCTTTTTCATTCTCTGTCTTACCCTCAGGACTCCCAAAAAATAACGGGTTTCCTTTTAAGCCCTTTTCAGACCCTCTAAAAATGAAAATATTGTCGAGCGATCTTGTGGCCTTTCACGCTCGTTAAACTGAAATTTGAAGTCACGTCTGTCTAGCGGTAGTTTACCCCTTTTTCGGTCAGGACGGTCAACTGTACGAACAAAGGTATACTATATCAAATTCCCATTCTTTAGAAGAGTACTCTCAGGTATAATTTTATTCCTTTTTCGGGCCTGAGGGACTAAATTTACGAAAAAGGAACCCCCACGGAGTCCATAGTTAAGCTCTTTTCAGACTCCCTAAAATTGAAAAGATCGTCAAGTGACATTATTCTTTCACACTCGTTAAATTGGTCCAAAAGAATATTCTTGACAGAGTCCATAGTTAAGCTTTTTTCAGACTCCTTAAAAGTGAAAAAATAACCGAGTGATATTGTCCTTGTCACACTCGTTAAAATGGTTTTGAATTGACGTCTAATCAGTGCTAGTTTATCCCTTTTTCAAACCGACTAGACTATTGTCGAAAAAGGTACCCCAGTGGAGTCTCCTTTTATGCTTTTTCAGACTCTCTAAATATGAAAAACCACCGAGCTTACCTTCTCTGGGCTCGTTAAACTTACATCGAAGGATGTTACCATTGTGTGTTCTATCAACCACATTTGCATACCTTATCCACCAGCCTTGTGATAGTTTGATTCTGTGTCTTAACACCTTTGGCCATCGGAGGATTTTTCCCGAGTATCATTTTACCATAACATCAGTCTTGTCCTTGTGCCTCGAGCTTGTATGTTTTCAATACTCTTTCCTCCATTGTAACGTAATATCCCTTTATTCTTTTTCAAAAAAAATATCAAAAAGAACAAAAAAATCAAATATACCCCAAAAAGAGGATGGGAAAAGTATTTTCTTTATTGGCAGCATAATGAGTCGCCCTTGGATAAAGTACATCTGTCCATTTGATCATCAGACTATGGGATGTAGTACGACCTTAGGGATCTTTTCTCGCTATATAGAGTTGTGTCCTCCACTGTTTGGTTACTCTTCCAAACATATGGAGAGTTTGTGTTGCCTCTTGCTTCGTAGACTTATGATTAACATATATGTTGCCTGAGTCTTATCACTTGTCATGTTATTTTCCAAGGGAAGTTTGTCACTAAGCCTGAGTCGGCCCCTCTGCAATATGTCTCTTGTCTACATACCCAAACATCCTGAACGTCCAAGCAAGTCCTTGTTCGAAATCACTAAATCCTTCAGTCCGATCATCAAGATTATAAAGTCCATAACCGACGAGCCGTCGAAGACCTCTGGGTAGTGAAGTCGTACACTCATATTACACTCCTACCTGAGTTTTAGAAGATTTTTGAAGTTGTTTCTCAAGCTATGAAGTACAACCATTAGGCCGAATCAACTTCTGGAGGATGGATACTCTATATGTATATCTTTCTGATTTTGAGATGTAGCTCTACTGTGTATTATTCGCGGATACTCTTTATAGTTATTTGACATGGATCTACAGTGTATTTGATTGGTAGCCATGGTTCTATTTTATCCCGAGCATGGGTATGCCCGCCTCGGTGAGACATTTGTTATTTTGTAGACGACACCTCTTGGTTCTTGATCCTTGGGCTCACTCATTCAACACATCAGTAAATATTGGTAATGTATTTCGGCCATCAGATGCTCTTCTGACCTAACACATTAGGGGGCATCTGTTATAACCCTAAATTACACCACACATGCTTACCTGGCATCAGGCCAGCTCATATCCCTTCATTGCCAAAGCATCTGCTGAACAACTCTTTGGAAATCCTCTTGTGTCAAGGCCCACGCGCCCTAACCCATTACTGCATGCATGTGCACGCTGGTTGGCTCACTACAACCCGCGTGTACCTAACAAAGAACGAAAAAAGGAAAGTTTCCGATGGAACAAAAATCTATGGGTCAGTTAATTGAAACCCCCGGCCATGCATGGCCGAGGGTTCATCCAAAACCCTAGCTCCTTCTAGCCTATAAAAGAAGGGGTATGGGTACCATTTGGAGGAGGAATAAATATAGCGAAGAAACTCTGCCCATTTACGTAATCCATTGTCCCAACCCTTTAGCATTTCCTCATGCCAAAGGAGATTTAACGCAAAGTAGTTGGAGGACAGAAGAAGAGGAGCCCAGGATCAGGTTCAAGGCGCGGTGGCTGGTCTCGACTTTGATTGTAAGTTGATTCATTTTCATTAATAAAAGGAATACTTTTCCCGTCCCAATGCATGAGTTATCTATGGTTTGGTTAATTTATGCTTGATTTTTAACCCTCAGGTAGAAAAGTAGCATGCATGCATAGTTGTTATTTGTCTTGATTGCAGGTTATCTGTGGAAGGAGCAGCGCAAGAAAGTGGTCAAAGCGCAACAGAGGATCTACATCAAACAACAGTATTAAGGTTGGTGGTTCTCTTCATGCATTTATTGTGAAAGAGGGGTTTTAATCTTGGGTTGTAGGTTTAAAAGTAATTTATTTTCGGTCAAAATCTTCATGCAAGTCTGACCCTAGTTTGCTAGTCCGTAGGTTAATTTTCCCAACAACACACGAGAGCACTGGAGCAAAGCGGGAGCAACAGAGACCCTAGGAAGCGATACAAAGGTATGCTACTTGTTCCCCCCTACTAGCTAATTCAATGGTCAAAACTTAGGGAAAGAGTCTTGTCCTGTCCTGTTTTTTTCTAGATCTAGGTGGATCTACGGAGATCTGTTAGTTTCCGCACCTACCGATTAGTCCGATAACAAAATTTGGTGTCCCTAGGGACACCCTTTGTAACGTATATCTAACCCTTCTCCTTGTATTTCAGTTTTGTATTATTTCATTCATTATGTTGGTATGTACTTAGAATTATTTTGTATCATAGATTCATTTTGGGATTATTGATGTTGTACTTTAGTTATTTCATTATGTAAATGTCATTTGTAGAATTTTATTTATTCATTTGATATATATGTATGCTTATGTTGGATATTAATGAGCACATGTTTGTATATGTTGGATTCTCGTATGCTCTCCGTCCCATGTGAGATGATCGAACATACATCCCCATGTGGAGAAAGATGTTGACCACCTATTCGACTATGGGGTCAACTCCATGTACCATGAATACATGCATCAACAAATGCAAACATGTCGAAGACTATTTGGTCCTACAGGGCATTATTTTGCTCCAACACATAGTTTTGTAAGCGGGATTATCTCACCCATGTGTGGGTTAATATTGTAATAGGTATGCATGGGTCATAGTTAGTTCAATTTCCTTAGGACTTCTTCATCAGGGGAGTTCCTTTCACTGAGTATTTTGTATCCTCAAGAGGTTGATTTGGCCTAACCAGCCTTATTAATCTCCTTTGAGTTTTTCACTCCCACTAGTATAAATCCTCCAAAGTGGTGAAAGGAATTCTAATGAAGTAATTATTAGGTATATAGTGTTTAGGAATGTTGTAAGTGACCATGTAAGACAACACACAAAATTTCATGATTTTCCATCGATTCTAAGTATGTTTTTTTTAAATAATTAAATTTTCCTAAGGCTGGAAATTTAATTAATTAATTATTTCTGGATAATTAATGTAAAACTTAGGTCCCTAGGATTTTGATAGGGGTATTTGTACTCAAAAGAGACACAATGAGATCCCCTACACCCTTGGACCAAGTTTCAACTCAGTCGGACAATTTTTGTTAGGGTTTTGTCCACTTAGGAGTTTTAGTCGAAAAACGTCAATTTTAATTGCTAAACCCAGGACATGGGAAAATGTCAATTTTGTAAAAATTAATCAAAAAAGGTAAATTTAGTGGGACAATTAGTGAGAGAGACCCCACCTAACCCACCTAACCCATCCCAACCCTTTCCTAAACCTTTACACCCCTTTACCCACCTTCTTCATTAATGCCCACTTGTAGTTCGCGTCCCCCTTCCCTTTTAAGTTTGGAAACTCACCTTTTATCAAAGCGTGGGTCCCTCCTTTATTACTTACAACCCCCCTTACCCATCCACATCCCACTTTAGAGTGTGTATGTCACACTCATGCCACACTTCCCCTCAAGCTCACGCTTTCATTTTTTATGTGCGTCCCCACTCCCATGTAGTACTTTGAAGCTCCCTTAATTTGAATCGTGGGTCCCCTCTTCCTCTCTTATGCCTTACCTTAACCCTCCACGTCCTATTTAGAGTGAAAACTCCACACTCAAAGAAAACACCTTCACCTTAACTCACGCATTCCTCTTGTGAACTTAGGCATTCCTCTTTTAAATTGATTCTTTGTCTTGGAAAAAGTGGGTAAAGCTCACGTGAAGATGGAAACATATTCCATCAAAGCAAGGAAACTCACATTTAAATCATGTGTGGGCATTCATTAGACTTGTATGCCTCTCTCAAGTGGCCACCACACTCTCCAACTCACCTCACATGCCAATTTTTCCCCTACCCTAAAATCTCACGCCTTCTTTAGCTTGAGTTCACCCATGGCTTGAATTGTGACACTTGTCAATGATCCAAGAGGGGTTTCTTGGTCTCTCAAGGCTATAAAAGAAACCTCTCATTCCCTCATTCATTACCATTCTTCACAGTACTGTTATGCTACCAAATTCTCTCCATCCCACTCTCTCTCTCTCTCTCATTATTGTCATATTTCTTTACTGGTTTTGGTTCTTGAAGAGCTTGGAGCAACTTGGTTGCTACAACCTCTTCCCATTGAATAATACAAAAATCGATTTGGAGGAATTGGGAGTGTTGGATTTTTTCTACATGCTTAATCTATATATACAAGGTGATATTGCTCTTTGCTTTCAGTATTTTGTGATCATTAAGTAGCATAGCTAAAGTATAACTTTGTTTGCTTGGCTAGGTGAAGTAAAACTTTGTTTGCTTGCCTATATGCATTATATTCATGTTCAATACTAACTTTGTTGTATTATGCATGCATGCAATCCATTTATCTATTTGATCTCACAGTTTATTGAAGCTTGCAGGTTGCCTTGAAAATGAGTTGTTGGGATAGGTTCAAGGATGAATCTACCCTCATCTTCATTTAAACTTCACAAGCATTTTTTGTTCTTCTTCCTCATTCTAGCACATTCATATTTTAGTATATAACTTGCTTAGATAGTTCAATTAAATCATTTAATTTTTTGGTTTATACATGTGCAGAATTTTTGTTGAAAGACATGAATTTCATAACTTTGTTTGAGTGTGTTGCAACACAAATCAGCAAGCAATAGTTTGCTAATTTTTGCAGGTTCTCGCCAGGCTAAGGGTACATGCTGCCCAAATTCAAGCACAACACACCTTTATGGTCCTTATTTCAAGAGTGGTAACAATTTCTCTTCTTTCTCTTCTCTCTAAATAAATGTACGCACGCCCAAAGGAGTGTACCCAAGTGGCTTGCATTCCTTTCCTTCCAGTCTTTACTTTGTAAGTTTAGTTAGATTTGTTTTTCGTCTTTCCTTGCTTAGTTTATCTAGATTAGCCGTGATCTCTACATGCGTACTTAACTTAAAATTATCTAAGGGAGATCTCATAACATATGCTAGCTTAGAGCTCGTGGAGGCTTAGATTAAAATTCTTTTTGAGTTTCATGCAAGTTACATTTCTTTAATCTTTATCTTACACACATGTCGGTTACATAATCTCTTAAGTAATCATCTTTTATTTTCTACAAGTTATTTCCATTGCTTTATTTTCACATGCAATAATCACATTAAGCAATTTAACTTGCAATCTATTTGTTTAAAGGCTTCAACCTTCACATAATCGCTATTTTCAGTTTCACAAGCATTTATAGTTCTTAATATTTACATGCAATAACTCAACACTCAAGAACTTATTTTGCACTTTCATTGTTTAAGAGTTCACACTCATTTTTAGTACTTTGACAACTTTTTTTGAGCAAGCTACAAGCACTCAAACACACATTGCAATACTTAGCTTGTAGGTCTAATAATGAATTAATTAGACTTAATAGGACACCATTACCAACCATCTTCGCCATTTAAAATGGGGTCAGAGGAAGACAACGGAAGGTGCTAGGCCGAGGACGGTCTCACGGCATGCGACGTCCTTTCCGGGAGTACTCTGATCTTAGGGATGACTTGTGAAGCTAGGGTAGGCCTCGCTGCCTAACTAATTGAGCTTCCAACAATCACTTGGTAATTGGGGGAGGAAATTTTTGGGTTGACACCTAGCTAGGATTAAAATAAATCACACTTAACCACATAGTTTAATCTTTGATCTACAACATTAGCACTTTAATTTTATACTTGCAAGCACACATAACTCATTATATTTTTATATCATGCAAGTTGTATTTTATGTGTTGTAGAATAATCGCCTAAGTGGTTACATCTTTTCATCTGGAGCACTCTAATTTTAAAGATTTCATCTATATTTTGTTCTTTTATTTGTGGTGTGATCCTTCAAGAAGTGTGCATCCATCTAGAGGCATTCTCTTGATAGGATCTTGAGTGCTTTGCATCTTTATTCCATTGATAAGCAGTCCAATAGAATTATATCTATTGTGAGAATGCTTGGCTTGATGTGTTGATGGTCATTTCATCGTGAATATCTTCTTTTCCTGCACATTTCAATCACTTGTTAGTATATTGTATATATTGTATCTATCTTAGCTTAAATCTGTATATCTTAGACATTCTTTCTATGTATCTTGTATCTAGTTTAATTCAACTTTGTATACATCACATTTTCCTTTGTATCTAGTTTATATATCTTGTTGTAACATTTGTAACATGTAATTATCTTGTAATGAATCTCCCCTTAACTTAGTTGACCCCTTGCCCAATCTTAGGCACTGGTCTTAGTTGTCCTATGAAAAGGCTTGACTGTCATACATGATTGTTGCATCTTTCATTGTTTCTTAGTATCATAGGCTAGATTCCCCCTGACCTTTTAACTTATTAAAACCAACTCCTAGAACATTTAATCGTAAATCTCATGTAGTAACTAGGGTCTACCCCCCTTGTATTCACTAGGAGTTAGCCTAGATGGAAGAGGTTCAAGTCAAAGTGACAGTGTGGACTTTGAACCTAGGCATTGTGCCTTTGAGGACACACTAAGTGAGCAGGACTTAGCTCACGTCTGCAAGTGTGTATAAGGACGACAACAAGAGGGACCTTCCTTGATCTCTTCAATTTCCATCTCACTCCCCCCTAGGGTCATCGAGATTCCCCCCTTGAGGTGATTCTCTCATCTCTAAAGTGACGAGAATACCTACCTAAGGTGACAGTGGGTAGGTGTTCTCAAATTTGTCTCCATTTGGTGGTTGGGTTAGGATTTTCCCAACCTATAACTTGTGAAATAACAAGATACATTGTGGGTCGAGATGAGGTAAGAGTGGATCCCAAAAAGATACAAGATATTCAATATTGGCCATGATCTAAAAACTTAAAGAACCTCTAGGGTTTCCTCGATCTCACAAGATATTACAGGAAGTTTGTACACTATTATGGAAAAATTTATAAGCCCTTGACCAAACTTCTTAAGAGAATGTGTTTCATTAGACACTTGCTGCAAAGCAAGCCTTCACATATTTAAAGTGAGCCATGTGCACTACTCCAGTCTTAGCAGCTCCTGACTTCAACAAAACTTTTGTGGTAGAATCAGATGCTTCTGGCATTGGTATTGGTGCAATTCTCACACAAGATGGTAGACCTCTGGCCTTTACTAGTACGGTGTTGAGTGGTCATAATTTGGGAATATCTACGTATGGAAAATAAACGATGGCCATTCTCCATGCGATGCACACGTAGCGACCATATATCGTGTGACGTTGTTTTCAAATCAAATCAAATCACCATAGTATGAAGTAATTTTTAGAGCAACAATTATCCTCCCTAGAAAAGAATAAGTGGCCGACCAAAATGTTGGGTTATGATTATGAAATCATATATAAAAATGGAAAAGACAATATAGTGGCAGATGCCTTGTTACGACAACATGAGGAGGAGGACTCCCTCTTTGCCTTATCCTTACCTATTCCGGATTGGATTGAAGAAGTACGACAAGAGTGGCTAACACACCTGAATATGTCTAGGCTAATTCATAGACCTCAAGAGGACCCTAATACTCCCCTCAGCTACACTTGGCAAGGAAATAGTCTCAAATATAAGGATCACCTAGTTATGTCGTTGTATTCAACCCTCAAGTCATGGATCTTAAATGAGTTGCACTCATCTTCTATTGCGGGCCACTATGGCTTCCAAAAGACCTATGCTCGCGCATGTCATTATTTTTTCAAGGAAGGCATGAATAAGGACATCCTTCTCTTTGTCATTGAATGTGAGGTGTGTCAACACAATAAAGGTGAAACCATCAAGTTTCCTGGAGCTTTGAAACCCCTACCCATTCCATCTTCTATGTGGGTGGACATCTCCATGGAATTTGTAGTGGGTATTCCAAAAGTTGGGAACAAGTCATTCATCATGGTGGTGGTTGACCACCTCTCCAAGTATGCTCATTTTTGTGCATTACCCCACCCTTTCACACTGGTACTGGTAGCGCAATTTTTCCTAGATCATATTTTCAAGTTGCATGACATGACCACCTCTATTGTGTCTGATCATGACCCGACTTTCACCAACACATTTTGGCAAGAGTTGTTTAAATTATAGGGCACCAAATGAACATGAGCACCACCTATCACCCCTAGTCCGACGACCAAACGAAAATGGTCAAAAAAAGTTTGGAAACCTACTTGCGATGTTTTTATTTTGATAAGAAACACCAGTGGGTGCAATGGCTTCCCCTAGTCGAATGGTGGTACAATACTTCATATCATACGACCACTAAAATGACCCCATCTAAAACGATGCATGGCCAACGCCCACCTACAATCACTACATATCTTGCAGGCATATCAAAGTTCCAATCTATTGATAAAATGTTGCAAGGTAGAACAACCACCCTTGCAACTCTGAAGGATAACCTCTACATGGCTCAAAATTTCATGAAGCAACAAGCAGACCAACATCATTTAGAATGGATTTTTTAGGAAGGAGATTAGGTGTTTCTCAGACTCCAACCTTACAAACAAACATCTCTCGAAGCCTAGGGACATCACAAGTTGGAACCCAAGTTTTATGGACCCTATCGGATCATCAAATGTATTGGTTCAACTGCCTACAAATTGGCCCTTCCAGCTACTTCCAAAATCCATCCGGCGTTCCATGTTTCCTATTTAAAGAAAGCGGTGGGACAAAATTGCAGGGTCCAAACCATCCTTCCTGAATTAGATGAAGAAGGCTCCCTTGGCCTCCAACTAGAAGTTTCCCTCAATGCACGTGAATGTCGGTTTCATGGCAGAACTATCAAGGAAGTGTTGATCAATTGGAAGGACACATCACCAGAGGATGTGACTTGGAAACCATCGACCATACTCTAGCAGTTTCCACATCTTCAACCTTGAGGACAAGGCCACTTTTGAAGGGGGAGGGCATGTTAGGATCCAATCCTAACCCCTCTTCATGGGTCATTAGTTAGTATGATATATTTTCTATGTAATAAAGACCGACATTTGTTAATAAGGCCTATTAAATAAAGGAGAATAAGTCAATGTAAGAAGACCTAATAGAAGCTTCTGCTTCTTGAAAGATCTTCCTCTAGAAGTTTCCTTAAAAGATAGAATTAGTATAAATAAGAGTAGGAGGGATTGGATAGATGGTCTTGAGAATTATTCTAATAGATCATTTCTCTACTGGAGGTTTCCCCCTCGAAGAGGTAAGTGAACATTATTTCCTATCAACAAAGGTATTATTTTGGTGTTGTGGTTTCATATATTGTGTTGTTCCGTTGTTATTCTCTGCAACATTTTTGTTTTGGCTATTATAATAGATATGGTACCTTACAAAAATAGTGCCCAACTTGAATCTACCTTGGTCACATGAAGCTTCCCCAATTTGAAGTCATGTGTGGGGTTTCTACCTAAGCATGAAAAATAGTGCCCACAGATGCTCCACCTTGGTTGGCATTTTGCATTAGTTATTTTTTACGGGTCCTATAAGTTTCTTATGAGAGACATTTCATTGTCCTTGGGATCCTTGGGTGAGCATATACAAGGTTCATGATTGGATTTTATCTTTTTCCAGCTACAAGCCTCTGGGCCTTCAACCCCTTCTTCCCATGAAATGAGGAACAATCCCTTCTTGGGTCAGCATACCCGAAAATCCCAAAAGGTAAGGATATGAGGGGATGAAGTGTGTAAAGTGATAAGTATGGTTGGGAGTGGAATGATGACTCATCAAGGGGACCTCCCAGTAGCACAACTATCCCCAAGGGTGACCCACTTACTAGGGCACAATGTCAACCACCAAGGTGAAACAAGGCAAAGAGCATAATGTCCAAGTAGGCATTACATAATCAAAAGAAGTTTAAAATGCACAAACTCAAATGCCTCAAATATTGAAATGAAACTCACCATAATACTTGGCTTGTACCTCATGGAGAAAGACCCAATGTCTTCCGGAAGCCCGCTGATCATGATGAACCTGAAATTGTGGTGGTGAAGAGGGCCTCTATCTGTGCAAGTGAACACTATCGGTCAAGCTGTCTCTCGGTACTCCATGTCTGCAACTCAAGAGCCTCGAGACATCATCTCCTTAGTTATCCCTATGAATTGGTGATGAGCTCTCCTTCATCTTTGTGGATCATGGACACATATTGTATAGACTATGAGTTGAATTAGAGCTTTAAGGATTATTACTATGTCCCATGAATGATGTTGTGATTGTTTCTTTTTTGTCTTATTATTTATTCACATGGACAAAATAATATTTCTTGATTAAATCTATCTCATTGTCATTCCAAACTTGGAACTTTGGGATGATTGTACTCCCAAATCATTATTTGGCACTGTTATCAGGTTTACGATTTGACAAGGATACTCCCTGGTGGAAACACTTGGAGATTGGTAGAGAGGATGGAAATCTATTTAGGGACAACAACAAAGGCCAAGTCAGAGTGTGGATATGAAGATTCTTGGAATAAATTAACACAATAGTTTTAGAGAATTTCAGAGACGATAATTTTGTATGCTTTGTATTCCAATAATTAAAATGACAAGTGTACGTCATCAAAAATTTTGCAGAAGAGACGATCCAAAAAGGAAACTATTTTCTTTCTTGACGAAATACTACTTATATTAAATAGAAAAATAAATGTACAATATGAATGGCCTTGTACCATGATGGAGTTAAATTTGTAGCAAGGTCAAAATAAGCTTGAAAAGATACATTCTGGGTAGAAGAGAAACCCTACTATCTAAGTTAAGCATCTGGGTAGAAGAGAAGAAATTGGTGATTTCTCTAGGTAGAAGAGAAGAAACTGGTGATTTTTCTAGGTAGAAGAGAAGAAACTGGTGATTTCACCTTGAGTTGTACAACAACAATAAATGTTGTAAGTTTTCCAGGGTTATAGTTAGTAAAGTTTAGAACACTTGAGAGATTTAGAAAAAAGTAATTTTATCAACTACTTTCACCATACGATTTACTTCTAGATTGGTGTCGTTATCATTCTAGGGCCTATGGAGTCTCAAATGCATCCAAGCTTGAAGATTGATCTAATTGAAGTCAAGAGGTAGAGTCTAAACCTAAGGTACAAGCATGTTTAGGCCTTAGGATTTAGACTTTGAGGAAAAGGATATCTAGGGCGCAAGCACATTTGGTCCCTAGATATCATTTCTCCTTTCTTGTAGCTTCACTTAGATCAAAGGTCAATTGTCTAGGGATAAAATCCTAAAGTGCTAGCACTTTAGGGCTTTAGGCTTCTAACCCTAGCAAGGACATTTCACCAACTTAGAAAAATAAAATTTTGTGAAGGGAAAAAGCACTTATGTTCCCTTCTTAGGGTTTCAACAAAATGAGATTTCTTGCAACAAAGTAGCAATTTCACCATTTACATCAACAAAATACCATAGAATTGTAGAAAATTACTTTCTTTGTCCAAGAAACCAAGAGTATGAAACCCTAATTGCAGAAATATCCATCCGAAATCAGTAAAATAATCCACAATAGACCTTCTTTAAGCATAGCACATGAGAGAGAAAGACCAAGAAGGATGAAATAGAGAAAATACTAGAAGTGTTACCCCACAAATGGTGAGGGATGATGATCCAAATGAAAAGGCTAATGCTAGCCTTCTTATATGAGGCTAGTCTAGCATAATTTATCTACATAACATAATATTCATTCATAAAAAGTGGGGTCGACCCCTCATTTGTCCTTTACAAATGCTAAAATGAAAAATATACATCAACAATGGCCACACGTGTGTGACGCCAATCCCTCCTAGGCAAGGAGGAGACCACCAAAGGTCACGCGGCACCAATCAAGAGTGAGGTGGGTGAAAATGATGTCTGTCCTCGCCCAAGATAATGCCAACCATGATCAGTACCCTAGCTCAATCAAACCCTAAAAGATGATGTCATCACCAAAGTAGGGCCTGTTATCCCCCACTTTTAGGGATAACTAGGAGATTATGTCTCGAGGCCCACAGGTCCTAGACATGGAGTACTAAGAGCCAGATGGACTTGAGCATGGCCCTGGAGGGCCCATATTTTCTTCCTTTCAGTGCCTCCACTTTGTTAGTAGTAGCAACATCCATCACCTCGGCTTGGTCCTGTATCAGAGATGGTTCTTGCTCCATGAGGTAATGAGTCTGGGTATCATGGTATGTGTCACTCTAATCCTCAAAACCTTTGAATATCTGCATCTAGTTCTTTTTGTTTCTAACAGGTGCTTAGATCTTATACTTATACACTTGACCATGTTTGGGGGGGATGACAGGATGCCCTAGTAAGCATGTGACCATAGGTTTTGAGTTTCCACTGGGGGATTCATGAAAAGTCATCGTTCTCTCCCGTCATACTTATCACTTTCCATCTTACTTCCCACTCATTCATCCCATTACATTGGTTCGGGCACTGGGTTGGCCAATAATTTAAGGGTTGCACCTTGCCTTGTCGGAAGAAAGGGAAAAAGGCCCAGAAGGTAAAATCAAGCTAGAAAGAGATAAAAGCCTACAAATAAAACCTCAATATGCTTCGACTAGGGATCCTCAAGAAAGTAGTAAAAATATTCTCAGCAAGAAACAAGAGGGACCCATAAAAATAATAAAAAAAGACCTAGTCAAAGGATAGGGGGTCTCATCATGAGTAAGCCTATTTGGTCCATGGGCATCTAGCATCTAGCGGTATGACACTACTAGCAGCTGGTCACCATGCCAGGGTAGTGGCTCTTGGTTGCATTGCAAAGAGAAATGGGGTCTCATCATGAGAAAACCTTCTCATTTCCGTGAAAATGCTTGTGGGTAACATTGCCACCACTGGTCATTGTTATCGCACAGTTTGTAGCTAGGAAAAGGGATATAAGATTGAAGGCCAAACTGGCGTAACAGGAACCTATCCCACCCAATGTCACCACGATGGGGAGGTTCTTTCTCTTTAGGGAGCAGGGATGATTTTAAGGATGGAAATTTATTTTAAAATGTAGAAACCTTGGCGAATCTTACTAATCTTTCATATGCCAACTATAAATGATTGGCGATATTTTTGTAAAAATATTCAAATTTCTAATGATTTTATATAGTTTTTATAAAATTTTGGCGATTTTTAAGGTAAAATAATTTTATCCTATAGAATTTGGGTGAATCATTTTTAAAATAACGAATCTCATTTTTGGAAAAGCCATGGAAAATTATCCCATGAGCGAAATTTAGCCCCTAAAATCATCCATGTTAGGGAGGTTGGGCCCAAGGGAGACATCCCCAGTGACCTATGGTTTTGAGGAGGTAGAAGGATAATGAGATAAGGACAAAATTTCCCCCTCACAAGTCACCACCCAAACAAAAAGTCCTGGCTAAATAGCCAATAATGAAGTAAGCCCCCAATGAAGAACACCTGCCCGGAACAAGACAACATTAAACAGATATATGCAAGCTATATTTTGATGGGTTAGTACTTCATAAGACTATCTGATATTCAATATAATCAATTTGAAAGTAAATGTTGACGAAGTCAATGTTTGCAAAATAGCACTTGAAAGTAAATGTCACTTCACCAATAAATACTAGAACGATATGGCATTCAATGCAACAAATCGATACTTAACTCAATTAATGCCTTTAACTACCATTCAATTGCTCATAAAATAAAATTTTGTTGCATTAAAGATGTAATAACCAAGGATGATGTCAACAGTTAGGGTTAGTAAGTTAGCTAGAGCTAGGGTTAGTGTAGTTAAGGTTTCAATCAAAAAGTTTTGAGAGTGTTTAGATCAAGTTCTTACTTCAACTTTGGAGGAATTAGATCAATGCCTTAGGGTTTAATGGAGTCATAAGTGAAGGATGCAAGAGTTGAAGGGGGTGAGCTTTTAAAGGGCTAGAGGGATAAGTTTTGAAGTGCTGCTAAAGCAGGGCTTCAAAATCATAACCCTAGGGGAGAGAGGCTCACTTCGGTGTTGCTAAAGCAAGGCCTCGTGCTCTCTCCTCCTTCCTAGAAAACAACTAGCTCAAATGAAATACAAAATCAAGACAAGAGGGCTTAAATAGGGAGAGTGTTTCTAAGGCAAGGCTCTTTCATCAAACCATAAAAGAAAATGGCCCTAGGTGTAGATGACCTAGGCCTGGGACGTCCTCTTCCTCTTGAAGTCAAAATGGCATGACTAGCTAAAAGGAGGAAGAAAAAGGAGTGTAGTTATGGCTAGGCTCTCTTCTTCTTCTTCAATGGATAAAAGCTTTTCTATCAGGGGACATGAGACAAGGACCTACTTGTGTGCTTGTCATAAAAAATAACCATGCAAACCCTAGTTGTAACACCTTCCTTCAAGAAAAACACCATAGAATGACAAAAATATCTTCCTTCAATGAGTGTGCCATCCTTAATTCAGCCAATAACCCAAATAGGGTGCAAAAATCAGACCTCACTGTGAGTGAGTAAGTTGTGATGCTAAAATGAGGATCAAAATCCTCAATATATACTGTATCAATGACCTAATTTTACTTTTTAGGTCATAAAAAGGTTGACAAGGCCATAATGTCAAAATCATATTGTTTTTACATTAAATGCTAAGTAAAAAAAATCTAATTAAGAAGAAAATAGCGTAAAATCCCCTTCAAGGGAGGCGCTATCCCTTTCTAGGGAAAATGAGACATCCAGGAGCAAACATTAGCCCCCCAGGGGCCTCTCCAACATGCCACGCATGCCACTCCTGCCCAGTCTGCCTCGAAAGGCATCCATGAAGCTAGATGATGTCATGATGAAGATGGGGATGTCCTAAGCCTTCCAAGGCTAGAGTTCCACTGAAAAGGGGTCATTCCCCCTAGGTCTAGTCCTGCCAGAGTATCTCTGGTGGAACGTCCTCTTCCTCTCAGATGAAAAAACCCTAATAAATATCTGTCCTATCTCTGCCCCCTGATGAGGTCTCAACATCCATCTGGTGGGATCTTCAGCCCCATGAAGGTCTGAACTTGTCATCTTCCCATGTGTACCGGTCCAAATGGTACTTGTCCGTCGAGCATGGTCCTGCACTTCAAAAGCTACACCCTCCATGGGATCATCAGTCATAGGGATCATAGAAATGTCAATCACATCTCATCATCAATATTATTAAACATATGCATAAAACCCCTAATACATCAGTCAATAGCTCAAAGACATTGCAAAAACCTGCAATACAAGATTGGAGAAAAGGACAAGGCATCCTATTGGGCTAGTGTCCACAAGAAAAGGAAAGTTTCTAGAAAGATCTCATCCAAGCCATGTAAGAGAGGTGATGTGGCTAGGGGATGTCCAAACATGTGGGTGCAGTGAGGGCCAAGGATGCATAAGTGTTAGTTGTGGGTGCCTTTGTAGAAGGCGAGTTGTACATGTCATAGATGCATTTTTTTCCAAGCCCATTCTTGCCTTTATTCTTTTTATTCTTGTTTTATTCTCTTATGTTCTTTTTTTGTTCAAGAACTAACTAGGGGACACTGCCTTGGCATGGTGACTAGAGATGATAGTGTTACCCACAAGCAATTTCACAGATATGAGAAGGTTGGCTCGTGATGAGACCCCCTTTCCCTTGGCCATGCAACCAAAGTTCACTGCCCTGGCGTGGCAACCAGATGGTGGCAATGTCATACTGTTAGGTACCCATGGGCCTAATAGGCTAGCTCATTATGAGACCCCTTATCCTTTGACTAGGTCTTGTTTTGTTATTTTCTGGGTCCCTCTTGTTTCTTGTTGAGAGGATTTTTATTGCCTTCTCGGGGATCCCTGTGCGAAGCATCTTGAGGTTTTTTTTCTAAGATTTTTTCTTTTACCAGCTGCTTTTACCTTCTGGGACTTTAGCCCCTTCTTCCCACGAGATAAGGTGCAATCCTGCAAATAGGTCAACCCAATGCCCGAACAAGGGGAATGGGATAAATGAGCGGGTAATAAGATGAAACAATGGTTCTATGATGGGAGCAGACGATGGATTTTCAGAAATCCCCCCAGTGGCAAACCAAGACCTATGGGCACAGGTTTTCTAGGGCACCCTGTCAATTTCCCCAAGCATGGTCAAGTGGGATAATGTAAGATCCAAGCAGTTTTTAGAGATAAAAGGAATCATATGCATATATTTAAAGGTTTCAATGATCAAAAGTGACACATACCATTATACCTGGACCAATTACCTCATGGAGCAAGAACCTCTTCTGATACAGGATCAAGCCGATGGTGAAGTATGTTGCTACTACTAACAAGACAAAGATGATGAATGAATAAAAGGTGGGCCCTCCAGGGCCATACTCAGGTCAATCCTGCTCTCGGTACTCTATGTCTAGGACCTGTGGGCCTCGAGACATGATCTCCTAGTTATCCCTAAAAAGTGGGGATAACATTTGGCTCCAACTCGAGGACATGTGCTCACTATAGAGCACATGAGAACCTCAACATCTCTGGCATAACCTGCAGACCTGCTCAATCTCGATAGAAGTATCAGTAAAAAAATTGGGGTGGTAATTCCACCCTAGCATACATATAGATATAAATATATATATAGACTGAAAGAAAACAATCAGTAAGTGTGAATATACAAACTAACATGCAATGGAAATGGTATAATACATGAATGCAAAAATTCCTACTTACCTGTGAAGTCAGGTCCCCCCACCTTGGTGGGGTTTGAGGAGGTGCTTGCTGATAGGTAATGGGCACCCTCTTCACTCCAAAGTGGACAAGTAATATGAGTCGTCAACTGATTTCATTCCAACTTTGAAGGGTCCAAGCCATTACTAAGCGCTTACTTTTACATTAGTTGGCTCTCCTTTATGGGTATCCCACATCCATACCATGTCTCCTTCCTTGTACTTTCTGACTCTGTATTTGGTCATCCCTTGGAAAACCCTGTTGTATTGTGCTGAGGGAGGAGGGTGGGCTTCTGCTGTAAACACTTCTTGCTAGGATGGGCAGATTTGTAAGCCATCTTCAACTTTGTTCTTGAATTCATATAAGAGTTGTTGGTATTGTTCTTTCTTAGGCCATTTGATCTGATCAAAGTACTCTTCCATTGCAAAGGGCATATCTTCTGGAGAATACTTTTGAAAGGTTTGTATCATCTCATCTTGTGCTTTGTTATTATTGACGGGGTGAGTAATATCTTGCACATGGTCTCTGATTATTGACACATTGAGGAGACAGCCTATTGTTCCATTTTTCAAAGGCAATTCCAAGAATGTGAGGTCCATCTCAATGGTACCACCCAACATTGCAACAAATTTCCTAGATAACAACATTCCCCACACATCTGGGACATCAACTACCACGATGTCAATGTGGACTATCTTCTCTGGGTACTCCTTTAGGCAAACTTCCACATTCTCAACCACCCTGTGTGTGGGTATGGCTTTAGATTTGAAGCCACATACATTTCTATAAGGCCATGTGACCTTCAAACCCACTTGTCACATGAATTTAAGAGACATCATGTTGGCACTTGCACCTGTATCTAACATGAAATTGTTGAGGCTCTTACCGTTCATTGTTAATGTCATGAAGAAAGGAGGGTTCTCACCATATTGGACCTTGAAGTGATCAGATTGCAACATAATAGGGGGGTCCATGGATTCATCTGATCCCAGAAAGAAAGTGTCAAAGCGTTCCTTGATAGACGGGATCTTAATTGCTTCTCTTAGGGGGACGTTTACATGCATCCTTGATAAATCCCCTTCGAGGTCAAAGTTTAGGTCAACCTTCCCAGCCTTGGATGTCTTGGGAAGAGGTACATCTGTCAGTGAGGGCTTTGCCTGGTCAACGGTGGGTTGGTTCAACTTCTTTCTTCGGTACACCTAAAACTCTTGTTTCTTTAGCTTCTCTCGTGATTCCTGGTACGAGTTGTTTATTACCACCATCCTTGCTGATCTAGCTGCTTCTTTCACGGCTTCCTGATGTTCTACATCGGTGATATTTATTTGAGTAAATTCCATGAAATGGTCCATGTTGTTGACTTGTTGATGGCCATTACTGTAAGGACACTCATGCTCCCAATGTACTTCACTGCATTCTAGGCACCAAGTATTTTCATCAACAATGTTTGTAGGGGCCAAGGTGTTTGGAACTTCTTGCTCATTCTTTGGTTTATAAAATTGGTCCCCCTTATGGAATTGTCCTTTGTACGGGAACCTAGGTGCTTGGGTCTGAGATCTTTCCAAGTTGGCAATCCTACTCATCATTTTCTCTTGATTTTTTATGATACCATCCATAGAGGCTTGCAACTTGGTGATACTGGCACACAGGTCTGAAGTAAGCTCAGCGTTGTGAACTATTTTTGTTTTGGTGTCTATTCTCCCCCTTGGATTAGCAAAAGGCTCAATCTTGGATGAAAGGAGGTTTCCCTCTATTTTAGTAGCGAGCTCTTGGGATTCCTAAATGGATTGGGGGTTTTAATCTCTAAGAACATACCCTAGTTGGCCATTGAAAGATCTGGTGTAAACGTGGACGAGGTAGTCATCTTTCGGATGATGGCTTGTGGGAATCCTTTGCAGAAAGGTCTCAAATCTAGTATGGAACTCCTAAATGGACTCATTTTCATACTTGGCAAGGTTATTCAGTCGGGTGAGGAGCATGTTAGGGTCTTCTTTGACAATCCATATTTTGAGAAAGGCCTCTTCAATTATGTCCATGGTTTTGATGCTTCCATCGAGAAGGCTCAGGTACCAATGCCTTGAGGCATCATAAAGAGTAGTGGAGAACAAATTCATGACTAGATATTCAACATCATCACTAATGGGATGAAGCTGAAAAAATGCCCAAAAGTTTCTCATGTGCTCTTCGGCACGGATTTAATCAGTACTGGTGAATTTAGGCAACCACTCCTCATAATTGGGTGGCATTTGCCTAGGGTATCTTGGTATGGTTGACATGTCTAACGGTTTGAAAAGAGTGGATGACCATTGTCTTTGATTGTTGGCTAGGTTCGTTGTAGCGGTCTGAGAGCTAGACATGATTCTTAAAGGAAGGCTTTTCCCGAAGAGTGATTTAACAACATGAGAGTTCTTGGGAGGATTCTTTCTGAAAGACAAAGGAGGATTAGTGTACCTCTTTTTGGTTTATGGAGTTGCCAGATAGTTTACTTGAAACTACCAAAGAGAAAGGGAAAACACCATAGTGGAGTCGCCAGGTAATCTTGTAAGATAAGACTTTTGAGGCAAGTCTTACCGAAAAGATTTGTTGTTTGAGGAGAATTGACTCGGTGTTCCCCGACAACGGTGCCAAAATGTTATCGCACAGTTTGTAGATAGGAAAAGGGCTATAAGATTGAAGGCCAAACTGGGGTAATAGAAACCTATCCCACCCAATCTCACCATGATGGGGAGGTTCTTTCTCTTTAGGGAGGTTAGGCCCAGGGGAGACGTCCCCGGTGACCTATGGTTTTGAGGAGGTAGAAGGTTAATGAGATAAGGACAAACTTTCACCCTCACAAGTCACCACCCAAATAGAAAGTCCTGACTAAATAGCCAATAATGAAGTAAACCCCCCAATGAAGAACACCTACCCAGAACAAGACATCAACAAACATATATATGCAAGCTATATTTCGATGGGTTAGTACTTCATAAGACTATATGATATTCAATATAAGCAATTTGAAATTAAATGTTGACGAAGTCAATGTTTGTAAAATAGCACTTGAAAGTAAATGTCACTTCACCAATAAATACTAGAACGATATGGCATTCAATGCAAAAAATCGATACTTAACTCAATTAATGCCTTTAACTACCATTCAATTGCTCATAAAATGAAATGTAGCTAGGGTTAGTAAGTTATCTAGAGCTAGGGTTAGTGTAGTTAGGGTTTCAATCGAATTTTTTTGAGAGTGTTTAGATAAAGTTCTTACTTCAATTTTGGAGGACTTAGATCAATGCCTTAGGGTTTAATGGAGTCATAAGTGAAGGACGCAAGAGTTGAAGGGGGTGATATTTTAAAGGACTAGAGGGATAAGTTTTGAAGTGCTGCTAAAGAAGGGCTTCAAAATCATAACCCTAGGGGAGAGAGGCTCACTCCAGTGTTGCTAAAGCAAGGCCTCATGCTCTCTCCTCCTTCTCGGTAAACAACTAGCTCAAATGAAATACAAAATAAAGACAAGAGGGCTTAAAGAGGGAGAGTGTTGCTAAGACAAGGCTCTTTCATCAAACCCTAAAAGAAAATGGCCTTAGGTATAGATGACCTAGGCTTGGGATGTCCTCTTCCTCTTGAAGTCAAAATGTTACGACTAGCTAAAGGGAGGAAGAAAAAGGAGTGTAGTTATGGCTAGGCTCTCTTCTTCTTCCTCAATGGCTAAAAGCTTTTCTATCAGGGGACATGAGACAAGGACCTACTTGTGTGCTTGTCACCTAGGGTTTTGATTCAACAAATTATAAATACATGCAAGAAATAATGACTACAACCATTCATTTAAGAAGTTTTGCAGAAAAATATTGACAATTCATCAAAAATAACCATGCAAACCCTAGTTGTAACACCTTCCTTCAAGAAAAACACCATAGAATGCCAAAAATCTCTTCCTTCAACAAGTGCACCTTCCTTAATTCAGCCAAGAACCCAAATAGGACGCAAACATCAGACCTCACTATGAGTGAGTAAGTTGTGATGCTAAAATGAGGATCAAAATCCTCAATATATACTGTATCAATGACCTAATTTTACTTTTTAGGTCATAAAAAGGTCGACAAGGCCATAATGTCAAAATCATATTGTTTTTACATTAAATGATAAGTAAAAAAAACATAATTAAGCATAAAAGAGAGTAAAATCCCTTTCAAGGGAGGCACTAGCCCTTTCTAGGGCAAATGAGACATCCAGGAGCAAAATGTTAGCCCCCCAGGGGCCTCTCCAACATGCCACACGTGCCACTGCTACCCAGTCTACCTCCAAAGGAATCCATGAAGGTGGATGACATCATGATGAAGATGGGGATGTCTTAATCCTTCCAAGGCTAGCGTTCCACTGAAAAGGGGTCATTCCCCATAGGTCTAGTCCTGCCGGAGTATCTCTGGTGGAATGTTCTCTTCCTCTCAGGTGAAAAACCCCTGATCAAGATCTGTCTTGTCTCTGCCCCCTGATGGGGTCTCAACATCCATTTGGCAGGCTCTTCAGCCCCATGGAGGTCTGAAATGGTCACCTCCCCATGTGTACTGGTCCAAATGGTACTTGTCCGTCGGGCATGGTCATGCACATCAAAAGCTACACCCTCCATGGGATCATCAGTGACAGGGATCATAGAAATGTCAATCACATATCATCATCAATATTATTAAGCATATGCATAAAACCCCTAATACATCAGTCAATAGCTCAAATACATTACAAAAACCTGCAATACAAGATTGGAGAAAAGGACATGGCATCCTATTGGGCTAGTGTCCACAAGAAAAGGAAAGTTTCCAGAAAGATATCATCCAATCCATGTAAGCGAGGTGATGTGGCTAGAGGATGTCCAAACATGTGGGTGAAGTGAGGGCAACCAGATGGTGGCAATGTCATACTGTTAGGTACCCATGGACCTAATAGGTTGGCTCATGATGAGACCCCTATCCTCTGACTAGGTCTTGTTTTTTTATTTTCCAGGTCGCTCTTGTTTCTTGCTGAGAGGATTTTTACTGCCTTCTCGGGGATCCCTGGGCGAAGCATCTCGAGGTTTTATTTCTAGGATTTTGTTTTTTACCAACTTCTTTTACCATCTGGGCCTTTAGCCCCTTCTTCCCACGAGATAAGGTGCAATCCTACAAATAGGTCAACCCAAGGCCCAGACAAGGGGAATGGGATAAATGAGTGGGAGATAAGATGAAACAATGGTGCTATGATGGGAGCAGACGATGGCTTTTCAGAAATCCCCCCAGTGGAAAACCAAGACCTATGGGCACAGGCTTTCTAGGGCACCTTGTCAATTTCCCCAAGCATGGTCAAGTGGGATAATGTAAGATCCAAGCATTTGTTAGAGATAAAAGGAATCAAATGCATATATTTAAAGGTTTCAATGATCAAAAGTGACACATACCATGATACCTGGACCAATTACCTCATGGAGCGAGAACCTCTTCTAATACAAGATCAAGCCGATGGTGATGGATGTTGTTGCTGCTGACAAGACAAAGATGATGAATGAAGAAAAGGTGGGCCCTCCGGGGCCATGCTCAGGTCATTCCTGCTCTTGGTACTCCATGTCTAGGACATGTGGGCCTCGAGACATGATCTCCTAGTTATCCCTAAAAGGTGGGAATAACAGTCACCACGCCAAGGAAGTGTCCCCTAATTAGCTTCTTGAAAGAGAAACCAATAAAGAAATAAGAATAAAAGGCATGAATGGGCTTGGAAACATTTTCATCTAGGACAAATGCAACTCACCTTCTACAAAGGCACCCACAGGTAAGCGTTGCATTTCCCTGCTATCACTACACCCCTTGTTAGGACATCCCTCACCCACCTCATCCATTAACATGACTTGGATTTGATCTCTTCCAGAAACATCCCATTTACAATGGACACTAGCCCAATAGGATTCCCTGTCACTTCCTCCAAACTTGCCTTGCAGATTTGTATAATGTATTTGAGCACTTGACTGGGAAAAAGGGGTTTTATGCACATGTTTAATAAAATTGATGATTGGATGTGATTGAAATTGCTATGATCCTTGTGACTTATGAGCCCATGGAGGGCGTATCTATTGATGTGCAGGATCATACTCGACGGACATGTACCACATTGGACAAGTACACATGGGGAGATGATTAGTTTGGACCTCCATGGGGCTGAAGAGCCCACCAGATGGATGTTGAGACCCCAGCAGGGGGCAGAGACAGGACAGAGGGGTTTGCACCGGAGAAAAGGAGGATGTTCCATAGAGGCACCCTGGCAGAGCCTTACCTAGGGGGGTTGTGCCCTCTCCACAGGAACGTTGGACTTGGAAGGCCCATGACTTCACTAGGATTCCCATGACATCATCCATCATTGTGGACATTTTTGGCAGCCAGTCATGGCAGTTATGGCACGTGTGGCAGCTTGGAGAAGCCCAAGGAGGGCTAACATTTTTTCTGCAGGAGGCCAATGATTCCCTAAGAAGGGATAACGTCACCCTAGAAAGGGAATGACGTCTTACTTTTGCTTGATTAGGGTTTAATTTATGACATTTAATGTAAAACATTATTATTTGGTATTTTGGCCTTGTCGGCCTTTTGGTGACCTAAAATCTAATTAAGGTCATTTGTACTATATAACTAAGAGAGAAAAACTCTCTTTTTGGACATCATCTTTCACTCACACATAGTGAGGTCTGAAATTTGTGCCCTCCTTTAGGGTTTTTGGCTGAAAATTGATGTGCACTTGTTGAAGGAGTCTCTTTCTTGGCTATTTTGGCAATTTTTCTTGATGGAAGGTTTACAATGAGGATATGGCTACATGAATGCTTGATGAATGTAAGTGAATTTCTGCAAACACTTCTTATTTGAATGGTTATGGAATTTTTTACTTGCATTTTGTTATTATAATTTGTTGAATTAAACCCTAGGGGACAAGCACATGTTGGTGTTCTTGTTTCATGTCCCTACGAAGTTAACCCAAGAGCCATTTTTATTTGTTGAAGTTAGATAGAGCCTTGCCATAGCAACACTCTAATTCTACTCTTCTAGCCTAGCCATTTCATCTTGTCATTGAGCCAAGGAAGGAGGAAAACGCACTAATGCCTAGGGTTTCTACACCTTAGTGAGATGTTTTCCCCTAGGGTTTGATTGATGAAGCCTTGCCTTAGCAACACTAAATCATGAAACTCTCTTGTCCTTAGACCTAACATTTACTACTCAAGCTAGCCATTTTTTATCTTGTTAATGAGCTAAAGAAGGAGGAGAAAGCACTAAGGCCTAGGGTTTCTACACTGTAGTGAGCCTTTCTCCCCCAGGGTGTCATTGCTGAGGCCTTGCCTTAGCAACACTTCAACATCTAACCCTCTTGTCTTTAGCCATATCATTATCATTTCGACCCTTCAACATTTGCATCTTTTTTATTTCATTTTCCCTAATAACGCATTGATCTAAGACTTCTTGTGTTGAGTACCTTGATCACACACAACTTCTAAACATTCTTGAACAATCATTAACTCATTCTAACCCTAGTTTAGACTAACACTTAATAACCCTACTACTGCTATCATTTACTTGAGTTATCTTTATACATTGCAACATTTATTATATCTTTAAAGCAATTGAAAGATTGGATAAAGTGTTGCTCCTAGTATTGTTACATTGATTGTTATTCATCATTGCAAAGTTTCTTTAGAATTTATTGTGAAGTGATATTTTGTAATCATTGCTATTGTATAAACATTGATTTACTTCATCAATATTATTGGTCAATTGCTTGTCATCATAAAGTCTTCGATTATATGAAGTACTAACCAACAAGTAATCTTGCACATGTATATTTTCTTTGTTGCTTTGTCTCAGGCAGACACACTTTCTTGGTTATTACTTATCTTTATTGTTTGATTAGCCGAGACTTTCTGATCGGTGGTGACTTGTGAGGGGGAATATTATACTTAGCCTTTCAAACCTTTGCCTTCTCAAAACCCCAGGTCACCAGGGACGTCTCCCATGGGCCTACCATCCTAAACATAAGAGCTATCCTATTGAGGTGACAGTGGTAGGATAGTCTCAATTACGCCAAGTTTTCTTTCTTTCATCCGTCTTTTACCTTAACTACAAACTGTGTGATAACAGGGTCAACGTCCAGGATCTAGGTGTTGCATCTAGGCTTGAGGGAGATGCATCTCATCTCTGCATGGTGTCTGTCTATCTATTGTTGTAATGTCTCTGATCCTGATGAAAAATAATCTCTGGGGTACTCTTCCTAGCCTATGGGCTTCTAGCCCATTTGTGTGCCATCATGACTAAATCTTCTCAAACCAAGCCCATCTGTCCATCATCTAAGGTCCTAAGGATGTGAGAGATAATGTATGATGGTGGTGAGTCACTGGATGACCCACTTCTCTACATCACACATGCCAAGGTCCTATAATAAAGACACAAAGTCTTGAGTACAACCCCAAGACGTCCCTCAAAGAACCATATCAGGGCCATCCAAAGCAAAGAAAAGTATAAGACAAGGTTATCCAAGTTTCACAAGAAATATTAGTCCTTAAAACATGCAACGTAAGATGTAACTTAAGATATAATCCATGTAAACAATTCACCTCAGTATCCCCTTCAAGAATCACACCAGCCCAAGACCCCATGTGAGTTGGAAACTTTAAGTATGGGAGGGCCTTCATCCAACCCTATTAGGTGTGCCAACCTAGACAGGAAATAAAAGAACCCAGGTAGAGGGATAGGTCCTGAGGGAAGTAGGAAATAAAGAAAACCTTCAAGAGTAAGTGTGATAATGATATGGTTTTTGGCTTACTTCACGGATTATGGTGTCATTAAATCCATTTCTATGAGTGCCTTTGTAGAGGGAATGCTTGCTTGCTTGAGATACTCTTTCCTAGGTAATTTTTTCATTTTGAACTCCTTATTTTCCTTTTGATACATGTTGTTGTCCTTATATGCACCTGGGTTAACGTGGAAGAAACCTTCAATCCACTTGGTGTGTCCTTAGGGGCAAGTCTCGAGTGAAGGTGTTGTCACCTGATCCTCAACTCCTCCATCTAGGCCAACTCCTAGTGAAGCCAAGGGGGGTAGTCCATATGATAATAAATCTAACGCTTTGTAACTTAGAAAGTAAAAATCAATTAAGTCTAGGAGTTTATTGCTTGAAATAAAACTTGATCATTTAACATTTAGCATTCATCATCATCATAAGGTACTTTTCTCATAAAACATGCATAAATCAAAGGATACAATATATGTAAGATTTAAAGCATAAAAATTAGATAAGATGCATAAATGTAAATACTGCTCACATGAGATAAATAGATATAGATTTTACCAGTGCCTTAAATGGATTCGTGGGCAGTGTAGATCGAAAATTTTATTAAGGTAAATTTAAGTTCAGTTAGTGAGAAGATTTTATTGCAAGTAAAGTAAATGTTTGTCTAAACTAGATGTGGTCCTTAGGAAGGGTCCCTAAAGTGGAGGTTGAGCAATGTCGCAGATCCAATAGGGTAAACCCTCTGATTTGACACACAAGCCCAAGAAAATGTGAAGGGATTCGACAGAGAAAACCTATATCTCAAAGTTTATGCTAGATAACCTCACAAGTTCCCTTATGTTTCCACTAAAGCGAAGATTCCTTATAAGATTTCCCTAATTAGACTAGAAAGGTTCAATTACTTTGAAATGATTTCAAAGAAATAAATCATACTCCCTGCTTTGTAGTTGAGAGATATATTACAAGATACTTTTTAGAAATTAAACATAGTTGCAAGATTATTAAAAAAAAGGAAGAGGCTTGAAGCAAAACTAAACTAAGCATGCATGATAGATTTGAGATTTAGTTATCATGCATGAAATTAAGAATGTTTATTGTGTGTTTGATGTACTTGAATTGTGTGTTTGATTAATATATTTAAGCATACATCAATCACAAGAAAGAGAAACCAAACCAACAACACAAATCCCCCTAACGGGGATGGAGAAATTGGGCACAAAAGGGCCAGCTTTTATTGCACTATTACAACAGAGAACCAATGTTCTCTTTAACATTTTAGCTCTTTAGAAATAAAAGGATCCTTATAACTAGATCATTTAAATAAATACAAGAAAGAGGTAGAAAAAAGGAAAACTTCGTTTGATGAAGTTAAAAACCCCCCAAGGTGAACCAAAAACCTTGATTTTGCCCAAAAATGGCAGAATCTCCTCTTGGATATGTTATTGCTGCAATAAAACAAAAAAAAGAAAAAGTTATAAAGTGATGAAAATAAGTTTTAAACAATAAAAAAATTATCAAAATTTTCCGAAAAAATTCTGGCAAAATCAAGATTTTTTGGGACTTTTTGACCCTTAAAACAAACCTAACCTAGGCCCTTCTAGTGGATTTTGTTTGATTTTTTAAAACATAAAACATAAGACATCTATATAGCTTCATATTTAAGTTATCACGAAACAATAATTTGATCTAAGATCTAGGTGAAAATAGACCAAAAATTGCTTAAAATTTGACTAGATCTACTCTTTGAAATTGACAAAATTATACCTAGATCTAGAAAGTGATTGCATGCAGCCTTTAGATATTAAAGATGAACTTTGGAACTATTCTGAGCAGCATTCAACCAAATAAAAAGGGTAAGGGAAATAAGTTTATCGATTTCTTGGAGTTTCCGCTTAAGCCTGGAACTTTTGGGTTATGGGGGTCTCTTTGATGTGAAGAAGAGGGAGAATGCCTTCTATAAGAACTTATTGGACAGAAAAGAGGAATAAAATGAGCTCCTTTGCCTCTCCAAGTGAATTATCCTACATGCAACACTGATACCTACAAAATCCTGTACTTGGTGTTTTTCTACACAGAAAACTTCAAGAGCATATTAGTTTGAACGAAAACACACAATGAAATATTAAGCATAGATTAACAAGTAAATTAGATAGTAAACAAACTAGGTAACTTACTCCATCTAGATAGTAATATCCCTATGATTAACCAAGTATCAAAGAAAAAATGAAAAAAATAGTGTAAGATCACCTCATGTATATCTGACATTCATCCACACACCAAAAATGAGCTCCAAAGTCCTTATTATTCCAAAGAAAAATTCAACAGTGATGCAATGCTTGCCCAAAACTAAACTAGTTTGAGGAGAGGTCGACTCTTCTTAAATATAATGTGAGGTGATATTTCCAAAGGGGAGATGCGCTAGGGGTAGAGTTAGGGTTTAGGAATGCGTGGGTAATGAGGGACTGACGCATTAGTGAAGGGAGAGATGTGTGGGAGATGAGGGGAGTGGTGTGGAGTGGATAGGAGATGTGTGGAGTGAAAAGGGAGTGAAAGTGAAGGTAAGAGGGAATGAGTGGGAGTGAGGGTGAGTGAAGGGGTAGTTTAGGGAATGCATGGGCCTTTGGGATGTGCACCCTTGCTCTAGAATACGCCACATAGGAATGTGGGGTCGAGTTCCCACATTGGGATCTCCCCCAAGTCCACATCACTTAATCAAGTCAACCTCATCGTTAGATAGCTCACCTTAGGACTCTAGTCAACTTGGGATAGAAGAAAAACATGTTTCAAACATATTCCCCAATTCTCCTAAAAAATAGGAGATTAATTTAATTACCCATTTTCCGTAAATTTCGAGTAATTTTGATTTTTTAGTGATAATAATCACTTTTTTGTCTCGAAATATAGGAAATAGAGGTTTACATGATACTCTGGACTGGACAATGACTATAAATATGGCATCTGACAATGTTAGATGCCATATTTTTACAATTTATTGACTCAGAATTAAAAAATTCCATTTTGCGGGAATTTAATTAATTCACTGAAACTTTTAAAAAAACTTATCAAACCTAGCCGCAATTTCCAAATGACTCAATCAATATGTCCTAGTATGATATCATATACATTTAGACACTAGAAATTAGATTTTTCATGCCAATACCTGATCGCCAACACATACTCCGGCTTTGGAGTCAATCTTATAAGTGAAAAAAACTTAGAAATTATTTAATCGCTCACAAAGGCAAGAAGAAAAAATAATTAACAAGTACAAAAAACACTCCAAAGTACATGCTCACCCCTAGGTCTTAGGTTTCCAATAGCCTTTTACAATATCTCATACTCAGGACATTTATTACAATGGTGGAAATGCGGAAAAGGTGGTCTTTTGAAAGACCGGTTGAACTCTAAACTCTGTCATATGAGCATTGATTGCTCATTCTTTGGCATCCCTTCAGAAAATCCAGCTTGTGAAAACTGGTGGATAACATAGGCTCCATATGGGGACATGTGATTGATCCTTTTATAAAAAGGGAGAACATGCAAGAATCCAAAATATGTCCCTACATCACAAACATCTTGCCAAAAACAACATCAACGACAGATGTATATGAAGACCAAGTGTAAATTGAAATTGCACAATTATTATACATGAAAATACAAAAATGAAAATGAACTATTATACATAAAGTATAAAGGACTAAAGTAAACATAAATGAAATTTAAAATGCATAGGAAAGGGTTAGAAATACGTTACAAGGGATGCCCCCATGGGCATCAGATGTCATCATTGAGAAGCAATTTGAAAAGTTGTTTGCATAGCTTTAACCTTTACACTGTCTAACTGGCTAAAGTAGGAAATACATGAACCAACCATGTCATGGATGAAACAAGACATCAGAGGTCTGAATAATCCCTGTCCAAGATGACTTGTTGAAGATCCTTTTCCAAGTTTTATTAACTTGGTCCTTTTCTTGGGATCAAACCACCCAAAAAAAATATGTTTGTTTTTATTCAACCAAACTTTGAAGTTTGGTAAGCCTTATAAGTCTTTAATGAAGTTCTGCATTGGATTGTCATGGTGGAAAGATAACCACTTCTCATAATGATCTAGAGTTGAAAAACTGAAGCTATCTTCCAATTTCCCATTATCTGTCATTAAGTCATCTGTTGGCTGAGAGATTGGAATTGGAACTGTCCAGAAACCTGCTTCACTGATCATTTCAGGTTCATCATAACTGTCGAAGATCTTCTCTGAGGAGATGGATTCCTCGAGAGGAGGGTGGGGATTTGAATTATCTGGATATTCAATTATTTCAAACTCAAAATCCTTTGTTTCCTCGTGACCAACTGATGACTCATCTATAGGCTCTTCCGAAATTTCCAGGTGAAATTCCCTTTCTTGTTCACTGTGAAGCTATGGCTTTATAGGATCTGAATACTTGATGAAAACTTCTTCCTCTGCAAGGCGAGATTCCATGTCCTTTAAATCTTTTGGATAGCTAAATTACATGGCTTGAATGACCTCTTTAAACCTTTGATTAGAATCTGGTGAAGCATCCTTAACATCTGAATTATCTGTGTTTATATTTGGATAGTTCTTTTCCTTCCATTTTTCCATAAAAGCATTAGTCAACTCATTGTAAGTTCTAACTTGTTTATCCCTAAGTTCTATAAACCAATCAAGATCATCATCATCAAAAGATAAGATAAACAATTTCATTCCCACATCTTCATATAAGGTATGGCAACACCATTTATTGAAGCAATGTGAAACTCTCCTAACATGACGTCTACCATTAATAACATTATTACTTTGAAAATAAGGCAAATTTTCAATTGGTTTTTCTGGAATCAAATGTGGATAACCACTTATTGTAGAAAAATCAATAGGTTTATAAAGATCATCCATTTCTAAACTAGACTTTATTAAAAAAGAAGGGTCTAACAAATATGGACTGGGACCCAAAAATTATTATGGATCCTATGAGAAGACAACTTGGCTAACTTCCTCCAAAAACACCTTCGGGTTTAAGGATGAAGCTAAGAAAACCATGAGTTCCTCTTTGCAGAATACTTTGTCAAATTATTTTTGAAGTAGAGTCGCCAGATGATCAATTTTATTATAAACAAACAAGAAGCATCAAACAAAGCAAAAAGGAAAAAAGGAAAACAAGTCGTGTTTCAGGAATAGAAAGATTTATCCCCGACAACGGCTCCAAAAATGTTGTCGTCCTTATACACACCTGGGTTAACGTGGAAGAAAACTTCAATCCACTTGGTGCCTCCTTGGGGGCAAGTCTCAAGTGAAGGTGTTGTCACCTGCTCCTCAACTCCTCCGTCTAGGCCAACTCCTAGTGAAGCCAAGGAGGGTAGTCCCTATGATAATAAATCTAAGGTTGTGTAACTAAGAAAGTAAAAAACACTTAAGTCTAGGAGTTTATTTCTTGAAATAAAACTTGATCATTTAACATTTAGCATTCATCATCATCATAAGGTACTTTTCTCATAAAACATGCATAAATCAAAGGATACAATATCTGCAAGATTCAAATCATAAAAAATAGACAAGATGCATAAATGTAAATACTGCTCACATGAGATAAATAGATATACCTTTTACTAGTGCCTTAAATGGAGTCGTGGGCAGTGTAGATCAAAAATTTTATCAAGGTAAATTTAAGTTTAGTTAGTGAGAAGATTTTATTGCAAGTAAAGTAAATGTTTGCCTAAACTAGATGTGGTCCTTAGGAAGGGTCCCTAAAGTGGAGGTTGAGCAATGTCGCAAATCCAACAGGGTAAACCCTCTGATTTGACACACAAGCCCAAGAAAATGTGAAGGGATCCGACAGAGAGAACCTAGATCTCAAAGTTTCCTCCAAATAACCTCACAAGTTCCCTTATGTTTCCACTAAAGAGAAGATTCCTTATAGGATTTCCCTAATTAGACTAGCAAGGTTCAATTACTTTGAAATGATTTGAAAGAAATAAATCATACACCCTGTTTTGTAAAGAACAACTTGCACAAATACTTGAAAAAATGAGAGATTTGTTGCAACACATAGATTTAGTACCCTGCTTTGTAGTTGAGAGATAGATTACAGGATACTTTTTAGAAATTAAACACAGTTGCAAGATTATTAAAAAAAAAAAAAGAGACTTGAAGCAAAACTAAACTAAGCATTCATGATAGATTTGAGATTTAGTTAACATGCATGAAATTAAGAGTGTTTATTGTGTGTTCAATGTACTTTACTTGTGTGTTTGATTAATATATTTAAGAATGCGTCAATCACAAGAAAGAGAAACCATACCAACAACACAAATCCCCCTAATGGGGATGGAGAAACTGGGCACAAAAGGGCCCGCTTTTATTGCACTATTACAACAGAGAACTAATGTTCTCTTTAAGATTTTAACTCTTTAGAAAGAAAAGGATCGCTATAACTGGATGATTTAAAGAAATACAAGAAAGAGGTAGATAAAAGGAAAACTTCGTTTGATGAAGTTAAAAACCCCCCAGGGTGCCTTGGGAGCCTTGATTTTGCCCAAAACTGGTAGAATGTCCTCTTGGACATGTTATTGCTGCAAGATAACAACAAAAAAATTAAGTTAGAAAGTGATGAAAAGAAGTTTTAAAGAATAAAAAAATTTATCAAAATTTTCCGAAAAAATTCTAAGGCAAAATCAAGATATTTTGGGACTATTTGACACTTAAAACAAACCTAACCTAGGCCCTTCTAGTGGATTTTGCTTGTTTTTTAAAACAGAAAACATAATAAATCTAGATATCTATATATTGAAGTTAAAAGCAAACAATAATTTGATCTAAGATCTAGGTGAAAATAGACCAAAATTTGGTTAAAATTTGACTAGATCTACTCTTTGAAATTGCAAAATTATACCTAGATCTAGAAAGTAAATGCATGCAGCCTTTAGATATTAAAGATGAACTTTGGAACAATTCTAAGCAGCATGCAACCAAAGAAAAAGGATAAGGGATGAACTTTTGGGCTATGGGGCTCTCATTGATGTGAAGAAGAGGGAGAATGCCTTCTTTAAGAACTTATTGGAGAGAAAAGAGGAAGCAACCGAGATCCTTTGCCTCTCCAAGAGAATGATCCTGCATGCAACATTGATACCTGGAAATTCCTTTACTTGGTTTTTTTCTACACGTAAAACTTCAAGAGCATATTAGTTTGAACAGAAACACACATGCAATGAAATATTAAGCATAGATTAACAGGTAAATTAGATAGTAAACAAACTAGGTAACTTACACCATCTAGATAGTAATATCCCTATAATTAACCAAGTATCAAAGACAAAATGAAAAAATTAGTGTAACATCACCTTGTTGGCAAAGGATTAACAGATAGCGTATGCTTGTCATTGATGGCAAGTACAACAGTGAAGATGGCTGGATCAGAATGTGCATCGATGGACAAACAGGAACAATGTAGGCTCAGGAGGAATTAGTGCAGAGTCAAAATTCTTCCAAGTAAGAAGGATGTGTAAACTTGGAGGAGAAGCGTCGTTGATCGTTGAATCCCATCCAAAATTCTCGACAGCATGAGGGCCGTCAGATCTGAATAAAAATGGATTTGGTGTTAAACGTCACGAGGACGCGAGGCGACGAAGTGGCGAGAAGATCAGGACCGTCCATCTGGGAAGGACGCGTGGAAGAGATCGGAGAGATCTCGCGAACTCAGGGGTTCGCAAGATAAAGGCCCAAGTATTGGGTGTTCAAAGTTGCGAGGCGCGAGGACGCGAGGCGGCGAAGTGGCGAGAGATTTATAGCTGTCCATCTGGGGGGACAGGTGGCAAGAGATCGAGAGATCTCGTGAACTCGGGAGTTCACAGGTTGAGAGTCCAAACATTGGGTACTCCAAGTCGCAAGGTCGTGAGGTAGTGATAGAAGGTCGTCGGATCCGGATCACAGGAGGACCGTTGGATCTACGCGGGGGATCACACGTGGCGAGAGATCGTCATCTTGCTGACTAGAAATTCAAAAGAACAGTGAGATGTGAAATAGCGATTTAATCAAGGACCGTTGGATCAAGAGGACGCGTGGCGAAAGATCAGAGCATCATAAAGCTTCATCTCGGAGTTTCGCGACTCACGACTTGGAAAGGCAAGAAACATAACCACCAAACTCACCAGATGCGAGATCACGATAAGATCTTGACCGTCAATACACCAAAAGATGTGGACCGTTGATCTGAGCTCCATCTCAGAGCCTCACCTATCACGACTTTGAGTGACAAGAACCTCCATCTCAGGAATCGCGAGATGCGAGATTGCGAGAAGATCAGGACTGTCGGATTACCAAGAATATGGATCGTTGATCTGAGCTCCATCTCAGAGCTTCGCCTATCATGACTGGGAGTGACGAGAATCTCCATCGAAGGAATAGTGAGATGCGAGATCACGATGAGATCAAGACCGTTGATTCATCAAGATCATGAACCGTTGATCAGGGTCGATGAAGATCATAAGTTCGCAGCGAAAGTGCGAAACGGGTAAATAACGACAATACCCTGCAGATGAATTTGAATAATATCGGAGGGCTACTGTTGCACGACACAATGAAACTACCAGTAACGATTGATGGGTTCTACCAGAGGATGTGAAGAGACGTCTGTGTGATTTCTAGAGGAGTAGAAGAGTCACATGGAATCTGCCAGTGGAATGAAGACGACTCGTGGAGGCGATTGACAGCTGGATGGGATTAGGGTCGTAACTGAAACAGAGAAGGTGAGCTCGACTGTCACAGAGAAGACGAAGAGTCTCAACTGCCAGAGAGGCTGAGGAATCTCAGCATAACACCCAGTGATACTGGACACGCAGGGTGAACCACCAGAGAAGATGAAGAGTCACGATGATGATCAGATAGAGCACTTGAGAGGTGGAGGATAACGACGGAGAGTATGCATGCAGAGGCATGGAGAACATTGCATGCACTAGGTGCACAGAATCTATAAATACACGGTACAGAGAAGAGATCGGGTTGTTGTTACTGTTGGAGGTTGTTGTGAGTGTTGTTGGTAAAGGTGATTCAGGTGTGAAGAAGGAGAGTGCAGCAGCTGAATAGCACAAAAGAGGAACTGTGCAGAGAATGGAGATGGCGCATAGAGCATAAAAAGCAGAAGACCAGACAACGCAAGTGAGGTGAGCAGAAAGGCAATGAGGCAGACAGAGCAACGAAATGCAGCAGAACAGTGATAAATCGGGTAAGCCATTGTTGAACATTATATCACTGTAATAAGTTTCAAAAGCAAAGATTTATATTTCAGGGTGGTTGGGAGGTTCTAGGGAGGATTGTTGTCCTCAGAGGTTCAAGTGAGTTCTTGAACACAGGGAGTTGGTGCTTCCATCTAGTTGGTTCTAGAAAAACCAAGGAGTTGGTGCTTCCTTCTAGTTGGTGCTAGAGAAACCAGGGAGTCGGTGCTTCCTTCTAGTTGGTGCTAGAGAAAATAGAGAGTTGGTGCTCTCAACAAGTTGCAGCTTGCAAAGCTGAGGTTGTAGCCTCATTATGAGTTGGTGCACATATGTATGATACTGTAAAGAATGTAACCATTACTTATCATATAAATGAAAAGAGGTTTTTACCCTGCATGGGTTTCCTCGGGAAATATCTGTCTCTGTGTTTCTCATATATGTGAATGATGCTGAAAGTGCCATTGTTTATTTCCCTGCATTATTGTGATTATCATGTAGTATCTCTACAAAGAGTTTAAAAGAACCATAATTGTTTAAGCATGGAAACAACTGATTCACCCCCCCTCTCAGTTGCTCAACACACCTCATGTATATCCAACATTCGTCCACACATTTGAGTCCACACACAAAAAATGATCTCCAAAGTCTTTATTATTCCAAATAAAAATTCAACAATGATACAATGCTTGCCCAAAAACAAACTAGTTTGAGGAGAGGTTGACCCTGCTTAAATAGCATGTGAGGTGACATTTCCAAAGGGGAGATGCGCAAGGGTTAGGGTTAGGGTTTAGGAATGCATGGGAGATGAGGGGAGTGATTTGGAGTGGATAGGAGATATGTGGAGTGGAAGGGGAGTGGAAGTGAAGGTAAGAGGGGATGAGTGGGAGTGGGAGTGAGTGTGAGTGAAAAGGTAGTTTAGGGAATGCGTGGGCCTTTGGGATGTGTGCCCTTGCTCTAGAATGCGCCAAATAGGAATGTGGGGTCGAGTTCCCACATTGGGATCTCCCCCAAGTCCACATCACTCAATCAAGTCGACCTCATCCTTAGCTAACTCACCTTAGGCCTCCATTCAACTGGGGACAGGAGAAAAACATGTTTCAAACATGTTCCCCAGTTCTCCTAAAAAATAGGAGATTAATTTAATTACCCCTTTTCTGTAAATTTTGAGTAATTTTGATTTTTTAGTGATAATCATCACTTTTGTGTCTCGAAAGATGGGAAATAGGGGATTACATGATATTATGGACTCGAAAACGACTATAAATATGGCATCTGACAATGTTTGATGCCATATTTTTTCATTTTATTGACTCAGAATTAAAAAAATTCCATTTTGTGGGAATTTAATTAATTCACTGAAACTTAAAAAAAAAACCTATCAAACCTAGCCGCAATTTCCAAATGACTCAATCAATATGTCCTAGTATGAGCTCATATATATTTAGACACTAGATATTGGATTTTTCATGCCAAGACCAGATCGCTGGCACATACTCCGACTCTGGAGTCAATCTTTTGAGTGAAAAAACTTAGAAATTATTTAATTGCTCACAAAGGCAAGCAGAAAAAATAATTAACAAGTAAAAAAAACACTCCAGAGTACATTCTCACTCCATGTCTTAGGTGGCCAATAACCTTTTACAATATCTCATACTTAGGAAATTTATTACAATGGTGGAAATGCGAAAAAAGGTGGTCTTTGCAAGACCGGTTGAACTCTGAACTTTGTCATATGAGCACTGATTTCTCATTCTTTGGATGCTCTTCGGAAAATCCATCTTGTGCAAACTGGTGGATAACAATACCCAATTATCATTTGGAAATCCCCTTTAATAGGTTTCAAGCTTCATTCCTTCATTTTTTTACCAGGCTATAGCCCTTTATAATTTGGTGCATTCGTTCACATCCGGACAAGGGTGATTACCATTAGAGGGGGTAGAACTCAAGCTAGCCCGAGGATTTTATGGTGGCCTTATCATTTATAGCATAACATAGATATATGGAGTAGTTGCATCAACCTCTAGGCCTTCAACCCCTTCTTCTCATGAGATAATAGACCATGATCCATTGACGAAGTGTAATACACTATGAGAGGATCTAGGATGGACAATGTTAAGTGTGGTGGGGAACAAAATGTTACCCTTGTGAGAGACCCCTAGTAGTACCTCTTTTCCTAGGCGGTGACAACACGAGCTAAGGCATGGAAGCTGACCACGAAGGTGAAACAAGGCAACTGAAACAATTTCCCATCCTAATGATCCACTATCCAACTTCAACCAAATATCCTCATCCATATGCCCAACAAATTAAGCACAACACTTTGCATGAAAGAAGGACTAACATACTTCATGGTGTCGTTGGCTTACGATCTCCCATACACTAGGTTGATTGGATGTGATGAGCCTTGATTGAATTGTAGCTATAAAGGAAAATGAGGGGGGTTGTTGGGTTGTCATTTGTGGTGGTGTTGATCATCATCATGGTCAAGATCATTGTCTCCATTACGGGCCATGAGACATGATCTCCTCTACTTACCCCTAGGCATGAGTGGATAACACTCCTCTAGTTATCCATAGGCATGGGGGGGGGGTAACAGAACCAATGTAATGTCAACAAAGGATGATACGTTTATATCCAAACCTATTTTACCAAGGCAAAATCATGGCACATATTCCAACTCTAAAATCATGAAGATATACAACAAGTTGAAAACCCTAGTTAAGGCAATAATCAATCAAAATCCTTTGCTCATAATCTTGGTTTCTAATGAGAATTGAAACCCCAACCTTTGAAAACAAACAAAACTTGATTTTTCTCATGGAAAAACAATTTGGGTTTTGAATCGTATTGACAATGCAAGTAACAACATGTACCTTTTAAAACTTGTGAACAACGAGAGGATTGTCACGCATTCCTAACTGAATTCAATATGTTTTAATTTGAATGAATTCAGGTTTGAATCTTTGCTTGTATGATAAAAACAAAGATGGGTTCAACCAATCTTTCCTTTACAACAATAAGAACCCAGGTTTGAACCCATTTGGGGTCATGGGTCGATGATCCGAAAATGATCTTTAAAAGACTTGGTTGAGTTTTAAGCATGTGTTAAATTACCACTTAGGAATTAAGAAAAGAAGAAGATATTAATGAAAGAATATTGCAGCCATCATAAATAATGCAAATCATAAATTAAAAATACGGAACAACAAACCATAACAACAAGATTGTTAATGGAGTTTGGCAAGGTTGCCTATGTCTCTGGGCCTTTGTCTCAGTGGGGGAGACTTTCTTATTAATCTTCAATGCTTCAAAAGTACATCAGAAATGAATCAAATGGATTAGAACCTGGTCTGTCCATGTTCTTATTGACCTTAAGAATTCAACACAACTGACAACACTAAAAAAGGTTGAGTGTAGCTCCCAGAAATGGCCTCCAAAGTTCGCTTCCTCAACGGCTTCCCTGCATAAAAATGGCTTGATATTCACAATTTATTTATCATTTTATTGTCTATGAACTTGAAAAACACTCAATCATGCCTTGATTATATATAATTTGAGTTGGGGGTCGAAATCCCAACTTCCCCCCTCTTTCTGGGCTCAGATCCCATTTTCTAGGCAAAAATCCACTAAAATCAGGCCTAGATTTGGCTAAATCCTCCAAATTTGGCCAAATCTGCCAAATTTAGCCTAACAGGTGTAGCCCCCAAATCTTGGGCCCCTGGTTGTATGGCGCCCCTTGTGACCAGGGCCCTAAAAAATCGACCTAGCCAACATTGGGAAAATTCTATATAATCAAGACTCGGTTGAGTTTTAAGCATGTGTTAAATTACCACATAGGAATTAAGAAAAAAAGAAGATCTTAATGAAAGAATATTGCAGCCATCATAAAGAATGCAGATCAGAAATTAAACATAAGGAACAACAAACCATAATAACAAGATTGTTAACGGAGTTTGACAAGGTTGCCTACGTCTCTGGGCCTTTGTCTCAGTGGGGGAGGTTCTCTTATTAATCTTCAATGCTTCAAAAGTACATCAAAAATGCATCAAATGGATTACAAAATGGTCTAGTTTTTTTCTTCTCGACCTCAAGAATCCAACACAACTGACGGCATTGAAAAAGGTTGAGCGCAGCTCCCGGAAATGCCCTCCAAAGTTCACTTCCTCAATGGCTTCCCTGCATAAAAATGGCTTGATCTTCACAACATATTCATCATTTTGTTGTCTCTGAACTTGAAAAACACTCAATCATGCCTTGATTATATAGAATTTTAGTTGGGGGTCGAAATCCCAACTTCCCTCCTCTTTCTCGGCTCTTTTTGGGCTCAGATCCCATTCTCTAGGCAAAAATCCGCTAAAATCAGGCCCAAATTTGGCTAAATCCTCCAAATTTGGTTAAATCCGCCAAATTTAGCCTAACAGGTGAATCCCCCAAATTTTGGGCCCCTGGTCATATGGCTCCCTTATGACTAGGGCCCTAAAAATTTGACCTAGACAACAATGGGCAAATTCGAGCTACCAAATGGTGCCCTCTGATTGGGCCACATGTCACCCCCCGACTTTCCTGAGCCACGTTAGCCTACCCAGTCAACGTCCCACGTCAGCATCCATACTGCCATGTCACCTGCCCAGATAATTGCCACGTTAACATCCTTACTTCCATGTCACTTGGCTAGTCAGTTTCCACGTCAGTGCCCAGTCACCTGCCACATGTCATCTGTACAACTGCCATGTCATCATTTTGTACCGCCTCGTGTTGCGTTCGTACAGTGCCACATGTCAATTTTTTATTGGTCCACATCAATGCCTGGAAATGCCAAAAATGAGTGAAATGCGTCACCTCCTGGTGTTTCCACGTGTCATGATGATGTCAACATGATGTACTGCTGATGTCATCATGACATACTGCTGATGTCAGCATTTACTTTGAGCTGTTGACTTCGACTTTTTTTTTCCTATTTCAGAAATTGATCAAAACGCGATAACTTTCGCATAGAGTGTCCATTTTCAGAAAAAAATATATGGCCAGAAGCAACGCGATGAGCCCGACGCAATGGCATCAGTTTCATCCGATTATAAGAACTTTGATTTTTTGGCCTTCCTGGATCCATTTTGGATCATGCCTCCCAACTAAGGCCTTTTGGGCCTCCAAAAGGGTATTAATCAGTCATCAAGTGCGGGATAGGCCACCCCACTTGTCCTTTGTCTTTAAACTTTGTCCTATGCACCTGTTGCATCATAATCAATTACAAAACAACCATGACAACTGAAATCATATTGTTAGCCACTTGAACTCGTTCACATCTTACTGAAGCCACTACCATCCATGTTGAAAACATTAGCAGCGATAACATCAGAAATATGACTAAAACTGAACCAATATGTTTGATGTGCTTGCACAACATTAACTTATCTTTAAGCAAAGTATGATTGAATTTCCATTCTACAACCATCTCATGTTCATGCTTAATATCAATTGCTTTACTTGGCACAATTATAGGTGTGTTGCTTGCATAAGATGCCTTTCTTAATTGTTTCATTGTCTGAAGAGATTGATTTGCTTTTAAGTGATGAGCATGTACAACATATTCATTTCCTTCTTTAGTTAAGTGATATTGATTTTTTTCCATGTAGAAGATTGATTTGTGATCATATAAATAAGGGCTACCTAAAACCATTCCACATTCATTTAGTGGCACCACATCACATGTTACCTCATCTGCAAACTTTGATGAAATTGCAAACCTTAAAATGCATTTCTTTGTTATGTGCAATTTATGATTGTTTCTTATCCATTTAAGTGAGTAAGGTTTATGATGCATCTTAGTGTTTAATGTCAATTTCTTAACCACTTCTTCTGAAATTAAGTTAGATTGAGATCCACTATCTATGAATGTATCGATCTTAGTATGTTTCATTATGACCCTTAGATGAAACAACTTACTTCTTGAATTAGAACCATCACCGATTTTACCTGTCAAACCAATTGATGTGATTTTAGTCTCATCACCTGAATCATATCCCAAGTCTGTTGGTCATGTTGTTGTTGCAACTATTTTCCTCCCTTTCCTTTCTTTGAACCATTTCGGTCTCTTCTCTGGGTGCACTTGCCAGTAATGGTCATCATCATGCCCTTCTTTCTTGCAATGCTTGCAAGAGAGCTTCCCTTCCTTCAATGTCACTGAATTTGCTTTCTTTCCATTCCCCTTTTTGTCTTCTCTCCTTGAAGACGATTCCCCTGATACACCAACTCCCATTTTCCCTTCTTCAATATACGTTACTTGGATAAAAACCTCATCAAAATTAGTAGGTCCAAACATAAATACAATGTTATGAATATGTGCAGGTAAACCTCCTATATACTTCATAAGAGTTTCTTGTGTATGCTATAGAATATTTAACATTAATGCCATCTTACGAAATTCATCTGTGTATTCTTGCACCATTTGTCCTTTTCTTAGTTTAAGACTTTGCCATTCAACTAAAGCCTTTTCTTTGTAACCTAAAGGATAAAACTGCTTTCTAAGTGAAAAAACAAAATCTTTCCATGATGGAAATACATTACCAACTTGTTGAGTACCATGTTGCAACTTACTTTGCCACCAGATGAGTGTTGTGCCTGTAAGACGAAGTGATGCCAATTTGATTTGGGTTGCCCCATCTTTGATTTGTTGCACACTGCAATAAACTTCCATCTGTCTGACCTAGTTATCAAGATTCTCAACATTGAATTCACCATTATACATGGGCAATTTGAATTTTACATCAAGATTAAGTAATGGCATATTATGCTTATGTTTATGAGAATGTTTTCTTGCGGTAGAAGTTGAACTTGTACTTGAAGAAGAAGAATATGGAGGTGAAGGAGGTGAAGGAGGAGGTTTAGGAGGATCCTCTCCTTCTTTACTTTTGTCTTTTTTTGAAGATTCCACTTGGAAAGGCCTCTTTCGTTCCAAGTAATCATCATATAAGACCTTTAACATCTTATACATGGCGAATAAAGTCTTTTGAAACTCTATCTCGTTCTGAGACATTCCTTCTTCAGATGCCATCTTCTCACTTTGAAATGTCCTCTTTCTCGATCCAATCTTAGGATCCCCTTCTACAAGCTCATCTTCACCACAACTTAGATTTTCCCTGGTAATCTTGCAAACTCAAACAACCAATTGTCAACCTTCTCTGATACCACTTGATCTGAAAATGATCTTTAAAAGACTTGGTTGAGTTTCAAGCATGTGTTAAATTACCACTTAGGAATTAAGAAAAGAAGAAGATCATAATGAAAGAATATTGCAGCCATCATAAAGAATTTAGATCAGAAAGTAAACATCAGGAACAAAAAACCATAACAACAAGATTGTTAATGGAGTTAGGCAAGGTTGCCTACATCTCCAGGCCTTTGTCTCAGTGGGGGACGCTTTCTTATTAATATTCAATTCTTCAAAAGTACATCAGAAATGCATCAAATGGACTACAAACTGGTTTGACTGTGTTCTTCTCGACCTCAAGAATCCAACACAACTGATGGCGCTAAAAAAGGTTGAGCGTAGCTCTCCGAAATAGCCTCCAAAGTTCACTTCCTCAATGGCTTCCCTGCATAAAAATGGTTTGGTCTTCATAATTTCTTCATCATTTTGTTGTCTCTGAACTTTAAAAACACTCAATCATGCATTGATTATATAGAATTTGAGTTGGGGGTCGAAATCCCAACTTCTCCCCGTCTTTCTAGGCTCTTTTTGGGCTTAGATCCCATTTTCTAAGCAAAAATCCACTAAAATCAAGCCTAGATTTGGCTAAATTCACCAAATTCTCCAAATTCTCCAAATTCTCCAAATTTTGCCTAACAAGCGTAGCCCCCAAATCTTGGGCCCCTGGTCATATGGCGCCCTTTGTGACCAGGGCCCTAAAAATTTGACCTAGCCAACATTAGGAAAATTCGGGCTACCACGTCGTGCCCTCTGATTGGGCCATGTGTCACTCCCTGATTGGCTTGAGCCATGTCAGCCTACCCAGTCAACATCCCACGTCAACATCCATACTACCATGTCACCTACCCAGTCAACAGTCGTACTACCATGTCACCCTGCCACATCGACATCCGTATTTCCACATCAGCATCTATACTGCCACATCACCCTACCATGTCAGCATCTGTACTGCCACATCACTACCCAGTCACCTGCCACGTTTCATCTGTATGGATTCCATATCAGCATTTCGTACAACCACATGTCGCATCCGTACAAGGCCACTTGTCGCGTCTGTACAGTGCCACGTGTCAAATTTTTATTGGTCCACATATACCCCTAGAAATGACAAAAATGAGTGACATGTGTCACTTCCTGGTGTTGCCACGTGTCAAGATGACATCATCATGACGTACTGTTGATGTTAGCGTTGACTTTGACTTTTTTTTGCCTGTTTGGGAAATCGATCAAAATGCGATAACTTTCGTATACAATGTCCATTTAAAAAATATATATATATGGTCGGAATCAGCCCGACGAGCCCGACGCAATGGCAGTGGCTTGATCTGATTCCAAGAACTTTGATTTTTAGGCCTTCCTGGATCCATTTTGGATTAGTTGAGAAGAATGACCCAAGTAAAAGCATAAGAAACAAAACAATATGCTGGTAATAGAAATATTTGAAAACAATAGCACGTTGAATTCAAACATCATCACTACTTTACAACAAATAAACTCAGGTTGAAATTCTCTTAAAATCTGTGTATACCAAAAGAATGTCTAACCCAATACTTTCAAAACTATAGAGTTGACAATAAAGAACTAGCTCAAGTTCGAATCCTTGCTTCTTTGCATGCTATAACAGAGACAAGTTCAACCCATATCCAATTTCAACTATTTACAAACTTTCATCAATATAAATGACATACCCAAGATGGAAAATGAGAGAATGGACAGTGAACAATAGGAACTAAAAATCTTCCTGCCATTTACATTCCAAAAGCCACCAATTCCTTCATTATATTCCTCAAACAACTTTCTAAGAAACGAAAGACAGGGAAAGAGAGCACTTTTACATGTAAGACTAGCCAACATAGCCAAAAATTAACTATTACAAACAAATCATATGCAAAATATGCTCAATAGTTGGTGTACTTATTGTATCCAATGGTGTGTTTATATCAGAGCTAGAATGATTGTCACAATGACCAGGTGGATTCTTTCTCCAGATCGAGCCGAGCTATATTCCACTAGCCGAACAATGCAAACAACATAACCCTAGTTTATTGAAAAGTGGTAAAGCATGAGCCAAATCGACAATAAAGACCATGTCCTATTGAAATAAATGCATGGATAACTCATTTATGTTCCATACCATGCCAACTCAACACACAAGATAAATAACCAAACTCATGCCATGCAAACTTCATTACAACCGAGTTGCATTATTTCCACTCACATAATATAATGCCATGCACTATATCTACCTCAAGATATATGCCATTTAAATCACCATCAATCAAATCGACCTGTATATCTATGTGAGTAAGCCCAGACTTATAACTTTTAACCAATGATATACACCATTCAAAACATATGTTGTACAACATATATTTTGCGTCATTTCACCATATTGTATATCAAACCAAATGTTTGAAACATTTTTCCCATAGCTAGCTAACGTATGCCATAACATTTCCACTTAAACATTACCTTTTGCTTATCACCATTGTTGCAACATGGAACCAAAGTGATCTTGTAAAGTGAATCTATTCATATGATATATCATGTGTGCATACTATGACTATATAAAAAAGATCTTTGTATATGTATGAAAAATTTCCATATGTATATGGTTTATAAAACCATGCTTTTGCTTCTCATACCTTGACTTTGTTGCATGTATGTCCAATTGTAAATTTTAAATGTCTTGAATTCATATGCATAGAAAATAACTTTAACTTATATTGTGCCTGTAATCATAGGAATAGGGTAGATAATTTTGTTTGCATATTTCACAAGAACCATGTCACCAAAATGTTGAAGAATGAAAATAAGTTACCATCACTGACATGCACTGAACTAAAGTGCAACAACCCTTTTTGTCATCTAAACATGTCAAGTACCACAATAACTATCGATCAACATACCATAACTTTGAAGTTTCATCATAATATTGTTGACATGTAGATATGCAAGTGTGCTGAGGAAAATGCTTGAAAATAATAATTTATATGTTTTATAATAGGGGACCCCACCTATTAATATTATATCATAAATATATACATAGGCCTTGCAATCATTTGCAGGCTTTTAATAATAGGTGATGAGATTTTGAGTCAACACCCCTCATAGATGACAAACTTCCTTAATGAGAGGCATAAGAGGGGGACTTTGGTGCAACATATGGCCTCAAAAGGCCCTTCAAATCTCCTTCTTAATAATCTCCATGAATGCACAGGTCGTCCCTGCTTCCCTTTGACACCAAATAAATACATAAAATTTTCCAAAGGTCGACCCGTCAAATCTTCATAGAGGTAATCCCTCAATTACATCAATTTTTTGACAAGCATACAGGTTGGCCCTAACCTAATTGTTGCATAGGTTGGCTCCATTTTTTTTCAAGTATACAGGTCACACACATTCACATAAGTTTTAAGGTGCCTCCTTCATATTTTCCTTGGCCTAAAACATCCATAACAAACCCCCACTGTAACAATTGGTTCAAGTCTGAGGTAATATCTCTGGTTGTCTTAATGCTTGATGATAGTCTCCCCTTCTAGTCACATAACCAGAAAATGCTTGCAACTTCTCAATATATCCTTTATGGTGCCCTTAGTGTTGGAATAATTAATATATTCCAGAGTCATTGCTAAATACTAACCCAAACAAGTCCTTTGACGTGGAATTTTTATGCGAAAAATATGGAGTAATTCTCATTTAAGGTGTTGCTATAGGTTTGGAGAGTGTTGGGGTTTGAGGTCCCATCATCCATCAAGTATAGCTTATCTCATAAACCTATATCAACCACTACAAACTACAAATACCAATCACCTTTGCCAATCAACCCGAACAGGGATTGCCTTGTGAAGCATGTTAATTATGCTCAGTTTCAACAGATCTAAATGAGCTACATCTTCTGGTAGATTTATCCTCTACCGCAGGAGTCTTAGGCACATTTTTGGAGGTGAGGTTCACATTGTCTTGCTTAGTGGTGTGAACTCTTCATTAAAACAGAAAAAATATCTTTTTTTGCAATGAGGCATCGTCTCATGCAATGATCTCAGTTGGAATCATTAATTGTTGAACTAGAGATATCTTCTAAACAACTGAAACTGTCTCATCTAGAACTACATGTTGAAATGGTTCATCCTCTCCAATTTTTTTCTTCAATTATGAGGAAATCTCTAGTGTTGATGAACGGAGTTGCCTAATTGATTCCTTCCAAAAAATTTAGGTTATGTCCTGTACACCCTTAGGTCCTTGTAAAATTTTCCTTAGATAGGGCATCCACATATGATTCATCCATTTTTTATTCTAACTTAAGAATACACCTTGGTGTTTTGATGCCATTACTCTCTTCAAGAGAACTGTGTTGGCTCGATCTCTCATATGTCATTGGAAATCTCTTTGTTGTGTATGATGTAGCCAATGTAGATGATGCTTCAAAAGAATTTAGTCCTTCTCTCTCTGTCTCCTCTCTTCTAATGTTTCAGTAGATCCTTGAGAATCAAAACAAATCCAACCTTGTCAAGGTTATTCATTAGCATCACTAGGACTATCCCCCGATCCATCGACAGTTGGGCCATCACCTTTTTGTGCCTTTTTTGTTTGAATCAAATGGATTTTGTAGGTGTGATTGTGCACTTGTTCCACATTCCATTTACCACATTTACCTTACCCTGCCCTTCCTGCAAGGGATTCCAAATCCTCTCCTCGCCAAACCAATTATTTACAACAACTCCTTGTTCTTTGTCTAATTCATCTTGAACGCTAGCTCCACTAATACCTTCCAACAATGAAGGTATTGATTAGGTTTGTGATCTCCCCCCATTTCTACAAGTAACCCAACAAAATAGTGGGTAACAAGGCCCATTCAACCACTATGGAGGGATCTTAGGAGGATCGATTTGCACTTTTGGTGAGATGGCTTGAGGATCCATATATCTTAGGGGCCTTTGGAGGTCAACATGGCATCTTTGGAAAGAATTAACCCTTCTTTGGAAGAGAAGACCTCACGTTTGGGGTTTACTTCGTCTTGTGCATTGTACATGTGGCTTGACCACTTTTATTTTATTGTTGTTTTATATTACTCAACTGTAATTTTGTTTTTCTTATGCTAGATTTAAGGAAGCACATGAGATAATATTATTTTACTGTAAAGAATTTTTTGCATCATCTATATAAAGAGATGCACTTCCTCATTTGTACTCATGGTTGTATAATTTGGAGCTCTCTCTTTTTGGATCCTAATCAATATATCTTTCTTGGAGCATTTATGGTGTTAAGGGTTCTTTCTTTGTGGATGAATGTTGTCAACTTTTGAAGCTTTTCCTAATTGGATTTATTTTTGTGCATGAAGATTGATGGTGGAATTTTTTCAAGTCTTCTACAAAGCCTTTCAAGGTCGATCCATAGGGGGGTAGATTTATCACATGGAGGAAGAAGTTTAGGGTTTTTCCTCATTCTTCCTTGTTGGTTTGGTGAGTATTCGATACCATGCTTTGTTATTCCTACTAGTTCCTTGGTGGAAGTATTAAGTAATTTCATGAAGTCATAGTTGATTTTCGATGGTGAAGGCTATTCCCTTGAGGAAACCCTTCTTTTAGACCTTGAATCCATCGTTGATCTATTTAGGGGAGGTATTACTTCAACCTCATGGTGCTAGTCTCAAACCCTAATCCTTTAAGAAAATAAGTCAACTCCCTAGAGGGTTTCTTCTTGACCTCATTTACCATTTGATTCACCTTGAATCCATTTCCCTAGTTGAACTTGTTGTCAATCTCTTGATGTCCTTCAATCAATTTTATAAGAACCCTAAAAAACTCCAAACCCCGTTTTACTAAGGCTACTCTCAATGTCACCTTGTGCTTCATTGCTTGGTCTTAGTAATCCTAACAGGGAATACCCCCTTGAGCTAGAGGAGAGTTGGCCTAAAGCTATAGAGGATAGGTTTTTGAGGTGATAGTAGTGACCTTCCTAGAGGTTTCCTTCGGATTGTACCTTGTGGATTAGGGCTTTCAGTATTACATACAATTTGGGTGGTGACAAGGCTTATGAGCCCTTACATCAGCTTATGTAATATCCCCTTCCAAATGATCACCCTAAGAGGATGACTTAGCGATCTATCTGATTCCCATAGGCCATACTCGATTAAAAAAGGGGATTAATAGGTTAATTATTTGATGTCACTTGAAGGAAAAAGTTATATTATAAAGTGACATTGAGTAATGAAAAAGTGACTTGAAGAATAAAGTGAATAAACCTTATAAAGTCACTTTAATAACTTAAGTGAAGATAAAAATGTAAAAGGGTCAATCAAAAGGGTAAAATAGTTAGAAAAAAGGTGAAAGAGATAAAAGAAAGATAAGAGCTCATTCTTAGGTTATGTTATGATTATCTTTGATTGATTTGGAAAGCTCTTGGAGCCTTGGGGGTTTGGAAAGAAACCCTTGTTTGGATTGGTTTTGGTGGTGAAAGATTCAACCCTAATTGATCATGTTTTAGTGATAAAAGATTCCACCCTAGCCATTAGAAAGAGACATCATTTAGATCTTTCACTTGTGTTTATTGTTGATGAACCCCTTTCATTTAGTGTCATTTAGCTGCAGAAGATTATTTGTTGGGAAAGATGAATTTTCCTTGGAGTAGATCGATTTTCTTGTGGAGGGTTGTTTCTCTTTGCATGAGGTCGATTCTTGGAGTTTAGATCGATTCCTTTAGAGAGAGGACCGAGATCTCTTATAGATATTTCGAGTTCTCTATTGTTGGGCATGAGTTTATCTTGTTGGACCAAATTCCTTTGTCGCTGGGCCATACTCCTTTGTGTGTGGAAGCTACCTTAAGTGTAGAGGCCGAGTTTGGCTATGGAGGGATAGCTCCTTATGCTGGGAGGATTCCCTTTGAAAAAAGGTCTTGTTACTACTGTAGAGATCGAGTTGTGAGGGTAGGGTTCGAGTTATGTAAGGTTTGTCCATATAGAGCCTTACCAAACAAAATCTAGATATAGAAATGCTATCATAATTTCTTCTTTATTCATTATTCAACATAATAACAATTCACTATTCAACATAATAACAATTCAGCATAATAACACTGTTCAACATAATTAAAAATGAACAATATAACCATAATGAATAACAACATAATAATGATAATAATTACCTCAAACTGATGTTTTTTTGAAGCTCTGCCCAAACTGATTAACCTCCCAGCCAGCTAGGAACAACCTATCTGATTCCCTAGCCCCAGGATTCCTTACGGTTTCCTGGCCCCCGAGCCCAAAATTCCCAGCAACAGGTGCCCCCTGTGAAATTCCTCAAGTCAACTATAAGCCCAAAACAGGTATAGAACAGAAACACAGTCCCAAACTGCCTCCTCCCTTCTCCTTTCCTCCTCCAAATTTTTTCTCACCTTCCCTAATATGAAAAATGTTATTCAACCCAAAAATCTCCCCTTCTCGGGTCCTCTCCCTTGCTTTATCCCCTTCTCCTCCCTTCCAACCNNNACCAATACAATTATATTATAAAATAAGTCTTAAAAAAATCAAAATTAATAATTTATTAAACTTATATTTATTGAAATAATATTTATTAAACAAATATTTAATCATGATACTTAAATAATTAATGAAGGTTTTTACATACACCCACCCTTCAGGAAACTTCGTCCAGAAGTTAAAGTAATTTCTAATACAAGGGAAATGACACATGGTTCACACATTCATATCCAATAAACAACATTATCAGTAAGTAAGCCAAAGAAAACTCATACAAACTAGTATACATGTGTAAGAAATGCATGTGTATCTAGCACATACAAGTCTCACGCATGTACTAATGAAAATAACTATCACCTCTATAGTAATTCTTGTATGCATCCAATCCAATCAACAAGACTATTCATTTTATAAAATTTAATAAACCAGTTAAATGTTTGTGAAATCCTTTAATTACAATAATCTATCTCAACAACGTTTATTTAGACAATTGTAGTTCAGTTAAGTAATTATGAATATACATATATACATATTTTCTTTTCAGAAGGGAAAACAATAAATTCCACCATAAGGCAAATCTCCATACACTCTCAATTATTTCTATTCATCCTTCCTCCCTAACTTACTTACATCTTCCATTCCTATCCTTCCTTTGCTGGACTATCTTGGAGCATCAACTATATTGACCTAACTCCAAATAGAACCAGTAAGCGGAAGTGTCACTATCTTGACCAAGCTTCCCCAGCAGGAAACTGACAATCATCATCACATGTCTAGGGGAGTGTGAGCTAACACCGTCCTCCCATGACTCCAGGTTTCGGAGGATACACGGTGGGAAATTCCTCCACCCCTCCTAATAGGACTAGGGTCCACAACCTACAATGGAATATATAGTGGCACCGTGTTGCTAAGAATTTTATCATTGTTTATTCAGTTTTTGGGCAGTCTCACCACCTGAAAAGCTGCACTAGTCCACATATCAAAGCAGTGAATTCGTACCAATATAATTTCACATACAAATATCCATACCATATTGTTTCTCGGTCGGTGGTCATGACATCCATTTTATTACTATTATCCCTTGGATATTTCATATCCCATTGACCTGCAAATTAGTCTATAACACAAACTCATACATATCTATGCATTATCATCATGTAAATGCATTCAATCATAATCTCAATTCGGTATCCACATACCAACAACTTTAAATGTCAAACTTTTCAAGTTAGAAATAGATCTCATAATATCCCCATAATTCAATTGACATTACTCGTTCATAGAATTTTCAGTTACATAATAGATCGCATCATATCCATCATCATTCAAATAACATTTAAACATTCATAGAATTTACATTCTCATCATAGATCGCATCATATCCATCATCATTCAAATAACATTTAAACATTCATAGAATTTACATTCACATAATAGATCGCATCCTATCCATCATCATTCAAATAACATTTAAACATTCATAAAGGTTCCTACGTCTTAAAAGTTCAAGTGTATCATTAATAGTTTCATTGTGAATAGAAAATAAAGGTGGTTAGGCCTCAGGTAATCCTAGCTGTCTAAGTCAAAAGGTGGTGTTACATACACCCAACCTTCGAGAAACATATTCTCGAGGTGGTCAAACAAAGTGAGGGATAATCTCATCGTAATGTCTCGGCATCCTCCCAAGTAGTAGATCCCGGACTATACTTGTCCCAATGGACCTTAACTTGGTCTACTAGACGGTTCCTGAGATGTCAGAATCTATGGTCCAATATATGTAATGGTTCTACCTTGAGGGTTCCCGCATCCGATACCTGCAATTCCTTCCAATTTAGTTTATGTGATTCATAAGCAACATAATGACGTAGAACAGATACATGAAAAACATTATGAGTTTTATGCAAGTGGGGTGGCAGTATGAGACGATAGGCAATGGGTCCAATTTTCTCTTGGATTTTGAACGGTCCTATAAATTTAGGTGACAACTTTGTAACTCCCCGAACCGAATGGTACTCTTATTAGGCTTGATATGAATGAAAACCTAATCTCCCACTTTATAACTTTGGTTAGTCCTATGTGCATCAACATAACTTTTCTATCTATCCTGTGCTTCCTTTAGTCTCTGCCTAATCTGAATCATCTGTTCCTCCATCTCTTGAATCAATTTTGGCCCAACTGTCACTTGGTCTTCTAATATTTCCCAACTCAACGGTGTTCTGCATGGCCTTCCATAAAGAGCTTCGTAGGGTGGAATTCTGATGGAGCTATGAAAACTGTTATTGTAGGCGAACTCTACCAAAGGTAGGTATTTCTCCCAATGGGTTTGATTATCCATGACATACATCCTAAGCATGTCTTCCATGACTTGATTTACTCTCTCAATTTTCCCATATATTTCGGATGATAAGTTGTGATTAAGTTCAACTACATCCCCAACGTTGACGACAAACTTATCCAAAACCTAGAAGTGAATCTGGAGTCCCTATATGAAATGATCTTCTTGGGTATCCCATGCAAACAGGTGAACTCACTTACAAACACATGTGCCACATCACTGACATCGTAAGTGTCTCTAACTAGAATAAAATGAGCACTCTTGGTTAACTTATCAACTATCACAAGAATGGCATTGTGTCTATGAGATGTGATCGGAAACCCCACAACAAAATCCATAGAAATGACTTCCCACTTGGACATAGGAACATCATGTGGTTGTAGGAGACCTACTAGGTGGTGGTGGTCGACTTTCACTTGTTGACACTCTAGGAACTTGGCGATGAAATGGACTACATCGTGCTTCATGCCTACCCAGAAGAAGAGCTTCCTCATGTCTTCGTACATTTTCTTCACTCCCGGATGTGCACAATAAAGTGCTCTATGGGCTTCCTTTAGTAATATTCTTCGAATATCCCCATCTTCGGAGATGTACATCCTTCCTCAATATCTTAATAGTTCATCTACTTCCAGGCTATATCCTTCATACTTTGGATCTAATTGCCTCCCACTTTGGAGGTTTGAAGTAGCCTTTAAATACCAACTGTCTCCAAGGAGTTGTGTCAACACACGCTCCCTCAGATTGACTTTTAAGGGTACCAAGGAGAAGATACGTGGTCTCCTACTCAAGGCATCCATGACCACATTTTATTTTCCCTTGATGTACGAAATTCCAAAATCGTACTCACTGATAAACTCACCCCATCGCCTCTGCCTGACATTAAGATCCCTCTAAGTGAAGAGATGTTTTAAACTTTCATGGTCCATTTTAAGCTCAAAGTTTCGCCCCACCAGATAGTTCCTCCAAATTTTCAGAGCTAGCATTACAACTGCCAACTCTAAATCATGAGTAGCGTAAAGCTCCTTGTGTTGCTTCAACTTCCTTAATGCATATGCTATCACTCCCCCATCCTTCATTAGCACGGCCCCCAACCCTTGCTTCACGGAATCCATGCAGACTGTGAAGTCCTTTTCCATATCCGACACTCGTAGAATTGGTGCACTAGTGAGTAACCTCTTAAGATTGATGAATGCACTATCACAATATTCTGTCCATTCATACCTGACCCCCTTGCGCTGCAAAGTGGTGATGGGTTTCACTATTTTAGAGAACCCTTACACAAATCTTCGATAATAACCTGCTAGCCCCATGTAGCTTCTTACCTCATGAGCATTTTTTGGCACTGGCCATTCCATAATGGCCTTTACCTTTTCTGGGTCCACAGAGATTCCTTCACCGGAAATGATATGACCTAAATAATGAATTTCTTTCTGAAAGAAGGAACACTTTGACAACTTCCCATACAATTTTTTCTCTCTAAGGCAGGACAACACCACTCGCAAGTGTTCCTCATGTTCTCTTTCATTCTTGGAATAGATGAGGATATCATCTAGAAAGACTTGTACAAAACGGTCTAAGTACTTCTGGAATACACCGTTCATGAGGCTCATGAATATTGCTGACACATTGGTCAATCCGAAAGGTACTACAACGAACTCGTAATTCCCAAACCAAGTTCGAAAGGAATTTTTAGGAATATCGCCTTCCTTAATACTTAACTGGTGATACCCTGATCGCAAATCAATTTTTGAGAATACCGTTGCTCCTTTCATATGATCAAAGAGATCATCTATCCGTGGCATTGGGTACCTATTTTTCATTGTAGCATGGTTCAAGTCCCTGTAATCTATACACAGTCATAAGGAACCATCCTTCTTCTTCACAAAAATTACTAGTGCACCCCAAACTAAGACACTAGGCCTTATTATCCCTAAGTCGAGTAGCTCTTTCAACTACATCTGCAACTCACAAATTTCTAGTGCTTTCATCCTATATAGAGTCTTGGAAATTGGTTATGCACCAGGTTTTAGCTCAATAGTAAAATCAAGCTCCCTCTTAGGAGGTAACCCTGGCAACTCGTTCGAAAAAACATCCTTAAACTCTAACAACACTGGGTATTGATCCAAGGAGGGTCCTTTCCTTTCATTCACTGCTTCCACTACATATAGTCAACACCCTTGCCTCATGCACCGCTTAACCTTCATAGTTGAGATAAAATGTAGAGACACCTTTCTCCGTACACTGTGGATCTCTACTGGCCTTCCTTCATCATCAACACACATCACCTTTTTTGCGAAACAATCTACCATAGCTCGATGGGCTTCTAACCAATCCATTCCAATGATTAGGTCATACATCCCAAGAGCAGTGACGTATACCTTCAACCTGGTAGTACACACTCCCAGGTCTACTAGACAATTATCAACGCTAGGTCCTACCACTTGTTTTCCCCCCGAAGCCATCTCGACTTGTTTAAATTCATCACACTCATAGGATGCCAACCCAATCTATTCCAATGCAGATGGTGAAATGAAACTATCTGTAGCACCATAATATAATAAAATTTTAACATTGATATGATTTAGCATAGTTGGCGACTCCACCATTGTAGATTGATGTTTTGCCAAGGCTTTTCAATGGGTATCGAGCCATGGGCTCTCCTGGGCAAGGTGCTTGGTATTGGTCGCTAATTTTATGTTGCTTGATGTGGGATTTACGCTTGGATGTTGGGATGTGATGCATGAAAGAAGAACCTGTGAGTTCTCCTCCTTGAGCTCGGTGTTTGGTCTTGGGCACTAATTTGGCATTGGGAAAAGGGTGGCCAATAGAGCACCAAAACCATTTGCCTCATGGCTCCTTCATGTGGCTTGGTGCTGCTAAACAACAAGCCTGGGGATCAAAGCCATCGACGCTTGGGTGCTAGCCTGAGTGCCGACTTCAATGGCTAAACACTGACGTTTATTATTTTTATTATTATTCTGTGCGTAATACTCTTCATTTTTTGTCAAATGATAGAATATGGCACATGGCCTATAAATCCAGGCTGCAAACGTTTTTTCAAGTAAATGTGATCCCTTAATTTTTTTTGAGATTTATCAAAGGTATACACAGATCTGAATGCATCATTCAACATGAATTGATTCTAGGACGCTCTGCTCTATTTTCCATATTGATAATGTTAGCGTGTTTTTTTTTTGTGCCAATATTACTTTAAGCAATTGTTTGGTAGTCTGAAAGAGTTTATAGTCAGCATTTTCTTACCCCCAATCAATCCCCCAAGCAACTCGATTTTATAGATTTCAGTTTACAAACCCTGATGTTTTTGTTGTGTTTGGTGTAGGTCCTTGGCTCGATAGTTATAGGAGTTGAATATTGGGCCCGCGTGCCCAATAATTTATCTGAAGAAGAAAAGAGGAAAGCCATGGCTGAGAGGTTTGGCACATGCGTTGGGCTTGTGTTGGTTAATGTGTTGAATTGCAGACTTGGATTTTGGCATACATAGTTTACTATTTCTCTCAACTGCAAGGTCAAATTGTCTCTGATGGTTTTGCCTTGAATTGCTCATCTATCCACTTCAGAATTGATATTTTTCTATTCTATTACTGTGGTGCTTCACATTTTCTGAGTGGTGCTTTTAAATTCTGCTATTTTTCGCTATTGATATATGCTGAAATGTTATCATTGGTTATTAACTCATTTCGCTTTTGATCAGTTATACTCGGTTTCTCCTTCACTTATTTTTATTTTCCTTTATAATTTGTTAGGTTCCTCTACTTTCATCCTTTTGTCTATCTTTTGTGAATTTTTTTTTTCTTCTTCCTTTTGAAGAGTATCCTGTGCCTTTTATGTCTTTTTGGTCATTTTAACCCCAAAGTATTTTGTTGTGGCTGTTGCATTTTCTGCGTTGATGGTAGGGTTTTGGGATCAGTTTAATGGTTTACTAGGCACATAACATAACTTTCAGTCAAGAGTTAAGAGGATGGGTGGGTAGGTAGGCCCTTGGCCCCAGATTTTAAACTAGAATATTTGATACCATGTGTAAGGTATGTCCATATAGAGCATTACCAAACAAAATCTAGATATAGAAATGCTATCATAATTTCCTCTTTATTCACTATTCAGCATAATAACAATTCAACATAATAAAACTGTTCACAATAACAATTCAACATAATAACATTATTCAACATACTTAAAAATGAACAATAGAACAATAATGAATAACAACATAATAATGATAATAATTACCTCAAACTGATGTGGTTCTGAAGCTCTGCCCATACTGATTAACCTCCCAACTAGCTAGGATTAGCCTATCCGGCTCCCTAGCCCCAGGATTCCTTACGGTTTCCTGGCCCCTGAGACCAAAATTCCTAGCAACAAGTGCCCCCTGTGAAAGTCCTCAAGTCAGCTGTAATCCCAAAACAGGTACAAAACAGAAACACAGTCCCAAACTGCCTCCTCCCTTCTCCTTTCCTCCTCCAAATTTTTCTCACCTTCCCTAATATGAAAAATGTTACTCAACCCAAAAATATCCCCTTCCCGAGTCCTCTCTCTTTCCTTATCCCATTCTCCTCCCTTCCAACCGCCTTATCCCCCCATTAAACATCAACCCCCTTATCCCCCCATTAAGTCTCAACCACCTTATCCCCCCATAAATGGGTCCATCTACCAATACAATTATATTATAAAACAAGTCTTAAAAAAATCAAAATTAATAATTTATTAAACTTATATTTATTGAACTAATATTTATTAAACAAATATTTTATCACGATACTTAAATAATTCATTAGGGTTGTAACAAGTTAATTGTGCAGACAGTAATTTCTTGTATAGGGGTCGTGTGCATCTAACAACAGCTGGTTCTCCTATGTGTGGGTCGAGTTACTAGTGGGAAGGATGATTTTTCTAAGCCTGGGAGTTGAGTCTTGGTTGGGGGTAGAGTGCTTTGGTGAGGAGGCCATGTTCAATCTTGTCAGGTGGCAACCTTTGGATAGGGGTGAATTTACTGTTCAAATCCTGGCCATTTGATGAGAAAATGCAACCATATATGCAGCTTGGATTCCAAATTGGAGAGTGCTTCCTTCAACAACCTTTTGGGAGTGACCAATAGGCTGTATAAACAAACTCTATTGCATAAGGTTTTGTCTAACTCAGGTCAGAAATGTTACTTGAACAGATTTTATATTTACTATTGTTACTGTTGTGATAGGTTGGTAGAAGTTGTCACCACCTATAATGAATGTAATGGTTGTTTGATGATCAATGCAATAGAAGTTCTAATTGTATGCTAAGCCTTTAAGTTTATCATTAAATTGTTTGACATAATGCATGAACCAAAATACCGTTAAGTCTCAGCAAAATCAAACATAACACATTACAACCAAACTGTTTGACAAAAATCCTAAACCAATCAATAGGCCAACAAGGGAATTTTAGTGAATTGTTTGACAAAAACACTAAACCACATCAACAGATCAGCAAGGGTTGTTGCAACTTCATTCTTGCGCTTTCCTTGTCCGACATTTCCTTCTGGTGCAAAGGATGAAGAGGTCATTGTGAGAAAAATTTCAAGATAAGATAATTTTATTACTGTCCAACAAATGACGAAAATGATATGACAAGTTTGAAGGAAAATGTAACAAGTGCATAAAATTATAAATAAATAGAAAAGAATCACCAAGTGGAATTGAAAACACCATTCCCCTTAATCTCTTTTTGTAATATACCGATGCATGTTTGAACGTCTTAGTCTTTGCATAAGTGTCATTGATTTTTTCCTAGTCATATCAGCATGTGGTGGAGTCTTGTGCATCTTTCTTTTTCTTGAATAAATGGCTATCCATAACTGTTATTCTTGGGTCAAAATTTCAATGTCTATCTTACGCATCCTGAGCCTTTGTGTCTATCATCAGAGTGAGCCTGGATGGGGGTTCTATTTGTCATTGTTCCTGAAGCATTTAGCCTTTAGGATGGTTAGGTTTGAGGAGACATATGAGTGTCTTGAGTCATTTTATGTCTTGTCTCCTCATCTCTTATCATTCAGTCTTCCACTTTGAGTCAGTTGTCCCCCCATCCAACATAGGGATATGGTACCTGGTTCTATCATCTTGATCTTCTTGAGTTATCACTTCGTGATGAGGGAAGATAGACATCATTGCTCTCATTTTTAGTAGGTCACCTTGTATCAACTTCAACACATTATCTATAGATGACTCATAAGTAGAGCACCTTAGTAGTCGTTAGCCTCATTGGTGGTTATTTCACATTCGACAAGGCTGAGCATCATTGGGCCTTGATTGGATGATCCTTGTCACTGTTCAACTTCAAAACATCTTTCACAGTCTCATGTTGTGCTTGTACCTTAAGACCCATTGACATTATTGGTGGTTCTCCTTCACACTTCACAGGTGTTTACATTATTGACATCTGATGAAGTGAATTTCTCCCTTATGTTGACATCAACACATATACCACAGGGAGGAGTGTACGTTATCGAGTGGTAGATGGTAGCAGATTCAGATGAGACCCCTTGGTTTTTAGTTTTCATTTGGAGGATTATATACTTCGACTCCATGGCCCATTGTATAGGCTTTGGTACTAGAAGTCAGCTTACGGGTTGTTCTTCATTAGATTACAGGGCCTTTTTTCATCCTTCCACATAGTTATAGGGGTATTCTTGGTACACATTCCTCAGTTCACAAATCACCATTGGTACATCTTACAGATTTATCACAAGGCATCGGTTTGATTATATGGACACAGATATTCTTATGGTTCTCGACATCCCACAGGGGATCCCGTCCTCTTGAGTCGTCATTGTTAACCCCTAGATTTTCACCCTTGAAAATATTGAGGGTTAAGAGCCAGCATGAAACATTTTGGTTGGCATACTGAGATTTTCCCAGGATTTTATCACTTATGTTGAGAAGGAGGTTGGTTCACGCATGAGGCAGGTACATGATCAGTACATGGATGCTTAGTTCAGAGACACAGTCGACTTGGTTTCCATACATTTTGAGAGAGAGATGTATACATACAGGTGTTGTTATTTTTTAGGAGACACGGTTTGAGTGGGTCTCCTGACAGTTTGGGGCAATTATGAGCATACAATATGAGTCCTTGTAGGATTCTAGGCCCGATGACACTTTTCTGGGCGACATGTAGGAACTTGTTATTTTTAGCAGGTTTTGATCCAGGCCCCATATTCAGATTTAGAGAGCCTAGTATTGATCCTTGAGGCATCCAGAGTCCTTTGGACCTTTTTCCATATGATGTCACCCATATAACTATTTTTAGCAGGTTGAGCATCAGGGCCCGCATGACAGTTCTGATTGCATATTCAGATCCCTTTCAGAAAGACGACATTAATGAGTATAAAGTCAAGGGTATTCAGAAGAATTTATATTTTTGGTAGTATTTATGTGGCGGTGACATCCGAGTCATCCAGGATGATGTGGACAGTTTTCTAAAAATAGGACCAGGATCCTATTTTTAGAGGGCCCTATATTTAAAGGATTCTATTTTTAGAGGACCCTATTTTTAGAGGTTCCTATTTTTAGCGGGTTCTATTTTTAGTTGCCTCTATATTTATCAGGTCCATTCATCTTCCATACAGTGCCAAGTGGCATCCTTAGAGATGGACATGTGGTAGTTCCTTAGACAGATGTGGCGTCTATGTTTCCAATAATAGGGGGGTGCATGAGTTCACTTCAGTCATCTCCATCATGCCAAGTTAACTAAGCATTTACTCCTGTGTTGGCATCTAATTATGGCCTTCTCCACTTTAGTTAACTTGGGCGCCTTTTCTACTCTCATTGCCACTCACCTTCACTCCACTAACTCTCCTTTTTCTCCCTCATGTAGATGGGTACATCGACACTTGACTGGCAGCATGTTCTAGTCAACTCAGACTAGCTATCAGTTAGTTTCCCTCATGCATACCATGCGCCTCATTTTACCTTTCCTCTCATTCACTTAACTCACCATGCACTCAGTCATCTCACTATTCTTCGCCACATCCACTTAGCCTCTATTCTTACCCTTCGCATGCATCCCTCCTAGCTTCTTAGGGTTTTTGCCTTCCTTAGCTATATATTGGAGGCTTTCCATGGGTTATTTCATCGATTCTTAGCAGGAGCAACATACTCTCTCTCTCTCTCTCTCTCTCTCTCTCTCTCTCTCTCTCTCTCTCTCTCTCTCTCTCTCGTATAGTGATGTGTCATTGAGAAAAGTAATCATTGTATCAGTTGTGAGCTTTCCAACTGTGGCACAACCAACCCTCTTGTAAAGCTGGATCAATAAAGAAGGTTGTGTTTATTGTTCGAACCTCTCTTATTAATGGTATTGTGGTGAATTTTCAAATCTGATATGTCATTTGTGAACTATTTACTGTGATGGTATCAATCCTGAGTAGTTTTTCTTTGCTTTTTCCATTCTTTTATCATTGTGCTAACTCTGCAGGTTCCCTCCAAGTGTGTTAGATCAAATTTTTCCACTGTTTTGGATTGCTTTACACGTTGTCCAAGGAAAAATAGCTCGTTGATTTTTTGAGTTTTCAGATCTTAAATCAGCCACAAGGGCGCTTGATTGTGCCCAGGGACTCCCCCCAGAGGATAGCAAGGCCTAGCCCGAACGGAGAGGGGTTTATCCCGTGACATCTGGGGTTATTTCTCCTATAATTAGCCAAGTTTTTTACCACTGTCATAACAGGTTTATCAGCTCAGATTGGAGTGTATAATTTTTTGCTAACAAGTCCTAATGAGAATATTACAACTCATCATTATCCATGACCTTCTAATTTATATCTGAATATTCTGGAGTCCTGAAGAGAGTTTCCATTGAAATTCGGTTGAACATTGTAATTTCCTGTGTCCAGAAACCAGGAACTCAACTAATTTATTTATGTCCTCATGCATTTCACTACATATATTGTTTAATAAATCCATGAGAAAAAAATTGTTTCTACAAATCATAAATCATTGTACATATGTTACAATTTGGAATAATTCATTCCATGGGAAATGAATGGGCATAATTTGGGCAACATTAATGGCCATAGCAACCATTTGGTCATTCCTACATCCAAATTGCTTGAGAAATTCAAAGAAACAAAGCCTTATTCACAAGGGTTGATCATACAAATATCAATCTAATGATATATTTCTTCTAGGGAAATTCTAACAAGTCGGAGCAATCCCTCTATATCATGAAAGCTGAAATCAATAACTCTTTTCACTTCAGATGTTTTTTCTGTCCCATTGTTTCCATCTAGCAAACTGTCAATGGCATCTGAAAATGCAATTTCCGACTTTGTAAGAGCTCCCATAGCAGCAATGACATCTTGTGTCTACAATTCAAAAAACAAATTAAAGTACAATTAGAACAACATGCCAAAGATATCAAAGTAGCCTAGTTCTATAGAAGGCAAACTAAATGAGCATTCGAAAAAAAACAATTGAAAAAGTGAATGATATGCATAGAATAACAATAACAACAAATTGTAAAAGTGCTTATTTATCTTCCTACTTCGTATTTCACAAGGGCTAATTTTTTAGTTAGTAACAATGTGTTTCAAATCTTATGCTTTATTGTAGTCTAATTATATAACTTGTAATACATTGTATATGGATTAATTTTATCTTTTAAGACAAAAGTACATTCTTTGCAACTTACATATTGCAAGACATGAAGAAAATGAGGGTGATGTCGAGCAGAAATGATGTGATTTCCATCTACATGGGGAGATCCATATCCCTTGGATGGATTTACAAAACTTTCACCCATCACTGAATGGTTATTTGAGCTGTCAACATATGGGGATGACAATAATGGGGATTCACCTACAATATCACAAAGGCATTGGTCAGAAGGTAAATTTAAGTAGAATTCATCTCACAAATCCAATAAGCATGTGAACAAACATATCTTGACTTTAATGCAAGTAACTATCTCCTCAAATGTTGCTCAAAACAACAAAAATGATGAAGAAAAAAATTAAAGTTGCAAAAGATCCAACAACAAAACAACATCTCTTTGGCTAACTCCTCTTCATCCAAACCATTGATTAAAATATATACAGAAAACAATAAAGTAGGGATATTTTATGAAGATTTGTAAAACGAGAAGGATTACAATGAGTATCATTGAAATCCAGTGAACAAGAGAACTCAACAACAATGAGTCTACAGAGGTGAAATGCATATTTCATTTAAAAACATTTCACCTCGAACCTAAAATAACTTTGTTAAGGCTTTTCATGTTCTTTGGTAAATGACTACTATCAGTTTTAACAACAATTTATTTATGCATATATAGCATGCTTGTTTTCTCAAAATATATGTTGGCTTGTCTGTGTTTGCAAACATTAAATTAGAAACTCAAGGCTTCATTATTTGTTTAAAAGTTAAACATTCAAATATACTTTAATACTATAGAGTTTTGTAGCTTCAGGCAGGTATTCTCATGTGCCCTAGGTGTTGTACATGTGAGAATTGTCATGGGCACCACATCACACTTTTGGTTTGGTGGAAACCCCCTTGGATTTTGAGTTGGGAGCTTGATGATGGGCTTTGTGGGTTAGTGATGGGGCTTTGTAGGTGGTAGAAGGCTAGATGGTCTTTGGTCTGAGACATGGAGCAATTTTTCCAGATTAGGAGTTGTGGGCTATTGCAGCACGGTGGTGTGGCGGGTTGGGAGTTTTGGTGTGTTATCCGCATTTTGTAGATAACTAAGGAGATGATGTCTATAGGCCCTCATGTTGCAGATATGGACTGTCGAGAGACTACATGACTAGCAGTACGATTTGCATAGATAGAAAACCCATTCACCACCACAGATGGCCATAGGTTTATAAATGGCATCCACCACACCAGTTGACTTCTGGAAGGTAGTGGGCCTTGCTCCATGAGGTACAAGTTAGTATTATGGTGAGCATCATTTCAATACCTAAGCCATTTGATTATGTTGTATCTTAGATTGCTCTAGATTTCATGATATGTGCTTGGACACTATGCCTTTTGCCCTACTTCACCTTGGTGGTTGACATTGTGCCCTAGTAAGTGGTTTTATTTGGGAATGGGTTTGCTGCTAGGAAACCCCTTAATGAGCCATCGTATCGTTCCCAACCATACTTACCACTTTCCATCACTATTCCTATCAATTTCCTTATCTCTTGGGATTTTAGGGTGTATTGACCCAAGAAGGGGTTGTCCCTCATTCTATGGGAAGAAGGGACTAAAGTCCCAAAGGGGTTGGTGTTGGGTAAAAGATAAAATTCATATATGAATCTTCCAGAGGCTTCACCCAGACATCACCCAAGAAAGCAATAAAACACTTATCTTTGAATAAAAGGGGATCCATAATATAACAAATAAATGCATGAAAGGTAGATTGAAGGATAGGAGGTCTCATCACAAGCTGACCTATCATGTCCATGGATATATGGTGGTATGACATTGTCATTATTTGGTCACCAAACCAGGGCAGTGAATCTCAGTTGCATGGCTGAGAGAAAAGGGGTCTCATCACGAGCCAACCTTATCATTTCCATTAGGCATTTATGGGTGACATTGCCACCATTTGGTCACAAAACTAGGGTAGTGACCTTCAACCTTTCCTTGTGCTAAAGAAAATATAAAGAAATAAAGATAAAAGGAAAAAAAAGGGCTTAGAAAAAATGCATTGCAGATGAAGGTACCAAAGACCCTCTACAAAGGCACCCATGAATGAAACACTATGAACCCTAATATGTCATGAGCCCTATGCCCATTGAGTCCTGACCCAAACCACCTAATACATTTTACATGGATTAGAGAGGGACCTCCTGGAAGCTCTCCCTGACCAATGACAAGATCTACCCAATAGGACATCTCGTCAACCCTCTCATACTTAAGCTTGACAAGTCGCATAGTGTCTTTGAGCTACTAATTGTTTGATATGGTAATATTTGATGCACATGCTTAGATGGATTTTTTATTGATTGGATCAACTTATCGTGATGTTATGACTTGAGATCCTTGGAGGGCGTGTTCATTTTTTTTTGTAGGACCTAACTGGTGGACAGTTTTGGGAGAACAAGCCTAGCTTGGGCTTCCATGGGGCTACAAGCCCACAGGTTGGATGTCAGGGGCCCGCATGCCAGATGAGAGAGAGATGACTTGGATTTCCTTGATGATCATTTGGATGACCTAGCCCACCCATTGCTTGCTAAACGATTTTCCCAGGGGGGGAAAAACATCCTACTTTTGAGCATGGCGTCATGGGAGTTTAGGCTTGGTGGTGAGGTGCCACTCACTTGCATTTGGACGTTTTGAGGATAAGAGGGTTTTCACAAAGAATATATCATCTAGAAGCTTGACACATGGCCTTGGGAGGCCCTTCCATCCTTCTCCATCACCAATGTCCTCCTCAAAGTGGAAAAACGTCCCCTAAAGGGGTGACGTCATCCTAGATTAGGGTTTAATTTGTGCAAACGATGAAATTTTAAGTGAATTGTTTAATATTATTGTGTTAAGGGGGAAATATTAGGGTTGTTGACCCCTAATCTTGTGTTTTATTCTGTATTTTTTGGACAAGCCATGTTGGCTAATTTTAGTATAAATAGAGATCATAAGATCTCATTTCAAATAATAACGTTTCTCTCACAAGAGGTATTGGTATGAAATTTTTTCCCTCCTTGGCTATTTATGTCTTGTGCATTTTTGTATGGCTGAAATTTTGAATGGTTAATGGAAAAAGTGATGCACTAGCCTTGGAAGGTTAATTTCTAGCTCTTGTGGTGGATTGTCTTAGCATCTCTCTTGATCTTGGTATGGTTTTTACTCTTTTGCTATCATTTTATTCAAGTCAAGTATTGTTTGTGCTAGGATCTAGGTGGGAAGTATAAGGGCATACACCCCCACCATAGTCTTCACCATTTTTGCTTCATTTTATTTCTTCATCTCATTGACAAGGATTTGCTAAGAGAAGTATAAGGACATACACCCTCTTAGCTTAAACCCTAGATTAGAGAAACTTGCCTTGGGAAGTAAAAGGGCCTACACCCCCAAGGAGGTAGCTTCTCTAAGCTCCTTGTGACTCCATTAGCCCAATAGTAAAGGCACTAGTTATTCATTTGTTGCATTGGAGATATAAAATTATTGCATTGGGAAACGTGAATTTTGGTCTTTTTACTTCTTGCAAAAGTGGATTGTTTTCCTTGTGCCTTGGGCACCTCAACCATTAGGGCATCCTCATCCAAGGACTACTTATTTCTGTTGTTACAAATTTTCTTCTTCAGCCATTAGGGATGCAAAAACCCTAACATACTTGCTTAAACAACTCTCTTATCAACCATTGGTTTTGGCTCAAATTTTGCACACTTACTCTACTTGTCCTAGCACATTTTCTGACAAATTTTGAGAGGATTTCAATGGCTGATTTTCTTTCTGTAATACATTGAATGTTACAGCCATAAGGCTTATATAATTTTCTGTAGACAATTGTTTACAACAACCTTATCTTTTGTTCTAGAATTTTGGCTTTTCATCTTGAGTTTAGCTAGTCTTTCTCTTGTATTTTCAACTTGATATCTAGCACTTATTGAGAAGCTTATAATATCATTTATTTGCTGATACATACTATCATCTACTGCTGCAAATTAGGGACAACAAGCTTAGCTTTCTGATCCAACTAACATATATTGTTGCAAAGTGTATTTTCTTGTGCCTCGGGCAGGTACAATCATCCGGAAAAACACTATACTTGTGGGGAAGCCATTACTTAACTTGCAAGGCATATCTCCCTACCTTTCTTTCCATTTAGACTTGACCTATAGGGGCTTCCTTTCCACTTCCCTCCATCTCCGTCTCAATTTCCCTAGGGTCACCGAGATCGCCTCCCTAGAGTGACCTAGTCACCCTTGAAGTGCGGGACCTACATCGAGGTGACATTGGGTGTAGGATTCCCAAAGTTATAGCACTTGTTCCTTGGTTGGGTCAGGATTTTCCCAACCTACAACTTGTGCCATAACATGGTGGATGAGTGGAGAGCTTGGTTCATAACAGTATGTTGTGTGGCTAGTTTCCAAATCCAATAATGGACTTCTAATGGTTGGTCATAGTGAGTTGTGATGGGTCAATCTTGGGTACTTTGGCACAGACAAGATAACTTCGTATGGATGGCAAGTTGATGAGATAGAGTCTTCATTGGGCCGAAGAGTTGCACATTGTCGAGGTGTGACAATGTATGAGGTATTTAACCAAGGAGAATGAGGACACTTGTAGAGATGAGTTGCAATGTTCTAGAGTGGACTAGACTATGTGTCCATCTGCAACCTCGGATTGTTTAGAGAGAGGACACAATATTAGTTGCAACATGTGCGTAGACACTAAGAGGTTTTCCCAGGTCCTAGGAACCATTTGTGCAGGGGATCTATGCATGAGAGGCGTTGCCAGGGCTGAAAGACTATGGATTGATTGTATTTAGGAGGAGACTCGGTTACAATCCAAAGATGACTTGGATGATGGACTTGGGCAGAAGTTCATTGGATGATCGTGACTTGGTTAAGTAGGATGGTTGCCTTGGAGGATTGCATGGATATTATACAATGGGAACCTCTGGTACATGATAGGGGCATAGTATTTGTTTGAGAGCTTCACAGTGTCCGAATCAGGTATGTACGAGGAGCTTGGTATGAGGACCAAGCATGTAGTATAGGGATCTGGAGCAGTGGTATTACAGATGGAGTCATGGGGTGTGCTGCAAGTGGAAAATGAGTGTTTTTTGATCTTCGACAATTGAGGAGTAGGGTTATGTAATGTTGCTCCAGGATGGACAGGTGTTATTGGATGCCCAAAATATCTATCCCAGGAACATCAGTGGTCTTAGAGTTAGAGAGGGAAACCTATATAGGCTAAAGAGCCAGCTTATGCATGCTGTGATTCCTTGAGGTTGCTAGGGAAGCATCCCTTGTGTTGGATCCACCCTTCACTAAAATGAGGGAATCGATTTTCTAAGATGATAGTGGAAACACTTTCGATGTTGCACTTGTCTTGCCCCTTGTGAAAGGGTTTGCACAAAGGCACTAGATTTGGTGATAATACTAACCAAACCAATGAAGATTTTCAGGTACTATCAAGCTTGCCTACTGGGTTTGTATTTGACCACAGTTAGGATCTAAGTTTCAACTATTATGTAAAGTGTTTGTTGTTGTTTTAGGATAGCCAACAATCCAAGAACTTCTTGTTGATTTTTTATGGTTGTATTTGCAATTTTAGGTGCTCTAGCATTTAGTTTTAGTAACTAGAAGTTAGCACATGCATACTAAAATAAATACAACACACCTAAAGATATTTACAACTGAAAATAAGCAGATCTAAAAGAATAACACATGAATTTTTGTACACGGGTATTTTTGGTCAACATGACCCTGGATAAAACCCCCCGGGGAAAACCAGTTTGGAATATATATGTATATATGAGGAAAGAAAAAGGTGAAATACAACTAGTACAAAATATAAAGGAACCTGACACAATAGCATCTCGTTATGAGCTGAAACACAAGTCCAAAACCTTCAAGTGCACCCTAGGAAGGTGCACCCCACATACAAGCTGGAAAAACCACTGAAACAGCTCTAGAAGCAAACTGTGAGCTCAGATATGAAAACCCCTCCTCAGGAATGAAGATCTGTTGGATGGCCTCCCTCTACAACTGATCTCACTACAATTTGATGGCTAGAAGTCCTCCCACAACTGATTCACCCAATCTGGAAAGTGGGCCCTCCATAGGTGTAAAACCTCTCCACTAAATAAACAAGGCTAGATGTTGGTAGCCTCCCTCCATGAAATCTAGCGCCCAAGCTCAAGTAACCTCATGCAACAAACCTCATGCTCATCCTCCAAGTATTCCTCTCATAATGAACAAATGAAGAATTGAATGCCTCTTTCACCCTTTGCAGCCTTCTTAGACATCCAAAAGGAAACCTAAGATATGAATGATGTAGATCATCTCATCTCCCATCTAATCGATGGTTGAGATCTCCCCAAAAATATCTAAGTCAATAACCCACTTTGGGTTAAGTTTCCTAAGTCAACTTTATGTCTCTAATTCACCCACTTTGTGAATTAATAGTCATTTGAGGCATAAATGACTAAATTTCACTTTTGACTTAAAACTCCTAAGTGAAAGTGAAATTAGACAAAAGTATAAGGTACAAAGTGTATAGTCCATCCCACATGTGCTAAGGAGAGAACAAGCACATGGGGAACACCTCCCAAGGTAAAAAACTCAACACTCCCTCTTACCAAGGAAGGTGTTCCTCACCAAGCCCATCTTGTCTCTGAAGTAGACATGTTTTCCCCGTGGCAGGGCCTTGGTGAGAATATCTACAACCTGGTCATTTGTCGATACATACTGCAAATGAACTGCCCCTCTCTAAACCTAGTCACGAATGAAGTGGTACCTGATCTCAATTTGATTCGATTGGTCTTGAAACACTAGATTCTCAGAGAGTTTTATGCAACTCTGATTATCACAGTGAATGATGGTCGGTGGCATCTCCTGACCAAACAAACCAACCAACATCTTACAAAGCCAAATGGCCTCGCAACTGGCCTAACTGGCTGCCATATACTCTGCCTCGGCCAAACTCAAAGCAACTGACTTCTTCTTCCGGCTGAACCAGGAAACAAGTCCTGACCCCAAACTAAAGAAGCACCCTGAGGTGCTTTTCCTGTCAACAACACATCCTGCCTAGTTTGAATCTATGTAGACAACCAAACTGGATCCATATCCTCTGACATAGTCTAGGCCATAGTCCACTATCCCAACAATATATCTCAATATGTGTTTTGACCCAACCATGTGAACACTCCTCCCTTGACTCAACCATGTATTGACTGAGAGTGTTCACAGCAAAAAAAATATCTGGTCTGGTGTTAACCAGATACATGAGTGAACCAATCAACTGCCTCTATACTTTGGCATCCACCAACTGGCTATCTGAAGCACTAAGCTTCTTCCAGTTGGTGATCATAGGTGTAGACATGGGTCTACAGTCCTCCATCTGAATCCTGCTCAAAATACCTACTGCATACTTCCCCTACCCAAGAAATATGTGACCCTCCTCCTACCATACCTCCATACCCAGAAAGTAGTGCATCAATCTAGTATCACTCATCTCAAACTATGATGCAAGTCCTAGCTTGCACTCAACTATGAGATCCTCGACTCTAGTAATGAATAAATCATCCACATACAAAATGAGAATGAGCGTGTCCTCACCCCTTATGATGAAATAGAGGTTCAAATCAGCATCGCTCTTCTCGAAGCCCATCTGAAGAAAATAAGTATCAATGCGTGAATACCAAGCTCGGGGAGCTTGCTTCAGAGCATATAGTGCCTTCCTCACAAGACACACGTGAGTCTCCTTGTCACTCACCTCGAAGCCCTGTGGTTTCTCTATGTACACCTCCTCCTCAATAAAGCCATTTAGAAATGTGGTCTTCACATCCATCTGGTGAATGCTCCAACTCATATCTATTGTTATGGAAATGATAGTCCTAATAGAAGTGTATCTCGCAACTGGTGTGAAAGTCTCGACATAATCAACTCCCTCAATCTATGAGAAGACTCGTGCCACAAAATGGGCCTTGTGTTTCTCAATACTACCATATGCAATAATATTGGTCTTATACAATCATCTAGAAGTCACAACAGACTTCCCCACTGGCCTCAGAACCACATCCCAGACATCATTGCACACAATAGAGTCATACTCCTCTACCATGGCCTCTCTCCTGACCTTATGGTCCACTGCCTACGCAAAATTCTATGGCTCAGTATCCCCGATACTCATCACTAGTGCTAAATATGCTCCCAATATGACTGGTGGCCTGCTCTCTCTGATATGGCTCTTAGGCTCCCCTACATTCTCCCTAGCCTCCTTTAGGGTCTCCTGAAACCATCTAGGTCTCCTCTTCCCTGTATTGGTCAACGGAGAAGTAAGGTCTATTTTCCCAAGAGTGACTGCCTTAGGACTCGTCTCAACACTCTGAGATCTTGAAGTCTATGCTCCCTCTGAAGTCTGTGCCCCATCTGACTGAACATACTCTGACTATGACCCTGAAGCTGTGCATGGTGACCCTGTCACCCTTGATGCTAGTGTACTCAAAATATGAGGCCGTGCTCCCTCTGAGACTGCAATCGGTGACTCTGCATCATCCTCAACTCCAACTCTCGACTCAAGAGATCTCTGAAAATCCCTATCCTCCTCAAATATAACATCTTTTCTCACCACCACTCTCCTAAGTGGTGGGATGTAGATGTGATAGGATTTGGACACCTCTGAGTATCCAACTACAATCCCCTGCTGGGTTGTGGGGTCTAGCTTTGTCCTCCTCTCCTAGGGGACATGAGAGAAAGTCAAGCACCCAAAGATCCTGATGTACTCGACATCGGGCCTCCTACTAGTGAAGGCCTCCTCGGGAGTCATCTTCCCCAATATCCTGTGGGGTCTCCTATTCTATAGTTAAACTACAGTAGCACATGCATATGCCCATAAGTACAAAGGAAAACTCTGATCATGCAACATGGATCTCATTGCACCGATAATGGCCCGGTTCTTCCTCTTGGAAACCCCGTTCTGCTGGGGGTTGTAGGGTACGTTCATCTATCTTCTAATGCCATGCTAGGCACATAAGTCTACAAATTGTCTTGAGGAATAATCTCCTCCATTATCTGACTGCAAGACTTTGATCTTCTTTCCCGTTTGGTTCTCCACAAGAGCTCTGAACTCTTGGAATCGTGTTAGGACCTCATTCTTGGCCTTCAGGAAATAGATCCAAGTCTTCCTCGAGTAGCCATCAATAAATGTGAGATAGTACTCACAACCACTCAAGGACCTCCAAGTCATGGGCCCACACACATCCATGTGTACTAAATCCAGTATCCCAGCTGACCTAGTGTCACTGCTGGGGAATGATGCCTTGGTAAACTTACCAAGAGCACACCCTCTACAAACATCCTGATGATCAATATTGATCTGTGGCGCTCCGGTCACAACCTCTCTTAGTCCTCCAAGAGCCCCATGATGTAGGTGGTCCATCCTACGATGCCATAACTCACATAACTGTCTGTTGTTGCTGCTACTCGCTGCAAATGCATGAAGTGGATTTAAAAGAAATTTGAACAGTTTCACATCCCTCACTCCAATCACCTGTCCTGAGGCAACTGAAGACCCTCGAGGATGGATAAGTACCTTGGTGCCTCTGAATGCCACCTCAAGACCTCTATCCTAGAGGGTGGAAACCAAAATCAAATTCTTCTTCATCCCAGGGACATAAATAACTTCTGTGAACGATATAGGTGGAAATCCATCTCTCTGAAAGGTAACTATGCCAATCCTAACAACTCTGACCAATCTATCATCTCTAAGAGAAATCTCTATCCTGACCTCAGTGTCTCTGAGATCATAAAAATGCTCTCGAACTCTAGTCATATGGCTCGAAGCCCCACTGTCAATATACCAGATAATGGGTGTTATATCAACTGAAGTACAACATACGATAAAAGCACACTCTCTCTGAAACTGTGTCTAAAAATATGCCTCCTTTGTTGTAGCTACGGTACCACCCTTCTTCTTCTTCTTGTTCGGGCACTGTCCAGCATAGTGCCCAAACACCTTACAAACAAAGCACTTCACTTTGCTCATATCTCTCCTCTTACCACTACCCTAACCACTACTACTCTCTCCTCCTCCACTCCCCTTTGGTCGGGCCCCAAACTTGAGACCCTGCCGACCCCCACGGCCGGCCTTCTTCTTGCCCTTTGTCTAAAGAGCAAGATCCTCCTCACCCTGACCAATCTGTTGTTGTTGTTGTTGCCACTGTCTAGAAGCCTCGACTGCAAGCCTAATATCCTCCTAGATGAAGTCATCCCACATCCTCTCCCATGTAGGCATGACCTCCCGGGCAAAAATTCCCTATGCAAATGGACCCCACGGTTTGGTGAAGCTATTCATAGATTGCCTCACCAAAGAGTTAGGGTTCACAATCTCTCCGATGGATGCCAACACATCTCTAATTTGAGTGTAATGACCAAGGAATGAATTTACCGACTCATCCTTGAGCATGTGAATGCTCCTGAGTTGGTCATGAAGAACCATGATATGGTTCTCAGTAGATCTCTCATACAACTTGCATAGATATGCCCACATATCATATGCACAAGTATTCCCCATCAAATGGGGTATGATATGGTCACGAACTGCGTCACAAATGGTCCTCTTCGCCTTTTTGTTCCTTTTCCTGAACTCTTCCACCAAGATGAGAGCAGTGACAGGAATGGGGGGAACAACTTCCTCGACTATGTCCCATAGCTCGAGGTTTTCTAAGACGAAGACCATCCTCACCTTCCAAGGAGACCAATTTATAGCCCCTGCTAGCATATCCTCAACTCACATCTAAGATGGTGACATGTCTGCCAAACTACAATCTTGAAGTGATGCTCACTTTTCCAAGGAAAACATTGTCTCGCACCTGTCAACATAGGTGTGAAAAGAGACAAGTGTAATTTGACCTCACTCCTAACAAAATAGGTGTGAAAAGAGGTCAAGTCAAATCAAACTCACTCCTACTTCGTAGGTGTGAAAAGAGACCGATGACAAGCGTCAAAAATTGCCCAACTGTCCTTTGCAAAAATCTCCCCTCTAACAACCACTGCAACTGATCTCACTGCAATCTGATGGCTAGAATTCCTCCCACAACCAATGCACCCAATCTGGCAAGTGCACCCTCCACATGTGTGGAACCTCTCCATTAAATAAACAAGGCTATATTTTGGTAGCCTTACTCCATGAAAGCTAGCACCCAAGCTCAAGTAACCTCATGCAACAAACCTCATGCTCATCCTCCAAGTCTTCCTCTCATAATGAACAAATGAAGAATTGAATGCCTCTTTCACCCTTTGCACCCTTCTTAGACATCCAAAAGGAAACATAAGATATGAATGGTGTATATCATCTCATCTCCCATCTAATCGATGGTTGAGATCTACCCAAAAATATTTAAGTCAATAACCCACTTTGGGTTAAGTTTCCTAAGTCAACTTTATGTCTCTAATTCACCCACTTTGTGAATTAATAGTCATTTTAGGCATAAATGACTAAATTTCACTTTTGACTTAAATCTCCTAAGTCAAAGTGAAATTAGACAAAAGTACAAGGTACAAAGTGTATAGTCCATCCCACATGTGCTAAGGAGATCACAAGCACATGGGGAACACCTCCCAAGGTACAAAACTCAACAACGAACATAAAGAGGATCCAATGATTCACCTAAAAGGACAAATGTTATATCTCTCTTGATCTCTATTTAAGGTTTATTGACTTATCACGAATTGCAGTAAGAAGTGGTGGTTTGAATGCTAATATTTTCCCAACGTTTTGGTAATTTCCTGCTTGGCATATCTTGAAGAGACAAATCAATTCTAAAAATGGCCAAATGACCTTGATTAAGCACCCATTTAAGATCCTTTAGTTGCAAATAAATATTCAGAGCTTGCAACATGTTCCCTAGTTTGAGAGTTCGTGGTAGTGTCATTTCCTGATTGAGATCTATAGTCAATGGTTGTGTAAGATTTCCTACTAGCAGTTCCATATCCAATCACAGATCGAGCTGTAGTTCCATTTGTTTGGTGCGGAGACGATTTGAAAGCCAATTATTGTCACTTTTAATTCTCATTGATTCGTTGATAGAGGACGTAGACCAAAATTGATTGATGGATCTGAATTACTCGTACAACTAAGGTTCATCTATATTTTTCAAAGTGGAATAAAAATTTGTATGATATGGTCACGATATCATGTGAGTGTGGTGTCCAACGTGGCATTTTATGAGCTACCATTCCTAAGCTGTGGAGCTCCCTCCTTGTCGTTTGAATATGGGATTTTTTTAACATAAAGAATATGGTATGATTTGGTATGTGTGGAGCCATTGTTCAAGTCAAACGTGTCTTCACCATGACCGAGTAATAATTTTTCATATGAAAACCATAACATGCAACCATCATTTTTATTTTGACTTGGTATGACCAACGTCTCATATTACAACCTGTTGGATTGATTGTGTGGACATGGTAAATTGAATTTATGGAGGAGGTTGTTACCTTTTTCTATTTTGGGAGAGTTTCTACAACTAACTTATTCATTAGTTGAATGGATTTTGTAGTTAGATAAAGAAATGTTATTTTCTTTTCTTGAAATTTTTACTCGAGGGAGTTGAGGATCTCAATTGACTTCTCGCTATCTTTTGCAAGAAAGTTGTTGAGAGTTCCATTTTATTGTATTCCTTGGAGAGAAAAGTAGATCTGGGAAAGCAAATAATATTTTATTGTATGAGGAGTTAGAGCTAAAACCTATATAAAGGTTTTCTCTCTCCATTTGCAAGATGGATTGGATTGGAGGAGAATTTCTAGTGTAAATAAAGGAAGCTTTAAGCTATTGGAGTATCTTTGTTTTTATTTTGTCTAAGTAATAGAGTGATGTATGGGTAACTTTTTATGTGTGGCTATTAGTTCTCTATGTTACAATTGGGAATTTGTTCGCAGCTGTATGGATGACAAAGGAACATCAAGGGCTGAGAAAAGGTGCTTCATCTTAATTGGAAAGGGTTAGGGTTATGGTTTCTTCCCTCTTATCTTGTTTTTGTATCCTTTACCTACAAGATAAAAACATTACACATTCTATATCACTTGATTAGTTGTGTTTGTAGATAGTATTTGGTAGGGTCCACCTTTGTAATTTTATTTGAGTAGTGGATATTTTATATCCCCTCTCCACCATCACACTTGTAAATTAAACAAAAAAATTAGGCTCATAGTTTTCATATCAAGTGATTGTATGCTACCACCTAATATTCCTTTAGAACCACCCTCTAGGATTACTCACATGACCCCATTGCCAAAGGATTTAAAGGCACTGATCTCCCTTTTATCCACCACTCCCCAACCATCTAAATTTCATTTTCATTTCTCCATTTAGTTTGTATTGCTAAGTGATGCAGGAGCATCGTTAGCGAGCATGCCGAGCGCCTGGGAATATTTTTGGAATCTCAACGCTGGCAGGTACGGCAAATATTTTGAATCACGTCTGAAATCAATGCCAAAAAAATATTTTGAAGCACGCTTGAACTCAACGTCGGAAAAATATTTTGAAGCACGCTTGAAATCAACGCCGAAAAATATTTTGAAGCACGCTTGAACGATCGCGAGTGAAGTGGGAGTTTCCACTCCTACTCTAGAATGTGACTAGACTAAGATAGTCGTAGGTTAGGTTTTGGAGTAGACAAGTAGTCGAGGAGGGGGACCCTAAGGACCCTCTGAGATAAATAGAGGTTTTGTACACCCAAATGTGGTTGTTGCAGGTTGGTAGGAGATTTCTGAGTTTTAGTTGTTGTTTTGATGATAGTTGTAGCCATTTTTACTTTTGAATGAAGATAAAAGAGGAAAATTGATCCAATGCATGGTGTGGACATTGTTTTCAATCCCCTGTTATTATGTTTTCATGAATGAATGAATTTCATTACGAGTAGATGGAACTGTGAATGTTAGCATAAGTTTCAATTGTTTCTCTTCTATTAAGCTGGTGCAAGGTGTGCACACAGAACGCAAGGAATGCGTTGACGGAATCTGTTTCAATTATGAAGATCAGAAGAGATAGCACAAAACTTTCCCTTTGCAAGGAGTGCAAGGAGTGCACAGATCCGAGATTCGACTAAGTGTCAAAGGGACTTTGCGAGAAGTCAAAGAATTAGAACAGGGGGACGCCAAGAGGGCGAGAAGAATTTATTTTCAAGAAATCCTTCGGATCTGAGTTATAAAAAATACCTAAAACAAAAGGAGTGCACGGGAAGTTGAAACCTTTATAAAGGCAAACCTCAGGAGGTATAACACTTTTCAAAAGTGCAGTCGAGGTGCGAGAGATGGACTCGCAAGAGGTTCAAAGGTAGAGACCTTTGAAGACTTAGAAAACTTTCTAAGTCAGAACAGTCAAAAGTTCAGGAGGGGGAGCGACAGTTGTCATCAGATCAGCTGCAGAGGAAAATATTTGGTCATCAAATCTTGTGCCTAGGCACTCAGAAGAACGCGCAAAGGGATATCAGATATGGACCATGAGATCTGAGCACATGGATCAATAGTCGTTGGATCCAAAGGTAAGTGCACAAACTTTAACCCTTTGGAAGTGCACAGAGTAAGCAACCTCGCAAAATCCAAGTTAACGAAAGGATCATAATTGTTGATTGAAGGAAAGTGTGGGCCATATATCTAGTCCCAAGAAACTCGTGAGTTTGGATATCGGGGAAGAGAGGTGAGCATTCCTACAACTTCGCGAAACATGAAGACCCCAGTTCGCGAAGGAGATCTGAACCATTGGATTGCGGGGAGTCTCGAACCATTGATCTGAGGTGAGTGGAGCCCAGATTTTGGATTTTAGAAATCAAGAGGATGAGCAAACAAACCTTCTAGGGATGCGAGACTGCGAAGCACTCGAGAGGTTGGCCCTAGGTCATAGTGAAGGGTCACATCGTCGAAGGTTAAGGGAGGAGATAACATGCGCTAGGCCCCACTTTAGGAGTTCAGAGATCAGAGAATTGGGGGTCGGCTCACAAAGACTCAACTCACGATCTCGCAAAGTGCCTTTTATTTAGGTGTGTGGTCATAGCCAGTGGTCACGTGGAAGAGGGGCTTAGCTAGAGAAGAGCTAGTGCCTATGAGGAATGGAAATTGAATAGTGTTCAGGAGAGGGCCGCAGATCTCATACGACCTGCGTATTTGGTGAAAGGACCTATGTAAGTGGTTTTGGGATCTAGCAGAGACCCAAATAGTCGATCTGACTCAGTATCTTGATCGATCCTTGACCGAGAGGTCAACAACCCCGGAAGGGAGAAAGGGGGGGTCTGCATCAAGTGGTATCAAAGCTGAGATTTCATCTATAGATTTCAGGTGAAGGAGATAAATTGAGAGGAGACAAAAGAACTCGAAGTTGTACTCTATGTGTGACAGACAGTCATCATTGTTATCCCCACTTTTAGGGATAACTAGGAGATTATGTCTCGAGGCCCACAGGTCCTAGACATGGAGTACCGAGAGCCATATCGACTGGAGCATGGCCCTGGAGGGCCCATATTTTCTCTTGTTTAACACCTCCACTTTGTCAGAAACAACAACATCCATCACATTTGCCTTGGTCCTGTATCAGACATGGTTCTCACTCCATTAGGTAATGAGTCCGGGTATCATGGTATGTGTCACTCTTATCTTCAAAACCTTTGAATATGTACATTTAATTCCTTGTGTTTCTAACAAATGCTTGGATCTTATACTTTTCCACTTGACCATGTCTGGGGGGAATGACGGGATGCACTAGTAATCCTGTGCCCATAGGTCTTGGTTTTCCACTAGGAGGATTTCTGAAAAGTCATCGTCCACTCCCTTCATATTACCACCTTTTCATCTTGCTTCCCACTCATCTACCCCATTTCACCTGTTTGGGCATTGGGTTGACAAATTATTTAAGGGTCACACCTTACCTTATGGGAATAATGGGCTAAAGGCCCAGAAGGTAAAAGCAAGCTGGCAAAAGATAAAATCCTAAAAATAAAATATCGATATGCTTCTCCCAGGGATCCCCGAGAAAGAAATAAAAGGATTCTCAACAAGAAACAAGAGGGACCCATAAAAATAATAAAACAAGACCTACTCAGAGGATGGGGGGTCTCATCATGATCCAAACCATTAGGTCCATGGGTACCTAATAGTATGACACTACTAGTAGTTGGTTACCATGCTAGGGTAGTGACTCTTGGTTGCATGGCCAAGAGAAAGGGGGTCTCATCACAAGCCAACATTCTCATTTATGTGAAATTACTTGTGGGTAATGAAACTACCACTGGTCACCATGCTAGGGAAGTGTCCCCTGATTAGCCTCTTGAAAGAAAAAATGAACAAAGAAGATAGAATAAAGGCATGAGTGGGCTTGGAAACACTTGCATCTAGGACAGGTGCAACTTGCCTTCTATAAAGGCACCCATAGGTAAAGTTCTGCATTCCCCTTATTTCACTGCACCCATTGTTAGGACATCCCTTATCCACCTCACCCACTTACATGACTCGGATTTAGTCTTTTCCAGGAAATTTCCTTTTCCAATGGACACTAGCCCAATAGGGCACCCTATCACTTTCCCCAAACTTGTATTGCAGACTTGTATAATGTCTTTGAGCATTTAACTGGGGTAATAGGGGTTTTATGCACATGTTTAATAATATTGATGATGAGATGTGATTGGCATTGCTATGATCCCTGTGACTTATGAGCCCATGGAGGGCATAGTTTTTGATGTGCAGGATCATGCCTGAAGGACAGGTACCATGTTGGATAGGTACACATGGGGAGATGATCAGCTCAGACCTCCATGGGATTTAAGATCCCACCCTATGGATGTTGAGACTCCAGCAAGGGGAAAAGATTGGAAAAAGCGTTTGCACTAGGGATGAGCAGAAGAATCCACCAGAGGCAATTGAGAAGACCTGTACCTAGGAGTTTGAGCCCTCTCCATAGGTACATTGGCCTTGGAAGGCCTAGGACATCTCCTAAGATGCACATGACATCACCCAGTAGTATGGACATTTTGGGAGGCAGCTTTGGCAGTTTTGGCATGTGTAGCAGCATGGAGAAGCCCAAGGAGGGATAACGTTTCACTCCAAGAGGCTACATTTGCCCTAAAAGGGGATAACGTCACCCTAAGAAGGGGATGACGTCTCTCTATCACTTGATTAGGGTTTTAATTTAAAAAATTTAATGTAAAACAATATGACTTTGGTATTTTGGCCTTGTCGGCCTTTTAATGACCTAATATGTAATTTAAGTCATTGGTACACTATATATTGAGGGTTTTCACTCTCATTTATTCATGACAACTTACTCACTCAATAGTGAGGTCTGAAATTTGTGCCATTTTTGGGGTTATTGGCTGAAATTATGAGGCACACTTGTTGAAGGAAGACTTTTTCTTGGCATTTTGGCATTTGTATTGGTGGAAGGTATTACAACTAGGGTTTTGCAATGTGATTTCTTGGTTAAATGTAAGTGAATTTCTGCAAAACTTCTTGATTGAATGGTTGTAGTGTTTTTTTCTTCCATTTATTATTATGATTTGCTGAATCAAACCCTAGGGGACAAGCACACATTGAAGGTCCTTGTCTCATGTCCCTACCAAGGTTTTAGGCCATTTTATTTGTTGAAGTAAGATAGAACCTTGCCTTAGCAACACTCTATTCTTTCTTTCTAACCTAGCCATTTTACTTTTGTTGAGCTAAGAAGGAGAGAGACGCATCAAGGCCTAGGGTAGCCTACACCTGGTGAGTCGTCTTTCCCTAGGGTTTGACTGGTGAAGCCTTTCTCTAGAAACACGTCACTTTCAAACTCTCTTGTCTTGGATCAATCATCTTTTGAGCTAGTCGTTTTTTCCAATTGAGCTAAGGAAGGAGGAGAGAGCATTCAGGCATAGGTTTACTACACCAAAGTGAGCCTCTCTTCCCTAGGGTTTCATCTTTGAGGCCTTGCCATAGAAACACCTCAAAGTTTAACTCTCTTTTCCTTAGTTTTATTATTCACTTACTCCTTCAACCCTTGCGTCCTCTTTTTGACTCCATATACCCTAGGAACGCACTGATCTAGGGCCTTTTATGTTGAGTAACTTGATACTACAAACTTCCAATACTTTGAACAAAACCTAACTCTTACTAACCCTAGCCTAGACTAACCCTGCTAACTATATTGTTGTCATAATATTTCTATGCTATAAACATCTTTTGTGCAACTTTCGTTTCACTTTTAAGGCAATTGAATGATTGATTGAGGCATTGTTTATAAAGTATTAATACTGTTGCATTGAATGCCAAGTTTCTTTTCCATTTATTGAGAAGTGATATTATAATCATTGTTATTGTATAAACCATTGATTTACTTCATCAGTATTATTGCTCAATTGCTTATTATAAGAAAATTCATTGATTATATGAAGTAAGAACCAACGAGCAAGCTTGAACACATAGTTTCTTGTAGCTTTGTCTCTGGCAAGTACTCCTTTCTTGGTTATTACTTCTGGTTATATTTATTGGCTATAATCTGGACTTTCTGATCAGGTGGTGACTTGTGAGGGGGAATATTATCACTTAGCCTTCTAAGCTCTTTTTCCTTCTCAAAACCCCAGGTCACCGGGGATGTCTCCCCTAGCCCTTACCTCCCTAAATAGAAATAACCTTCCATATAGGTGATAGTGGGTGGGATTGGTTCAATTGCGCCAGTTTGATCTATTTTCATCCATCAATTATCCTAACTACAAACTGTGCAATAACAAACACAATGTCGTTGAGGAGATGAGGGGAGCCACCCTTAGCCAATCGAGTTGTAGAAAGGGACATGCGAGAACTTCGTGCAATATTAGAGGCGATGGATCCATTGCAGAGGAGGGCACCTGATGCTGGAGATGTCAGCGATGCAGAGAGAGAAGAAGTAGAGGTCAAAGAAGATGCAGGTGAAAATGTTGCCGAAGAATGCTTGCTGAGAGCCATTGTCAGATTGGGAGGTAGAGCTAAGATAGAGGTCCCAATGTACGAAGGCAATTTGGATGCTGAAGAGTTTTTGGATTGGATACGATCCATGGACAAATATTTCAACTATGAAGACGTCGATGAGGAGAAAAGGGAGAGACATGTTGTCACCAGACTAAAAGGACATGAAACACTGTGGTGGGATGAACTGCAGGCTGAGAGGAGAAGCAAAGGAAAACAAATGATAAATAATTGGGACAGAATGGTAGCCAAGCTAAAGGATAAGTTCATGCCCAAATATTATCAGATCAATCTGTTTAGGAATTTGCAGAACCTGCAACAGAAGGGTATGATAGTTAAGGAGTACACAGAGGAGTTCTACAGGCTGAACATCAGAACTGGACAAAGAGAGAAAGATGAAGAAAAAGTTTCTAGATATATAAATGGCCCGAGGTATGAAATCCAGGATGAGCTCAACATGATGTCAGTAAGGACAGTGGAGGATGCTTATCATTTTTCACTGAAGGCAGAGGAGAATTTGGCCAGAAAACAAAGCCAACGAGGAAGAGGTAAAATCCCAACCCCAAACAAAGGCAAGGGAGTTACCCATGACAATATACATAAGTCTAAGGATGAGACTGAGGAACCACATAGTCACTCAGAAAGATGAGGAAGTTCCCAAGGAACACAAAGTGGTGGAAGAAGTTCTTCTAGAGGTAGAGGAAGAAGCAAAGGAGGAGGAGTAAGATGTTATTCCTGTGGAAAGACAGGGTGCATGTCTTGGGAATGTCCCGAGAATAAGAAAGAAGAAGGAGGGGAAGCTCACATTTCGGAAGCAGAGAGAAGGGATGTTGAAGCAGAAGGAGCAGAGGATGGAACATCCTTAATGTTGATAAAGGTTCTCTTACAACCAGAAGCATAAGTTGAAATGCCAGTGCAGAGGAACAGCCTATTCAGGACAGCTTGCAAAACTAAAGAAAGAGTATGAAAGGTGATAATTGACAGTAGGAGCAATGATAAATTAGTATCCACAGAGATGGTGGAGAAATTGGAGCTGGAGACAACTGCACATCCGAAACCATACAAAGTCTCATGGTTGCAGAAAGGACACTAGGTAATGGTTACTAAACAATGCTTGGTATAATTTAATATAGGAGGATATATAGAGATGAAATTCTATGTGATGTAATTCTCATGGATGTATGCCATAATTTGTTGGGAATACCATGTCAGTTTGATAGGAATGTCATTCATGATGGGAGAAAAAATGCATACACCTTAGAGAAGAATGGTAGGACACACATGTTGTTGCCAATAGAGGAGAAGAAAGTGAAAGAGGAAGCCAACACAAGCATACTTCTCATGAGCGGGAGGGAACTATTGAAAGAAGTCAAGAAAGAATAGGAGATGCAGTTTGTTGTAGTGAGGAAACCCAGAGTTATCCTTACAAGTACTTCCATGGATGATTTTCCTGACGAAGTTTAGGGATTGTTAGATAATTTTGTTGACATAGTGGTGGATGAGTTGCCTAACTTATTACCACCCATCAGAAGTATCAACCACCATTTTGACTTGATGCCAGGAGAAAGTCTGCCAAACAAAGCAACGTACAAATTGACACCTCAAGAGAATGAGGAAGTGAAGAACCAAGTCTAGGAATTGTTAGACAAGGGTTTGGTTAGAGAGAGATTGAGTCCATGCCCAGTACCAACAGTGTTGAGTCCAAATAAGGATGGAGGATGGAGAATGTGTACAGACTCAAGGGCCATTAACAAGATCACCATGAGGTATAGATTTCCTTTACTGAGAATGGATGATTTAATGGACTATTTAAGTGGAGCAAAATTCTTTTCTAAAATAGATTTCAAAAGTGGATATCACCAAATAAGAATGAGGGAAGGTGATGAGTGGAAGAAAAACTTTAAGACAAATGAAGGTTTGTATGAGTGGCTTGTTATGCGATTTGGCTTAACAAATGCCCTGAGAAATTTTATGAGGTTGATGAATGAAATACTGAAAGATTTCATTGGCAAGTTTGTGGATGTATATATGGATGATATACTGATCTTTAGCAGAACTAAACAGGAGCATTTGATACACCTAACACTAGTGATGATGAGACTATAGCAGGAGAAGTTGTTGATAAATCTGAAGAAGTCCTATTTTATGAAGACATAGCTCATTTACTTGGGTTTTGTGATCTCTTCAAATGAACTAAAGATGGATCAAGAGAAGGTGAAAGCAATCAAAGAATGGAGGTCACCAAGAAGAATGTTAGAGGTAAGAAGCTTCCATGGATTAGCAAGTTTCTATAGGAAGTTCATCATAGATTTCAGTGGAATTTGTGCACCAATGATGGATATAGTGAAGAAGAAGCACAAGTATTTTAAATGGATAGAGGAGGTCAAGAGGAGCTTCAATATACTGAAGGAGAAAATAAAAAAACAACTAATTCTGGTCTTGCCAAATTTTGAAAAGACATTTCAGGTGAGATGCGATGCAAGTGGAGTTGCAATTGGAGCAGTTTTGAGTCAGGATAATAGACCTCTTGCCTATTCCAGTGAGAAGTTGAATGAGACCAAGAGAAAATACTCCACATATGATAAGGATTTTTATGCCATAATTCAAGCCTTGAATAAATGGAGACATTACCTTGTCCCAAAGGAATTTTTCTTGTATAGTGATAACCAGGCTTTACAATTCATAACCAAATAGGAAAAATTGAATCAGAGGCATCCAAAGTGGATTGAGTTTATGCAGAATTTTACTTTTGTCATAAAACATATTGTTGGGAATGCTAACAAAGTTGTTGATGCATTAAGCAATAGATGTTTGATTCTGCAAGAATTTCAGGTGAAGACCTTGGGGTTTGAACACCTTAAGGATATGTATTGTGATGATCCAGATTTCAAGGAAGCATACAAAGCATGTGTGAATCCTATGCTAAGAGACAGGAGCCAATGGGTAGAGTATATGATTCAAGAGGGATTGTTGTTCAAAGGCAATCAGTTGTGCATACCAAAATTCTCAATGAGGGATAACCTTTTGAAGGAAAAGCATAGTGGAGGATTGGTTGGACATTTCGGCCATGATAAAACATTTGCACAGTTGAGCAGTTCATACTACTGGTCAGGTATGAAAACAAAAGTGATAAATTTTGTGAACAGATGTAGAATCTACCAACATGCAAAAGGAAAAAGACAGAACAATGGATTGTATCAATCATTGCCAATACCAGAGAGGCCTTGGGATGCAATAAGCATGGATTTTGTGTTGGGACTGCAAGAACGCAAAGAGGATTTGATTCCATATTTTTGGTGGTGGATAGATTTTCAAATATGGCACGCTTTATCCCATGCCAGAAGACCAGTGATGCAACACATGTTGCAAATCTGTTTTTAAAGGAAGTTGTGAGACTTCATGGACTACCCAGAAGCATTGTCTCGGACAGAGACACAAAATTTGTTGGTCATTTTTGGAGAACATTGTGGAAGAAATTGGGGACATATTTGTCCTTCAGCTCATCTTATCACCCTTAGACAGATGGACAGACTGAGGTGGTAAACAGAAGTTTGGGAAACTTATTGAGTCTGGTCACTGAGCATCATAATCAGTGGGATCAGATTCTACCACAAGTAGAATTTGCATACAATGACTCACCAAACAGGAGCACTGGAAAGATCCCATTCCAAATATTGTATGGAATGCAACCTAGGGGAGTATCTGAGTTGAGAGACTTGGAATAGAGTGAGATCAGGAGCACTGGAGAAGAAGATTTTGTTGTAGAAATGTAGAAGCTCCATAGCCAGATCAGAGGACAGTTGCAGATTTCTAACCAAGAGTACAAGCGTAGAGCTGACCAACATCACATGGAAATTCAATTTGAAGTAGGAGATCGGGTTCTGGCACATCTCTGGAAAGAAAGGTTCCCTAGGGGAACATATACCAAGTTAAAGATGAAGGAGATAGGACCATGTAAGATCTTGAGGAAGTTTGATGCAAACACCTATGATATTGAGCTACCAGATGATGTGGGCATATCACCCATATTCAACATTTCAGACCTGTATCCTTACAGGAAAGATGACACAGAGGGATCATAAGATCAAGAGAAGATTTAGTGGGAGAAACAAATGCCTATAGCAGAAAAACTGCAAATGGAGAAGATCGTTGATCAGATTATTGGTAAAAAGACTAGGAGGAAGATCTATTTTGAAAATATGGTCAAGTGGAAGGGACACCCAATAGAAGATGCCAGTTGGGAAAATGAAGCTAATATCTAGAAGCATGGAAAGTCGGTGCAGAAGCTCATGGATAGGAGTCCATGAATTTTTTTCAAGGGGAGTATGATGCAAGAGCATCGTTAGAGAGCACACGGAGAAGGAAAACACGTAGAGCAGGACCACTTAGCACCTGGAAATCTTTTTGGAATATCAACGCTGGAAGTTATGGAAAATATTTTGAAGCACGCCTAAACTTAGCGCTGAAAAAAATCTTTTGAAGCACGCTTGAACTCAATGCCGAAAAAATCTTTTGAAGCGTGCTTGAACTCAGCGCCAAAAAATATTTTGAAGCACGCTTGAACGATCGCGAGCGAAGTGGGAGTTTCCACTCCTGCTTTGGAATGCGACTGGACTAAGATAGACGTAGGTTAGGTTTTGGAGTAGACAAGTAGTCGGGGGGAACCCTAAGGACCCTCTGAGATAAATAAAGGTTTTGTATGCCCAAATGCGGCTGTTGCAAGTTAGTAGGAGATTTTTGAATTTTAGTTGTTGTTTTGATGATAGTTGTAGCCATTTTTACTTTTGAATGAAGATAATAGAGGAAAATTGATCCAATGCATGCTGTGGACATTGTTTGCAATCCCCTGTTATTGTGTTTTCATGAATGAATGAATTTCGTTACGATTATATGGAACTGTGAATGTTAGCATAAGTTTCAATTGTTTCTCTTCAGTTAAGTTGGTGCAAGGTGTGCACACAGAACGTAGGGAGTGTGTTGACAGAATTTGTTTCGATTCCAAAGATCAAAAGAGATAGCACAAAACTTCCCCTTTGCAAGGAGTGCCAAGTGACTGCTACAAGGCATGCACAGTCACCTGCAAGAACCAAGTATTGCGTAAGAATTTGTTGCAAGGAGTGCATAGATCTAAGATTTGACTATGTGTCGAAGGGACTCTGCGAGAAGTCAAAGAATCAGGATAGGGGGATGCCAAGAGGGTGAGAATAATTTCTTTTCAAGAAATCCTTCGGATATGAGTTATCGAAAATCCCTAAAACGCAAGGAGTGCATGGGAAGTCGAAACCTTCATGAAGGCAAAGCTCAGGAGGGATAACACTTTTCAGAAGTGTAGTCAAGGTTCGAGAGACAGACTCGTAGGAGGTTCAAAGGTAGAGACCTTTGAAGACTTAGAAAAATTTATGAGTCAAAAGAGCCAAAAGTTCAGGAGGGGGAGTGACAGTTGTCATTGGATCAGCTGCAGAGGAAAATATCTGGCCATCAAATCTCGTGCCCAACAACTTAGAAGAACATGCAAAGGGAGATCATATCTAGACTTTGATATATGAGCATGGGGATCAACATTCATTGGATCCAGAGGTAAGTGCATGAACTTTAACCCTTTGGAAGTGCACAGGGTAAGCAACCTCACAAAATCCAAGTTCGCGAAAGGATCGTAGTCGTTGATCGAAGGAAAGTGTGAACCGTAGATCTGGTCCCAAGAAACTCGTGAGTTCAGATATCATGGAAGAGAGGTGAGTAGTCCTCCAACTTCACAAAATGCGAAGACCCGATTTCGCAAAGGAGATCTGAACTGTTGGATCATGGGGAGTCTCAGAACATTGATTTGAGGTGAGTGGAGCCTAGATTTCATATTTCAGAAATTGAAAGGACGAGCAAACAAACCTTCCGGGGATGCGAAACGCGAAACCACGAAGCACTCGATAGGTTGGCCCCGGGTCATAACGAGGGATCACATCGTCAAAGGTTAAGGGAGGAGCTAGCATGCACTAGGCCCCACTTCGGGAGTTCAAATATCGGAGAATTGGGGGTCGTATCACATGCAAAGACTCGAATTGCGATCTCATGAAGCGCCTTTTATTTAGGTGCGTGGTCATAGCCAGTGGTCACATGGAAGAGGGGCTTAGCCAAAGAAGAGCTAGCACCTGTCAGGCGTGGAAATTGAATAATGCTCAGGAGAGGGCTATGGATCTCATATGACCTGCGCATTTGGGGAAAGGACCTGTGTAAGTGGTTTTGGGGTCTAGCAAAGACCCAAAGATTCAATCTAACTAAGTATCTTGATCGATACTTGACCAGGAGGTCAGTAGACCCCGAAGGGAGAAGGGGGGGGTCTGCATCACTAAGCCTCCTCATAATTCCACTATCTATTACACACATTAATCTTAGTAACCCATAGGGAATCTCCCCTTGACTAGGATTCCATTTACCTCAGCATAAAGTGTAGAGGTGAGTTGGTGAGGTGACAATGGCCAACCTCCTAGTTCCACAAGGCGAGTACCCATCTTTGGGACTTTGAGAAAAGGTGTTGGTCTGTGTGGTAACAATAACCATAATGGAAATAAACATGAGGAAATATTCCATTCATTTCAATAGATTGAACCAAGCCCAATGACATATGATCCTAGGTTTTCTTCCTTTTACTGTATAGAAATTTGAGGATAGTATCACCTACCTAGTTTTTTACTTAAAGACAAAGAGTTATGGATACAAGGACTAGACATGGATTTTGGAAAAAAATCAAGCTAGAATTAATTACTAGAATATCAATGGTGGCTGGGATAATCCCCATCAAGAGCATTCCATCATTGATATTGGTTAATTGTTTATCACTAGCCAACATCCCCAAAAGAATCTTACGAGGCATGAGACAAATCATCTTCAAGTATATTTGTACAGGAAACAAAGTACAAGGAGGCATACCTCTAATCAGATGGAAGAGGTCTCAAAAACCAAGGAATCATGAGGCTACAAAATAAAGAGCATATTTCACTTCTCAAAAGATTTAGTCGCAAAAGGCAGGTGGACATAATCACAAAGCAGGGGCTATGGAAAAATGTGCAATACAACATACCACAAGCATGTATACCCAAAATCATTATATGAATAGGTACACACCCCAAACAAACCTACCAATGGAGACTCAAACATATTGAAGGAATTGACAAATGCATTAAATGTCATGCGATCAGTCCTCTTCTACAAAATAGCAAATGAGATATCTCTTAGGATTGGAAATAATGAGTGGATAGGAAATGAGCTAAGCGACAAGCTACCCATAACTCTTCAGGAAGAACTCAACACCATTAATCTAAACTTCTTAACAAACTTCACAATAATAGTGCAAAACACATCTTTGGATCAAGCATGTCTAAACAATAGAGACCTGTGTCTTACATGGGAGGCATCAATTCAATGGACCACCTTTAGAGAACAGTTGATAAAAGAAGGAATCAAACTTAGGGAGGAAATGAGTCTCTTCTTTAGGGAGCCAATCTCTCCTCAGGAACTTCCTCAGTGAAATCAACCTATAGAAATATTTTTATACCTTCATCGAAGAGAGACGTAATGTTGGTGAAAAAAATATGGAAGATAAAGGCCCTAGCAAAATCCAAACTTTTTTCTTGGCTAGCATTCAACAAGTCAATCCTCATATGGGGTAACCTCAAAAGGACAATTGGGAAGGATTGGGTAGATTCCCCCTTTGTGAAGAGGCTTTTGATTCAGTGTCCCACCTGTTGCTACATTTTCATTACTCAAAGGAAATCTAAAGCACGATCAAGAACCTATCAACACACAATGGAAACTGAGAAGGGACATCCCTAGATGAAGCATTAACCCATTGGTCTACATGAAAATTGGAGGAGGTTTTATCCCTTCCCATTCATTTTCTATGGTCTATCTAGTTATCTAGAAATGAGGAAAATCTTCAAAGAGAAGAGAAGCATTCCTTAAGAGTCTTCACATTCTTAAAGAAAGCCTTGGATTAGCCCCAAAAAAGCTAGAAGAGAATAAATATTGTGCCCCCATCTCACCTACAAGAAGGGAGAGAAAAACACAAGGGAGATTCAAAAGGGAAGTAAAGGGAAACCCAAGGAGGAGTGGTGCACGTAGATGGCTACAAGTACAGGATAATATAAATATGAGTTTGAAGGTAGGCCTGGGAAGAGGAACCAACAACCATGCAGAGGTGATGGAAACAACCACACTTATTTTGCTTGCAAGAGAACATGAGGTGACAGAGATAAAGATATTTGGGGACTCTTTATTAGTTATTGAATGGTTTTCATGCACACTATAGGTCAATGGTATTCACCATTAAGCGAGAGTAAGAGGGATAGGGGAGATGCCACCAGTTTTGGATGAATTTTCATCACACATGTATCAAGGGAGAAGAACTCTGAAGAAATCACACTTGCCAAGGAAGTAGTGGAATTGGAGGAGGGTCAAATGTGTAAAATTTGGCAGCATCGACAATCATTCTCCAATGAGAGGCCATATGGGCCACCCTGAGGCTAGCCAGGGAGATTTGGAGAATCAACCAGTCTTGTGAGGTATTGACAAAATCCAAGGGGAACGTACAACCTATGTGAGCCTAGTCAAGCCTTGTGAGCCATGAGCAAAATTCAAGGCATCTAGAAAACTTTAGGTTGAATATAAAATTCCTATGAGCTAGAAACAAACAATATTCCTAACTTTGCAAATGATATAAATGTATTGATCTAGTGCGTTGGCACATGTAACATTATCCACCATGAAGAGAAATTCGAATTGACTTGTAAAGAGTCAAGTTGTAGAAGTCAAAGTTGCATGTCTAGGTCAAAGTCAAAGTTGTCATGTTGTCACATGTTGCATGTTGCATGCATGACATGTGCATGCTAAGTTAGTACGCATGCATGCCAAGTCAAGGGCGAGTTGAAGCTAGAGTCTCAAGTCTAGTTCTATTTTCGAACTAAAGTGTGAAGTTGATTTGTGTCAAGCATGCTTTCATACCTCTAATTCAAACCCTCTCCTCTTCTCCTCTTCACTCCTTTACAAGCAGAGGTCAACCCCTCTCTTCTCTACAGTTGTTATGCAAGGTAAGGTTGAAGCTATAGAGGCAACAATACAAGTGCTAAACAAAGCACATATCATTCCTATACAAGAAACAATACAAGTGCTAAATAGAGGCACATACCAATCCTATAGAGGCAGCAATACAAGTGCTAAACAGAGGCATATATCAGTCTTATAGAGGCATCAATACAAGTTCTAAACAAAGGCATGTATCAGTCCTATAGAGGAAACAAAACAAGTGCTAAACAAAGGCATCGGTCCTATAGAGGCAACAATACAAGTGCTAAAGAGAGGCACGTATCAGTCCTACAGAGGTAGCAATACCAGTGCTAAAAAGAGGCACATATCAGTCCAATAGTGGCAACAATTCCAGCGCTAAATAGAGGCACACATCAGTCCAATAGAGGAAACAATAGCAGCCTCTATCAGAGTTGATATATCAATGCATAAGAGGCAACGTATCTCAGTCTTTGAAGGCAACTTCGATACATCTTCAGTGCTGGCCTGTAACAGAAGTTTAGATATCAACAAGGTCTCTTAGTTACACAGTCAGGTCAGAGTCAACTTGGAAATATCTTTAAGAGTAGAGTATTCATGGTGAATATTTGTAAGTGATCTTACATTTTTAATGCAATAAATAAATACCGTTTGCTGGGGTTTTTCTCCCTATACAGGGTTTCCCCAGGGAATATGTGTTGTTGATGTGCATGCTTATGTATATACATGATTATTGCTATTCAGTTATGATTCTATATTGTTGAAATGTATTAAGCTGGAATCAAAGTGTTGAAGAAAATAAAGAAATAATCCACATAAGAAAGCAAGCTCACAGTTTAACATGGTATCAGAGCTTAGGGTGTGATAAGCTTGTTGAAGTGAAACAACATTCACACATAGATCCAAGTGAGCTTGATTAAGTTTCCAGTGTGAGGTCCATGGCATCCATTTTCAGTTAGGGCCGAGGATAGGATCGAAGGAGCTACCAACTTCAATGTGTGGAAGCTCCAGATAACAAATATCTTTCAAGAGCATGATCTTGAGAAGCATGTGACCACAGTGGTGGAGGAACCCACCACTAATGCAGGAAGAGTGGATTTCAGGAAGAGTCAAGCAAAGGCTAAGAGAATCATCTTTGACTCAGTTAAAGAAAGTATAATGCGACAATGACTTCTGTAATGACTGTCAAGGACTGTATGGATAACTTGGTGAATCTGTATGAGAAACAGGCTCCAAGTTAGAAAAGGACAGTTAAGCACAAGCTTAAGTGTTTGAAGATGGATAAAGGTGAATCAATAACATATTTTTGTTCCAGGATAGCCTATATCAGAGGTCATATTTTGGTCACAGGGGTCACAGCGGACGATGATGACTTAGTACATGCCATATTTGATGGTCTTCCTTCTTCATGGGAGACCTTCTTATCTAGTGTAAGTGGGAGAGAGATTCAACCCACGTTTGAGAGGTTATGGCATGATTGCCTCCAAGAGGAGATTCACACTGCTACCAAGAGAGAGCCAACCAAAGAAGAGCATTCAACATTAGCATCAAGATTCAAGGGAAAGAAGAAATTCACTTTCCAGAAAGGCTCTCAGAGGAATTCAAACACCAAAGGTGTGTTCGAAGGAACAAGTATTGATACATCTAATATTAAATTCTTTAGTTGCAATAAGTTGGGTCATTTTGCTAAAGACTGTTGGTATAGGAAGAAATATCCAAGGAAAGGGAAACATCATGCCTCAACTGCTGAGGATGATGAATCCAAAAGAAAATAGAAAATTCCTTTTAATGAGAAAGAAAATAGAAAAGAATATTACCTGGTTTCTGCTTTATCTAGTACAATTATCACAGGGCCGAAAACTTGGTTAGTAGATAGTGGTGCATCAAAGCCTATGATAGGGTACAAGGAGATCCTCTCAGATTTGAAGACAAAATATTTTGCAGAGCAGGTTGAGCTTGGGGATGACAAATGTTACAAGATAGAGGGAGTAGGCTTTATCTCCTTCAGTTTGGAGTCTGGGGCTAGGTTTCTCGTTGATGAAGTATTATATGTTCCAGGGCTCAAGAAGAATCTTCTATCAGTTGCAACTGTTGAGAACAAGGGATATTGGGTGATCTTCAAGAGCAGGAAGGCACTATTGTTGGTTGAACATAGCCACTTGAGTACAACATAACCCATTGGGACTCGCAGAGGTGGAATGTGCGTTGTGACATGACAGTCAGTTCAAGCATTGGCTCATGATGCGGCTATCTCCAGGGAGTTGTGGCATAGAGGACTTGGACCATTAATGCAGGAAGAGCAGCTTTCAGGAAGAGTCAAGAAAAGGCTAAGAGAATCATCTTTGACTCAGTTAAAGAAAGTATAATGTGACAATGACTTATGTAATGACTGTCAAGGACTGTATGGATAACTTGGTGAATCTGCATGAGAAACAGGCTCCAAGTTAGAAAAGGACAGTTAAGCACAAGCTTAAGTGTTTGAAGATGGAGAAAGGTGAATCAATAACATCTTTTTGTTCCAGTATAGCCTATATTAGAGGTCATATTTTGGTCATAGGGGTCACAGCGGACGATGATGACTTAGTACATGCCATATTTGATGGTCTTCCTTCTTCATGGGAGACCTTCTTATCTAGTGTAAGTGGGAGAGAGATTCAACCCACGTTTGAGAGGTTATGGCATGATTGCCTCCAAGAGGAGATTCACACTGCTACCAAGAGAGAGCCAACCAAAGAAGAGCATTCAACATTAGCATCAAGATTCAAGGGAAAGAAGAAACTCACTTTCCAGAAAGGCTCTCAGAGGAATTCAAACACCAAAGGTATGTTCGAAGGAACAAGTATTGATACATCTAGGATTAAATGCTTTAGTTGCAATAAGTTGGGTCATTTTGCTAAAGACTATTGGTATAGGAAGAAATATCCAAGGAAAGGGAAACATCATGCCTCAACTGCTGAGGATGATGAATCCAAAAGAAAATATAAAATTCCTTTTAATGAGAAAGAAAATAGAAAAGAATATTACCTAGTTTATGCTTTATCTAGTACAATTATCACAAGGCCGAAAACTTGGTTAGTAGATAGTGGTGCATCAAAGCCTATGACAGGGTACAAGGAGATCCTGTCAGATTTGAAGACAAAATATTTTGCAGAGAAGGTTGAGCTTGGGGATGAAAAATGTTACAAGATAGAGGGAGTAGGCTCTATCTCCTTCAGTTTGGAGTCTGGGGCTAGGTTTCCTGTTGATGAAGTATTATATGTTCCAGGGCTCAATAAGAATATTCTATCAGTTGCAACCATTGAGAACAAGGGATATTGGTTGATCTTCAAGAGCAGTAAGCCACTATTGTTGGTTGAACATAGCCACTTGAGTACAACATAACCCATTGGGACTCGCAGAGGTGGAATGTGCGTTGTGACATGACAGTCAGTTCAAGCATTGGCTCATGATGCGGTTATCTCCAGGGAGTTGTGGCATAGAGGACTTGGACATCTTCATTAAAAAGCACTTCCAAATCTACATAACATGGTATGTGGCATGCCCTCTATCTCTCTTAGTAAAAATGAAATTTGTAAAGGATGCATGCTAGGTAAAAATATAAATAAATCATTTCCTAGTAGTGACAACAGAGCTTAGGGCATCTTAGATCTAGTTCATTCTGATGTATGTGGTCCCATGTCATCTCCCTCACTCAATGGTTGTTTTTATTATGTCATTTTTATTGATGATTACTCAATAAAATGTTGGATATATTTCCTTAAAGCTAAAAGTGACACATTTGATAAATTCAAAGAGTATAAATGCTTTATTGAAAAGTAGACAGGGAACACATCAGAACCCTTAGAACAGATAATGGAGGAGAGGTTTAATCTCTCTAGTTTGAGGATTTCTGCAAGGAATCAAGAATCAAGAGACAGTTGACCGTACCATATAACCCTCAACAAAATGGAGTTGCTGAGAGGAAAAACGGGACAATTTGTGAGGCAACGAAAGCCATGATGTTTGACTAGGATCTACCAAATTAGTTTTGGGTAGAAGCTACCTCCACTAATGTGTATATTTAGCATAGGTTTCCACGTTCTATCTTGAAGGACAAGACTCCTGAAGAGGTCTTCTCAAAGATCAAACCTAAATTAGGGCATCTAAGAATATTTGGGTGTCCAATGTATATTCACGTCCCTAAGGAAAAGAGGACAAATATGGAACCCTCAGACAAGAAAGGGGTTTTTGTGGGGTACAGTGAGAAATCCAAGGCTTACAGGATATATGTACTAGGTCAAATGCAGATAGAGATAAGAAGAGATGTGACTTTCCATGAGGAATTTTCATTCAATAAATCCAGAGAGCTTCAGCAGGAATCAGAAGTAGTTCAACCAGCTTCACCCTCTTCTGAAAATGAACAGTCAGATGATCATATGTAGGAACCTCATAAAGGGCCAAGTCATGAGCCCCTAGAACTTGTTGAATAGTTAGAAATAAATCTGGAAGAACCTCTATCCAAAAGGAAGCCAGGGTGGCTTAAAGAAACAGTGTAGGAAGAAGAAAAGATAACTGCTCCCATAGGAACTTTCAGGGAAAGTAAGAGGCCTCATAGGTTTGGTGGCTATATTGCACTGATGAGAAACATCAATGATGTTGAACCTTCTTCATTTGAAGAAGTAGATAAATTACAAGTATGGAAGGATGCCATGCTTGAGGAATACAAGTCAATTCTAAAGAACAATGGCTGGGACATTGTGTCGAGGACAAAGGACAAATCAATGGTCTCTTCCAAATGGATCTATAAGATCAAACATGCAACTGATGGGAGTGTGGAAAAGTTCAAAGAAAGATTTGTAGCCAGAGGTTTCACTTAGAAAGAAGGAACCGACTACGAAGAGACTTTTTCCCATGTAGCCAGGTATACTGCCATTCGAACTATTATTGCATTAGCTTCCTTTCTTGGCTGGAAGCTACATCAGATGGATGTAAAACCAACATTCTTGAATGGAAATATTGAACAAGAGGTCTTTGTGGAACAACTAGATGGTCTTGTATTGCATAACAAAGGCACTCATGTATGCAAGCTAAGGAAGGCCTTGTATGGTCTTAAGAAGGCTCCCAGAGTTTGGTATGATAGGATTGATGGATTTCTTAAAAGCCTGGGCTTTCAGAAAAGTGATGTTGATGTGAATCTGTACTTTAAGGTAAGAGGGAACCAACATGTTATACTAATCATGTATGTTGATGATCTCTTTATAATAAGAGATGAAGGGCTAATATCCTGGTGTAAGAGGAAGCTAATCTTAGAATTTGAGATGAAAGACTTAGGCATGATGCATTACTTCCTAGGATTGAAAGTGTGGCAAAGACAGGGTGAGATATTTCTGGCACAAGGAAAATACAAAGTGGATGTACTAAAGAGGTTTGGTATGATGGATTGCAAATCCATGTCTACTCCCATGGTTACCAACCTAAGGAAGATGCATGATTCTGATTCAGGTTCAGATTTGGTGGATCCCACCATGTATAGGAAGTTGATTGGATCATTAATGTACATGATCCACACCAGGCCAGATATATGCTATGCAGTGATTGCAATGAGTCAATTCATGACTGAACCGAGACAGAGACACTGGGTGGCATCAAAGCACATCTTGAGATATCTGAGAGGGACCATTACTTATGGTCTGAAATATACATCCAGTGGTGGTCTATTTCTGCATGGGTATGCAGATGTTGACTGGGCAGGAAGCCCAGTGGATTAGAAGAGTACATCCAGATACTTCTTCATTTTAGGATCCACTATGATCTCTTGATCAAGCCTGAAACAGGGATCCATTGCACAGAGTACAACACAAGATGAGTACATTGTAGAAAGTGATGCTAGCAAGGAAGCAGTATGGCTCAGAAAATTGGTTTCTGGGTTGTTTGGTGACAAGCTCGAGACGACGATGGTTCACTGTGACAATCAAAATTGCATAAAACTGACATAGAACCTGATATTTTATGACAGGTCAAAACATATTGACATGAAGTCCCACTAAAACTAATACTTGGTCCAAAGAAAAAATGTAAAGTTACAGTGCATAGCCACAAGCGAGAAGGTAGCTAATATCCTAACCAAGCCTCTAACCTTGAGACAGTTTGTTCAGCTGAGAGGCAAGCTTGGTGTGGCTGATAATGACTCCCTCACTGAGAGGGAGTTTTAAATTTGGAAGCATCAACAGTCATTCACCAATGAGAGGCCATATGGGCCACCCTGAGGCTAGCCATGGAGATTTGGAGAATCAACCAGTCTTGTGAGGTATTGACAAAATCCAAGGGGAACGTACAACCTCTGTAAGTCAAACCAAAATTCAAGACGAATGAGATGTTATGTAAGTCTAATGCAAAATTCAGGGTGAACGTACAACCTCTGTGAGCATAGTCAAACCTTGTGAGCCATGAGCAAAAGTCAAGGCATGTAGCAAAAGTTAGGTTTAATATAAAATTCCTATGAGCTAGCAACAAACGATATTCCTAATATTGAAAATGATATAAATGTATTGATATAGTGCATTGGCAATGGGAATGTGTAACATTATCCACCATGAATAGAAATTTGAATTGCCTTGTAAAGAGTCGAGTTGTAGAACTTTATCCACCCCTCCTCTTCTCCTCTTCACTCCTTTATAAGCAGAGGTCAACCCCTCTCTTCTCTACAGTTGTTATGCAGGGTAAGGGTGAAGCTATAGAGGCAGAAATACAAGTGATAAATAGAGGCACGTATCATTCCTATAGAGGCAGCAATACAAGTGCTAAACCGAGGCATGTATCAGTCCTACAGAGGCAATAATACAAGTGCTAAACAGAGGCAACAATACTAGTGATAAATAGAGGCACATATCAGTCCAATAGAGGCATCAATACCAGTGCTAAATAGAGGCATATATCAGTCCAATAGAGGCAGCAATAACAACCCCTATCAGAGTTGATATATTAGTCCATAAGAGGCAGTGTATATCAGTCTTCGAAGGAAACTCCGATACATCTTCAGTGATGGCCTGTAACAAAATTTTAGATATTAGCAAGGTCTCTTAGCTAAACAATCAGACCAGAGTCAACTTGGCAAGTTCTTTAAGAGAAAAGTATTCATGGTGGATATTTGTAAGTGATATTACATTATTAATGCAATAAAGGAATATCGTTTGTTGGGGGTTTTCTCCCTATACAGGGTTTCCCCAGGGTATATGTGTTGTTGATGTGCATGCTTACGTATATACATGATTATTTCTATTCAATTATGATTCTATATTGTTGAAATGTATTAAGTTGGAATCAAAGTGTTGAAGAAAATAAAGAAATAATCCGCATAAGAAATCAAACTCACAATTTAACAAAATGAAGATAGAAATCCTTAAGGGAGAGCATCAGATCAGCTCCACCATAACCTTATTCTTGGTATGTTTCCATAAGTATGCTCACTACTAATATTTAGAATGTATAAGGCTGAAAAAAATTGCTCCCACTTGGCATTGACTTTAGGTAGAATGCAGGCTCTATTTGAAACTAAATCCTTAAGATGTACTTGTTGGAATTATTAACTCCTATTTGTGGGAAGAGTTGGTGTGTGATGCTCGTGACTAGGTAAGTGGATTAAAATTTTACATTATTTTTCATAGTTATTTGAGTTTTGTATAGAGTAGAGTGTGTACTCTACATGAGTAGCCTTCTTGTGCATTTTTTGGAGGTTGTTGGATCTTAGTTGGATGAAAGATTTTCTCCTACAAGATTGTTCCTAAAATGAGGATGTGTGGTTGGAGGATGGAGAGATTTTATCAACCTCTCTCACTTTAGTTGGGAAGAGGTTTGATATGATGTTGAATAAATATGTAACATTGTTTGATGATATAACAATCAATCAAAAATACGAACTAATCTCATGTTTGTTAACAATACTCACAGCTCAAGACAATTACTTTGTAGCAAACTTGGTAATCTTTTGATCGTAGACTTTTTTAACCTTTTGAGATTAGACTCCAGAATGTAGTTTTTGTTTAACATGCTTTGCATGACTAATCTTCCATATAATTCTCGTTGTTGGCCCTTGACCAAGTTTTGAGGAACACTTGGTCATATTTGACTGCTTTTGGGACTTCAACAGCTTGTCAAAGATGGAGCACAACGCGAAGCAAAAATCATGGAAGCTAGACCCCTTTTTGGGTCCTTTTTGGGTTTTTGGGGATAACATAATGGGAAAGGGATGTCGGCCCGTGGGTTTACCCATGCTTAGGCCCACTTTTGTATGTATATATAGATGTCTAGGTCATATAGAAAAGTAGCGGATGTTATATCTATGTGATGTAGGCTAAGTGCCAAGGGGTGAATTTGTGTGATCAAGGCTTTTTGCATTTTGTGTAAGACTTGTAGAGTTGAGTGCAAGTCCCTCTGAGAGACTATAGAAGGCTTTGTATTGTAGTGCAAGGAAGAAGGATCTAGCGAGCTACGCAGATCTTCTGTCCTATGTGAAGAGGGATTTGGATGGATCTGTGATGTAACTTGATTAATTGAAGCTAATAAAGAAGAAGACTTTGTGGACGTAGCCCCAGGGTGGGGGTGAACCACGGTAAATATTTGTGTTGTGCTCTGTGCCTCGACCTAATGTGTTTGTCTCTTCCTTTGCTAAGTGATTTTATGTGTTTACATAGATCTATTTATGCTTTGTGCTTCTGAGGTATGAATGAATGTTAGATCTGGTATGTAAGATGCTTAATGCTTGATCTACCGAATCTAATCTATCTTGTTGTGGCTAAGTGTTGAATTATATTATATCTAAGTACATACTATGATGCTCTGTGCTATCTGTGAAGTATCATGAGGGTTGAATATTGATGAATAATCTATGCTAGGTGATTGCTAAGTGTTATAATCATAGATCTGTGTCCCAGCTAAGGTTGCAGACACCTGAGTCTTGCAACCACCCATGCCTCTACCTTGGGTGAGACTTCATCTGCTTCGCAGGTGTTGCCAAAAGGTCTGGTAGTTAGGGTTTTTTTGGTGCATTTTTGTAGCATTGAAACCTGGTTTTTCCCCTATGCCAACAAATGGTTCTATTGTCGGGACCTGAAACTGTGATTGTTGGGAACTGAGCAAAAGAAGCTTTGTGCAAAGATTCGTCCTAAAATTGTGAAATCTCTATGCGTGGATCTATGCCCTAGTGCATAGTCATCCACTTGATCTGAAAATATCTGTGGTAAAGAAGGAAGGACAGATCTAAAAGAAAGAATCAGATCTGCAAGAAAAGAGGATGATACTAAAGAAAAGAAGTAAGATATGTAAGCTCTATTCTCTGATAAAGGTAACAATAGTTAAAATTTCTTAGATCTGGAAGCTTTGTGACCTGTAGAAGTAAAAGAAGTGAAAAATTTTGTTTCTGAAGTATGGATTTAGGTATGCTTGATAGATTTTGTCCGAGCTTGAAAACTAGGGCATTATTAGATGAAAGAATGTTTGATATGAATAGATCTGATAAGAATAATGAAAGATATGTTATACCTATGCATAGAAAGAATTTTTGGACTAACCAATGGATGCAGGATCCTAGAAAGAATTTTTTGCAGGCTAGCCATTATGATCCTAGAGCGCAGTACAAGAAAAGTTGGGGATCATTGAAGAGGAAGAGATGATTAACTCTTTGTTATAGTTGCAGAAGACTAGGACATCTTGTTAAGGAATGCCCTGGGAGAAACCCTAGTTGCCTCTGTTGTAAGGCTATGGACCATGAAGTACTGGATTGCCCTAGAATGATTGCTAGACTTGAAAAGTTGAATATGGAGCAAGCAAACCTTGAAGGAGATCAAGAGAATAATATTATAGAAGAACCCCAGAAAGAATCAGAGATTATGTTATTGAAAATAAAAGAAACCCTGGATGAACATAAAGATGTCAGTTTGTTAGAGATCTTCAAATAAAAGGAGAAAATCGAAGTAAGAATAGGAGAATTCGACATTGACTATGCTCTGGATGAGGGAAAAAAGATGAACATTATGACAAAAAGTACTTGGGAAACTCTAGGAAGGCCTGCTATAGTTCCTTCACTAGGAAAAATAGGGTTGTTTAAAGGAAAAATGGTAACCCTATGTGGTAGGATTACTTGAATAGCTATGAGTACCCATGGAGCTTTGACAGAGGAAGAATTCAAAGTTATTAAATTTATTGAGGACTATGCCCCATTTCCGGCTTTGTTAGGCAATATTTGGATTGAAAAAGACCAAATCTGGAGAAAAGAAGAAAAGGAATCCCTAGAACAGAAGAAGCAAGAACTCATGGAATTTATGACTAGAAAGATCACCTACTTGATGGAAGAACAAGAGAACAGATATAAGCTATTGAACACCAGGGAATTGGATGTCCAAGCTATAAGAGTATTAGAGGAACCACAGAAGACTGAAATACCTAATCCATATGATGAAGGAGTATTACCCTTGGATATGAAGAAAGAATCTCAGCATCGCGAAGTGACTATGTCGAGAGAAGATAAGAATCATAATGAAAAAAGGATGACCGAGACGAAGCTCACCAGAAAGAAGGATAAGAAGCTAAGTAAGAAGAGAGACAAGATCGAAAAGCTATAGAAGACTACAGAGGAAACTTTGCAAAGGAGACATCACAAGAATTGAGCTTCGTCGGGATATCAGAACAACGACATACGAAACTTCGCCGTGGTGAAGCAATATAACCGTTGGACCGATATACCTGTTCGACTTCCACCCCGAACAGACAGAAAAGAATTAAAGGATCACCACTAGACCGTTGAACCACACCATAATGGATGGATCAATGTTCATGGAAGCTTCATACCTATTTCAAGTAGACCGTTGATGAATTTCCTATTTAGCGCATCGCACCGTGCCCGAAGAACACTTTTGCCAACTGAAGAATCGAAGCCCGCGGAACTAGTGATTGTCTACAGTGATCATTGCAAGCAGATTGTTCATCCTAATGCAGTATTTTGAGATCATCATGACCCCGATTATCTTTCCCGAGTGCGTATGTCTGATGAGCTCACCGCACTTGAGGAATCTGTCACAGAGGTCCTTCTCGATTTAATGACTAAGAGATTCATGTCGAAAAGAATAATGTCCAACGGAGTCCAAGCATCATCGACGAGAGGAGTGCAAGCCTCCCCGTCGACTACACGAGTGGGAACATCTCAAGCTAGCGCAAAAAGAAGAAATAAGCATAAGGACGACATAGCCAACGCGAAATTAGTGCCATCCATCCTACCAGCTTACATACACCCTCTGAGCAGTGAAATTAACAGGGACAGTGTCCCTAGAGACTTTGAATACACCCTAGTCACTGCATATCTACCGAAAGGAGTATGCACCTACCACGTAGATCAAGACAAGGTTACAATGTTGAAGTTTTGCGACTTCAACCTGGAGGACCATAAATTTTACAGCATGCTCGCCCCGTATAAGTACTTGACGAGAACTAAGGGAAAGAATTCAAAACTCATCCCTCAGTAATGGATGATGAACCTCGCACAGTTTACTTTTCTCAATGTTATGAAAATACGGCACTTCAGCAGACACCAGGAGGTGAATGCTTGTGTAAAATTGTTGCTAGCAAGTTACCACAGAGGATACTTATGCTTATATCGTCGCATAACTTTTGATACAATGTTGATCAATAGGATCATGGGGCTTAGCATGCAGGGCCTTGATCCCAATGAGTACTATCCTAGAAAGACCGCAGACCATGCTCTTGTGCATAAGATCAAAGAAGCCTATGGTGATGTTGAGAAAGGCACGAGAGGCTACAAGGTAGCTTTTATTGAAAGTGGCGTAGTGCGCCTCGCATGCCAACTAATCGCAAGGAAGTTGGTACGCAAGAATCTACCAACACAAGTATCTATATTTGTAGTTGACCTCGCAGGAAAGTGCGCAGAGGGACTACAGATGAACTGGGTGAAGTACCTAGTGAATCAACTGGAGATTGACTGCAGATAAGCCTAGTATCAGGGGCATGAATTCCATTTTAGCTAGCTCCTGATACTAATCGCTTTTATTGCATGGGAGATACTGGAAGGTGCAACCTTCTCGGACCTTGATCCCTTTGAGCCATTAGCTGCGAAGTTTAGTACATTATGGTACTCGAATGACATGAGCAAGCAATGGAAATTGAATGTCTTTTTCGATGTGTACTATAACCAATTGAGGACTACCACTTTATATACCTAACCCCACACGTTGATGAGCACCAGGAACAACTTCAGTCCTATTATAAGATGACATAATATGACCTGGAAGATATCACCAAGGAATGGTCGGTGAACCTCCTTGTTTCAGCAGACCACACATAAATGTCCGACATCAACGGCCCCGGAACTACACAGGATACACCTGGGCCCAGTAAGACAAAGAAAGAAAAGATGATGAAGAAGACTGAAGAAATCCAGGATGTTGACAGCCTATCTGTAAGGATGGCTTCCATTACAGTAGATGAAGAAGGTGACGATGAATAAGGTACCAAAACTCAGAAATTCGAAGTACCACCACCTAGGGATGAAGAAGACTCGTCGAAGAAAAGGAAGGTCTCACCTCTGAAATCTTCCTCCAGAAAGAAACCAAGAACCCCTGTAACCAAAATGTGAACTGCCCTCACATTGGATGAATTTGATTTCATTGTTGCAGCAGTTAATGATGCTTCAAAGGAAATCATAGAGAAGTAGGAGGCGAAGTAGGAACAAATGTATAGACAAATTGAGATCGCGCTCCAAGGAGTACATCAAGCACTCCAGTCTAGCCAGGAAATCTCTACTACACCTTTGCCAAAAGGAACAACAAAAGTGGGAGATGAATCAGTTCAGCTCTACAAGATTGTTGATGCAATGGAAGTATGCCTTCGATGTGCTCAGAAATAAAAAGCGCAGGCCACCTAGGCCCTAAAGAAAGCACAGGAGGAAATTATTGAACAACGCCAAGCCGTGCAACAAGAGACGAATGCTCTCCAAGCAAAATTTGAAGAAGACAGAGAGAAGATCCAAAAAGAGAAAGAGTAGTTTCTCGCAAAGAAGATAGGAATTGAAGAAGTATTCAACAGAGCATTTTGCTCTGTGACCATCTTAGAGCAGAAGGCCGAAGAACCCATAGAGAACCAAGTGACGAAGTTGGTTGAAGTTATTCAGCAACTGCAACAAAGGGTGGTGGAATTAGAGCTTCAGGCCATACCATAGACTCCGCAAGAAGTGCGCAACCAGTGAGAATTGAATGCTCAGAGCATTGTTGAGAGGATTAAAACACTTGTTGTAGAATGTAAACAACTAAGTAGCAGAAGCGCGCAGATATATGAAAAACTATATGAAGACCCAGAGTTGAAGAAATTGAAGTCCCAACTCCAGGAAGCAAAGAAACACGCAGATACAGTATAGGCACAGCTCAAGCTCTTGTCACCCATCGAGAGGATAAAGAGATCCTAGAAACAATGCACTGCCCAACAACTCGTTCTTACCATCCATAACAGAGTGATGGAAGTCACCCAGAAACTCTAGCCGATCCAGGAGGCGGCCTACCTACTATCTAAAGAAATTGAATGCCAAGGAACACTACTAGAACAAGTAGTTGTTACATTCAAGCAGCAACTGCAAGGACCTATCAGTGAAATGGTTGTTCAGGAATTCACTGAGCAAAAAGAAATAACACAGAGACAAGATGAAGCAGCTTGAGCCAAGCTCGAGACCTTTGAGGAAAACTTACCTAGACCTGAGTGACTCGGGACGAGTCACAGTCAGTGTTGGGGGGCTGTTGGCCCTTGACCAAGTTTTGAGGAACACTTGGTCATATTTGACCATTTTTGTCACTTCAACAGCTTGTTAAAGATGGAGCGCAATGCGAAGCGGAAATCCTGGAAGCTAGACCCCTTTTTGGGTCCTTTTTAGGTTTTGGGGGATAATGTAATGGGACAGGGATGTCGGACCGTGGGTTTACCCATTCTTAGGCCCACTTTTGTATGTATATATAGATGTCTAGGTCATATAGAAAAGTAGTGGATGATATATCTATGTGATGTAGGCTAAGTGCCAAGGGATGAATCTATGTGATCAAGGCTTTGTGCATTTTGTGTAAGACTTGCAGAGCCGAGTGCAAGTCCCTGTGAGAGACTGTAGAAGGATTTGTGCTGTAGTGAAAGGAAGAAGGATCTAGCAAGTTGCACAGATCTTTTGTCCTATGTGAAGAGGGATTTGGATGGCTCTATGTTGTAACCTGATTAACTGAAGCTAATCTATCTTGTTGTGGCTAAGTGCTGAATTATCTTAGATCTAAGTACATATTGCGATGCTATGTGCTATCTGTGAAGTATCATGAGGGTTGAATATTGATAAATAATCTATGCTAGGTGATTGCTAAATGTTATAATCACAGATCTGTGTCCCAGCTAAGGTTGCAGAAACCTTAGTCTTGCAACCACCCCTGCCTCTACCTCGGGTGAGACTTTGTCTGCTTCGTAGGTGTTGCCGAAAGGGCCAGTAGTTAGGGTTTTTTTGGTGCACTATTGTAGCGTTGAACCCTGGGTTTTCCCCTATGCCAACACTCGCTTTATTCAAATAAAATGAGTACAATTTTTTCTTTTGAAAAAAAAGAATATATGATATTTTACAGAAAACTATAGTATAAGCATGACATTTTGTAGAATCAAGGAGACTAGACAACCCTAGTTTTGTATCATGTTTGCTTGCAGAAACAAGGTTTAGGATAGAAAAGTACAAGATTAGTGAAATTACCAAGTGTATCATTTTGAAAAGTTTCATGTAGCTCATGCCAATCTCCAACTAAACATAAATTTTTAGGAAGGACAACCCTCATGTGCGCTATTATCGTGCATTTATATGCAAGGGAAACGCCTTCCATTTATTTGTTTCTCTCATATGTTGAGGCACAAAACTTGTAAATAAAATAGAGAAGCTACCCTATCAATATTTGAATCAACATAACTATATTTCAGAACTGCCTCAAAAATTGTCCAAAAGTATAGTTTATGCAGGTTCACATCTAGCTTAGCTAATGATAAAATAACAAGAATCAAAACTTTCATCTCAAACTTTATGTTGTTATGGGACTTACTCAAAGAGTCGGGCAATATCTGTGTATAACCTCATAGACTGAGTTATTTATCCACGCTTTTCATTCTCAACATTGGAAGGCTCCAACAATGAAGCACCATAAAGAAATTTTAAAGCGGCTTCGAAGTAAATGCCTGTGATATGATTTTCACTATCTCCCATAGCTTGCAACATCTATCTCCAACTACATTAGACTCCTAAAACAATTATAAGTTTAAACAAATTGCTTCAAATCACAAGTAGGACTTTTTAAGGCTAGGCGTGCATCGAGTGAGAAGGATTATTAATATCAATCAAACCTTCAGTCTGTTTGCAATGCGTTTCAGATCCTTGGCCTCTTTTAATACAGTGTTTCCTACAACTCGCACAAGTTTTCTCCTAGCAGGACCTACAACAACTGCTCCTATAGGATTGTTGTTGGGTATTTTACCCTACGGACTAATAAGCTAGGGTTCTAAGCCTATATGCAGATCATGACCCTTCAGATTTAACCTTTTACCTTCTACCCAAAATCTCAACCCCTTTTCTCAGACAAGCACCGGAAGAATGAACT